>CM068315.1:38567817-38590317 GCA_034766995.1 Acanthacorydalis orientalis | reverse complement strand
CAAATATAATCAATCTGCATATATTCTTCTCTCAAATAAACAATAATATACCATGTTTTGATTATTCCAATTACAAGATAAGTATATAAGCTCATTTATGTACATACGCACAACTTTATATATATATATATATATATATATATATATATATATATATATATATATATATCCAATAAAGATTCCTACTAAAAACTAAACTTGACAAATTATTATATTTCGTACATTTTTATCCTATATTTTTAATCATTGTTACTAAATTATATTTTCGCATTCAAATTTTACACTCAATACATCTTAAAAAATGAAAAAGGCATGTAAATTACAATAAATGTGTTTTTAAAAATTGTCGTGTATAAAAAATAATTAAAGAACTGAAATTTCTCAAACATTACCTATAATATTAAAAAGGGTGTTAAAGTTACAATAAAGTAAAGTAGAGTAAAGAATCGATTTTTAATATGTTCGTTTATCTAAGAATGAGAATTAAGAAATAAAACGTGGAAAACATTTTTTTTAATAAAACTACAATTGTTGAAAAGTATTTCTTCTATTGACAAATTCGTAACGTGATAAAAGTTAGCAATATAAAATTTAACAAGCAAATTGTATCGAAAAGTAAATATGTTCTGAATTTGAAATAGTTATAGCTTAAAACTTTTTATCATCTTTTATCAATCAAATATTTATTAGTGCTATCATAAACAGAACATTTATTTTCATTTTATGAGAATTTATTCAAAATATATCAATAAGGTAAATTTTTATACATTTATGTATTTGTATACGCATATTTGGAAATGTTAATTTTTTCATGAAAATTTTATCAATTCCGCAATACGGATAAAAGCGATTACAAATACACTCTGTCGGTAATATCGCAATAAGACTGACGTCACGCCGGATGACCGCAGAACGGCTGTGTTTAGTTTCCTGTTGCTGGTCACGGCCTACTGTACTTCAACACACACAAACATATATTGTTATGCACACAAACAAAATGTGTATATGTGTACGAAACAATGTCATTGAGATGAGAATAAATGAACGAAATATGAAAGAAGTACACACACATTCACAGACCTTAGAAACATTAATGTAACATTGTTAAAAAATATAACGATCACTACAATATGACGTGACGTTCCATCAAGATCTCCGTAACAGTCCCACGTACGGTAAATAATTTCGTATAATTCCATCCGGGTTAATTAAACGACGTGATGTAGATGCTATTGTGTCAGTTCGGGTGCACTCGCCGAGCTAAAAAAGATAATCACTGCGAGTCATGTGTTTTTTTTTTTTAATTATTGACCAAATACAACGTCGTTTGTAATGTACCTATTGTTGAATGAACTCGTGATGATTCTCACGGTAGACATCTGAATGTACGAAACGAACATTATAGTTATTTTCTCTTAATTGTTTAAGAAAAAGTGAACATTGTATGCTCGTTGACAAACCTCAAATATTTTTTGTGAATATATATTACGTGTATGTGTATGTATCTAAGCAGACACATATTATATATATATATATATATATATATATATATATATATATATATAACTTCAATCTTTGTTGTTACATACAACACTATTTTTCTAATATAAACAATACAGATTCTATTTTTTCGAATTTAAATTTTCAACATCCTAATCCTATTTGTTTATTGCTATTGTTTTGGGTCTTTTAATATTTCTAGGCTTTCACTCAATAAATTCCAAACTTCGCTACTTGTCTTTTCGTGGCTGGACATCACGAAACTCATTGTTCAACAATTTTGAGTATGGCCAATGTACGGGTTGGCCAATAAGTAATGTCGGATTTCTCGGTCAATTTTTTTTAATATAGAAAACTTTTTTAACTAATGTATTGTGATCAAAGACTTTTTGGCATCTTGTAAGCAGTTCCATAATACTATCCTCACAGAATTGTTATCTCCTTCAACAAAAATTTCTCGAAATATTCATTTCGCAGGCCTCTAAAAAGTCTACATTTTTCAAATTAAGGGAATTTTTCAAAGAACGAAATAAGCGAAAATCTGATGATGCTAAGTCCGGTGAATATGGTAGATGAATGAAAACATCCCAATTCAGCTCTCTCAATTTTTGCCGAGTCTGTAAACATACGTGTGGCCTCGCGTTATCTCGGTGAAAAACTACTTTTTCTCCTGTTGGTAAATTCTGGTCGTTTTTCCTTAATGTTCTTTTTCAGTTTATCCAATTTTGAACAGAATTCATCAGAATTAACGATTTGATTAAGCGCAAGGAACTCATAAAACAGTACTCCTTTCCAATCCCACCATACACTTAACTTTCTTGCAAACTGGCTTTGAGAGAAGTTATCGACGTTGATCCTGGTTTACTCTATGCCTTTTTCATGTTACATTATTGTAGACAATCTAGTTTTCATCCCCAGTAACAATCCACTTCAAAAATGGTTCGTTCTTATTGCGTTTTAGCAATGAATCGCAAACCGAAATTCTATCGACTAAATTCAATTCGCTTAAATTATGCGGAACCCAAACAACATATCTGGAAACCATACCAAATTGATATAAACGGTTCTCAACGCTGGATTTTGATACTCCTAACATTTCAGCAATCTCTCGTGTGGTATAACGTGGATTATTTTCAATTAAACAAGAGATTTGATCGTTATCAATCTTGATAAGTCTGTCAGTGCGTTTACCATCGGTAAGACGAAAATCTCTACCACGAAACTTTTTGAATCATCTTTGTACTATTCTTTCATTCACAGCACAGTCATCATGCACATCAGAAATCTTTTGTAAAGTAAACCTTTCTATCTTTGCGTGAATAAAAAAGCATAATTGCACGAAAATACATCTCGTTGTTCATGTTCAAGTCAAAAGACTAAAAAAATACTAAAAAAAATGACTAAACATAATGATTTTTTTTAATTACACGGTAAAGTCTCAGCTTTTAGACTGTACATCCGTCTTATAGGTTATGAATTGTCTTTTGCTTCAAAAACAGCAGAAACGATCTCTTACGAAAAAATCCTACGTTACTAATTGGCCAACCCAGTATATGAAGATAGAATCGAATAAAGGAAAATTATTCATGAGTATGTAGCTTGGCCGCTACACTGTGCACTCCCACAAGTATGTAATAAAAATATTCCTGTCGAATCATAATACATGTCAGAAGATGAGACTGAATAAAATGAGATATGATTCGAAGACATTATGTTTATGATGAAATTTTACAGATACTTATATAGGTTTATTTTAAAAACGTATTTATTTATAGGTATTATATGAGTGACTATAATTTTAGATAGTATTTGCATGAATGGGCAGTCAGAAATATAATCAAATATATATTATACAATTAGTATACGTTGGACAATTTAATTAGCACGGCAGAGTAGTTAAAATTTTGTAAATTATTGTTGTTCCTCTCTGAACACATCTACTATATATATATATATATATATATATATATATATATATATATATATATATATAAGTTTTATTTATACATGAAACAAAGAAATAAATGCGACAGCACATGTGAAAACACATGTTATAACAGCACGCGCGACAGTTGTCTTGCCGTATATCACGCCACTTTGCTTATAATTACTTCACAGTCGGGCCTCTTCCATGGCGAAGGATTAATTTCGACATAAATTGATTTGAGGCGAATGGTGAGCTGACGAATCTTTTAAAGATATCCGTAGCTTTTCTTATTGTATTACCTTTTTGTACACTGTACTACAATGTAAATATAAATATATATTAAACATAATTCAAACATCAATAATTTTTTATCAAATCAAAAGTAATATTTGACAAAAATATTAAAAAAATACTTTCTGTCAGTACATACTTCTTTAATGCTTTATTTCTGAATTTAAAACTGAATAATATAGAAAAAGATTATTTCTCGTTTAATTTCTCAATATTACTTGTCTACAAACACCTGAATAGAGGATTATATGAAAAAACAGAGTCTAGGAGGAAACGGCGTTTATTTTTGTTAAAAAAATAACGATTTTTCATAATGAAAAGTTATATTTTAACATTAGTTTATGGAATATATTTACTAGCGGTCGAAAGGATTTTAAAAATCTTTTGGACTCGAAACTAAGAAGAAAAAAAATAGTTATCATCATATCTCACATACATTTATATGAACATATCGATTAATATGTACACATCTACTTGCAAAGAATGAAAAGAGCAATTCGTATTTTTATTTTTGGACTCCTTTTTCAACATGCGGTATACTAAAAAAATTATGAAATCCAAAAATACTCTCATATACAGAAAACGGCATATAATTATTATAGAAGAAAATATCATACAAAATATAACAAAATTAATTACCTATAAAATACAGTGTACCATGCTTATAATTTTTTATTAAATACTTTCGTTTCGTTTACGAAATTTTTGGAACCAGTGTTGAGCTGTACGTTCACTAATTGCCTCTTCGCCTAAAACAAATTTGATATTTCGAGCAGTTCCTGTTACTTTACGCCCCAATTTAAACTCATGCACAAAATCGCGCGAATTTGCTTCTTTCCATGACTAATTCAAGAAGTTACATCCAACAATACTAAAGAATGTGAACAATAGACATAAGCTGAAATTAGTAGTGCTAATTTCATTGTTTACAGTGATGTACCACATGACTATAACAAAAGATAACGGTAACTATAAAAATCGGCGCCAAACTTAAAATGATACAAACCGCAATTATTTTTGCACCAACCTAATATTACGCAAAACTCTACAACAAAATCCTGAAATTGTATCTGATGATACTTTTTAAAACCTTCATTTAAAATTCAAATCGAATATCAGAGTGGCTGTTCCATTTTATAACAAAATTCAGTTCTATAAATGTCAATATCATTTGATATTCTATATATAATTAACATAGATGTGTTGACAGTTTTTTGTTCGTCATATATATTTTTTTTAAAAAAAAAGGATGACTTTACATTTACGTATTACTATTTCCATGAAATCTGAATATAGTGTGTATTATTTCTTGCATTAAGAATTCGCTCATCGCGGAGAATACGAGCCTGTATCAGCGTACATGTCATATCGTCACGGCGCTTGACGGACGTGTGCGCACGTGGCCGCAGCGTCGTCTATTCCGGGCGTTGCGGCGCATATGTGCGCCAGACCCGGAGCGTCATAGAAATAGCCGACTGTTGCACCTGTCCACTTTTAACACATCGTCTTTTCTCAGTATCAACTGCTGTACACCTCTAGCAGAGTGTACCTATATCTATCCTGCGTCGAATATATTCAGCGTAAATTATCACGTGCGAGTATAAAATAACGACGTGCAGCCGTTCTATATTTGTATGAAGCGATATAAAAAAGTATATTGAACATCAGTCCGAAAGTCTACACTGTCTTATTATTTTTACATTATTTTAGATTTTTCGAAAAAAATCCGTTTGAAAATGTCTCAACATTGAACTTTGTAGAAAAATAAATAGAAATATAATAATCGACAACTCGTTGTATGAAAATTGATTTAATTATAAATATCCGATTCCCGGTAGGTTATCGATTATATTTAGATGCGGAAATTTCAGTTTTTCATTACAGATCTTAAATTTATCTCCATATTAGCATATGTACAAAAATAACAACAAATATTGGTTTATTTTAGATATATTGATTTATATTAAACCATAGGATGCATTTTTTAAGTCTCGCCATTACCTTTAACTAGTTTAATACACATAAATTGTATATGTTAGATATTTTTTAATAATATTAATAATCATAACTAATGATCGTGATTTTTGCAAACTTTATGTTAATATAAGTTCTAGTTATGTTTACGAAGTTAAATAAGTAAATGAAAAAATAATAAATATTCAAATAAACTATATTATAATGTTTTTACGTCAATAAATAATTCACCTTAATGCTCGATTTGTTTGCAAATATTATTGCCAAAGAATAGAGTACCGAAAAATATTACGAATCATGAAACGTTAATAAGTGTGCCAAGTATATTAATATTGAAAAACAAAGTATATACAATAGAATTTGAATAATGTGCGAAAAAATAACAAATATATATATATATATATATATATATATATATATATATATATATATATATATATTTGAAAATTGGTAATAATGTTAGACAATTTGCCATTAATTCGATTTATTTAAAATATATTTTTACTGCAATAGTAGCTAGTAATCAAATAACGAAAATAAGTATACACTTCAGCACAGTGCCGCGCTCGGAATTTAATCTTGGGGGGAGTCGAGTTGAACGGATAAAAAAATTTTCAATGTGAATTCAATAAAATTCATTAGGTGATTATAAAAAAATATTTAAAGAATAGAATCCAGTTTTGTTTTCTTTTTACAAAGGTCTTGAATTACTTCAGTCACGGTTACATTGATCTCTCTGTGTATATATAGCAAAAGCCTGTAATCGTTCAATCGTGATTGTATCATGGTAGGTTTTTGAGGTAGAAAATGATCTTTTACTGATGCACGTTGTGACCGGAAGTGTTGCAAATATTTTTAATAAGTATAGATTTTAGGATATATCATTTTGTCACACTTTGAAAGTGCAACGATGGCATTTTTTCATGGAGCTATTGCAAACGGTTTTTCAAATTTTTTATACAACTTGAATTCGGCATTTTCCTTTAAAAATTTTTTCTCTTTTCTTTTGGGGGGTGCCAGAGGCCCATTCCCACTCCCTGAGTGCGCCACTGTTTCAGCATCGCGTTTGATTATGATTATTTAGAAAGATATTTATAATAAAATAAAATTATTGTTAAAATTTTGTTTTTCGTTAATATAATATATATATATATATACAAAATTAAAATGTTACTTTCTTACTTTTTTAATTTATTTAATTTTAATTTCGTATTTTTCCAAAATAATAGATACAGTGGAACCCCGTTTATCCGGATTAAATTTATAAAGCCAGATCAAACTTATAATGCCGATGAAACTGGTGTGTTTTACAATATGCTATCAGGAAGTACCTTAGCTTCGAAATTTGAAGATTCGGCTAAAGGTTGCAAAAAAAGTAAAGAAAGGATCACATTGCTTGTTTGCAGTAATTCTTCAATGAAACATAAATTACCTCTTGTATTGGTTGGAAGATCTGTTAAGCCACGTGTTTTATTAAAACATACAAACATTTCTTTTCTGTCAGTTGTTTACAAGTCCCTGAAATGTATTTGGATTGATAGTGCGATTTTTAAGGAATGTTTTTTTCACAATTTCGTGCCGAGTGTACAAAGTCACTTAAAAAAAGGATTTCCATTGTAAGCGATATTGTTAGTTGACAGTGCCCCATCTCATCTAACAGAAGAACAACTGGTTAGTGAAGATATCAAAGTTAAATTTCTTCCACCTAATGTAACTACATTAATACATGGATCAGGGAGTTCTTGAACTTTTAAAGTGCCGTTACAGAAACCCGTTGCTCAGCAAATTTATTGAACAGGAAGCTGAAGAAAATGAAGAAAGAGACGTGGTCTCCATTTTGAAATCAATCAACATCAAGGACATAATTTACATGGCTGCTTCATCCTGGAACCAAATGAGTGATTTGATAATTGTAAAGTTGTGGAAGAATGTCTGGCCCAAAAATGTGCAATTTTCCGAGGAAGTGGTTGATACCGACGATGATATTGGTCCTTCAGAATTTGTCGGAATGTTCAGAAATATAGAAGGATGTACAGATATACAGATCAATGACGTCAACTCGTTACAATGCGTCAATGATGGAGAGATTATTGCAGCTTGTTCAACTAATGACAACGTAGAGGATGATGATAGTTCTGACGACGCAGATAGTATAGAGCCGAAAGATGGACGTTTTGTCACAACGATTTTCAAAAATGTGTTAATATACTTAGGAGGGCAACCTGACACGGCACTGACTGAACTCATGATTGTAAAGCGTCACTCAAAACTCGCTCACTAGTGACTTGCGTCACTTAATATTGTTGTAAAAGTATATAAAATGTGTGATCAATAAAATAAAATATATATGGACTGTGTTATTTATGCCATTGACGAATTTTTCGGATTACCAGAATTTTTGGTTATCCGAATCGTGCTCGATCCAGTTTGAGCTGGATAAACAGGGCTCTACTGTATCCCAAAAATGATAAATGATAAATATGATAAAAAATGATAAACAAAACAGTTACCACAATTAATGAAAACTTCAACATATTATCTAAACATAATTTAACACATAAATCATATATACCTACATATATATATATATATATATATATATACTCGTATATATATATATATATATATATATATATATATATATATATATATATATATATCTGAATATAGCATTGGTGCCGAAATTTTAACTGAGTGATCCGATAAATTTAATTGATTAAAAAATTATTATATCAATTCGAATGTTCACCGAAATAATTTATCAATTATTTTATTATAGTGTATTTTTTTAGAGATGTATGTATGTTTTAAACAATATATGTCTAGCATATCACGAATAAACGAGTAAATTGCTACCTCGTTACTTATTGTACTTGAAAAATCCGTTAATGAGTATTATCACGTGCTTGACATAACTTAATAAAAATATTTTCCTAACTTGTCATCTATTTACGGACACCCCTTCGCGTTATTTAAACATTTGCTGAAACGGATACCTTCGTGTATAAGTGTTAAAATACCACAATGAGTCGATACGGGTAGTTGACGCTCTTCAATCTAGACTAGAACGTTGATTTTCTCGTGGGATCCGTACACCTGCGTCTTGGTAACCTGTTACGCATTCACATACGCACACAACACACACACACACACACTCACATAATGTGCATACACGTAATATATATGTATAACATGCATATAGATGCACTGACAGAGATTAGTTTCAAGTGCACATCGAATATCAGTCTGAAGGTGTTACGTTTCATATGAGAAATGATTTCTTTTTGAAACATCGTCGGTTTAGCGGTTAGATTATTATTTTACACGATTATTATGTACGGTTGATACATTTCCGGTGTTTAATTTTATAGTGTTACTGTTTCATTCAAAGGTTGAAAAAATGAATTAATGAATATTATTCCAGTTTATAATTTTAATTCTAAGAAGAATTAATGAATTTATCAATTTGATTTATATAGCTCTTAACCATTATATTTAAATATTGTATATAATTTTCCAAACACACACACACACACACACACACACATATATATATATATATATATATATATATATATATATATATATATATATATATATATTGAAATAATGCATAATAAATATACATGTATAAATAAAAATATTCAAATTTTCGTTAAAATTTTCAGAAAAATAGTCAAAGTCGATCCTTTTAAATACATTTGTAACATACCAAATCTATATTTACATCTAATTTGCACAAGTAATAAATTCCACACGAAATATATAATATTTTGTTATCAAATTGTCAGACATAAATTATTGAAGTAAAGGTCGACAATTTTGTTCAGATATTAAATGCCAGAAGAATAATCAAGTTTTATTTCAAAATATATTTAAGAAAGAATATTGGAGAACTGCCATTCTTCTATAAAAGTGAAGTATTATACAAACTACTAATTATAAGTAACTATGTTCGACCTATTATATGCCACAATGAAGTATTGCTATTATTTATTTTTATTTAAAACAATTTAATTATTTAAAACATTTCGATCATGGCATTTAAACGAATACAAGGATTATTATTTGGCTATCTAATATAATTTTTTTTAAGTTTATTTTTATTCTGGTAAGTAAAATGTTCTTCCTCTTATTATAGATTCAATTTTAATCCACTGTAAAATATATATGTTATATATATATATATATATATATATATATATATATATATATATATATATATATATATATACAATCTCTTGTGTAAGTAACTCGTAAATAATTAAATAGATGACATTTGTAACTTTTCTATCAGCTTATACAAATTTCGCTTTCATTAATTTCCATACATGACTTTTTTGCATCAAAAGTATAAGTATTTCTACCTAAGGGTAAGTATAAGTATTTCTACTCACAGTTATACAGTTACTCTTTAAAATATAACTGATATTTTATAATCTGCATAACTTTTATGTAACATTTTACATTTATTTTGTACAATTTTCTTATCAATGATTGAATGTTGAACTATTTTTTTTCTATTTAAACCAGGGGTGTCCAATCTTTTCGCTTCCCCGTGCCACAGTGGAAGAAGAAGAATTATCTTGAACCACACATAAAATACATTACAAAATACTCAAATTTTCCAGAAATCGTTGAAATTATCATATTGAGAGAATGATAAAAAAGTTAACTGTAAACAGAATTCCCACCACAAAATTATATCTTTTAATTGCTCTGTACGTTCGTTTATCAAATTTCATATTTCGAATGCTATAAATCAAGGGTGTCTAAACTTTTCGATTCCTTGGCCACATTGGAAGAAGAAGAATTGTCTTGGGCCACACATAAAGTACGCTAAAGCTAACGATAGCTAATGAGCAAAAAGATCCGTGCATAATTTTCATGATATCCGCCACTATAGATAAGCAAAAAATAGTCCTCGCATAATTATGCGCCGCACCATTCGGAGGGTCTTTCAAAATCGTCGCGCAGATCACAAGTTTGCAATCACTGATATAGAAAATGTACATATCAAAGTAATGAAACTTCGTTATTTTTTTTAATATTTTTTATTATAAAAGTAAAAGAAAAGAGGGCAACATAAATCTAATGGAATATTTGACATTGTTTTTGTAAAACGAATGCATCAATATCCGGTTCGATAGAAGTAGTTGCAATTCTCAGTGAATTCTCAATGTGCTCATCAGATATTTCAATTCTAATTTTACTCTTCGTGTCCTTCATCCTTGAAAATAGTTGTCCACAAATGCAGGTGCTGTCAAAAAGCGATGACATGAATAAAGCGCGATTGTAAATCGAATGATATTTGTCTCTGGGAAGATAGGTCTTATAAAACTCCAGTAAAGAGACACGATGAAAATTTTCTTTAAGTTGAATATCAGATTGCAGTTCTATGCATTCCATTTGAAAAATGGCAGGTAACATCTTTATGTCGACTGAAATTTGAGTCACAAGTATACCAAAATATTGATTATTTTTCCGGAAGTCTTGAAACCTGTTTTCAAATTCCTGTATCAAAGCAAATAGCAAAGCTGTATATTTTTCGCTGTTCACAGGACGGTGTTTAGCCAACGTATCGAAATGCATATAATTGTTTGCCTTACTTTGAGCTTGCCATAATTTCAGTTTCATTTAGAACGCTGTTATGGTTTGAAACATCTCATTGATAAGTTGGTTTTCACATTGAAAACACATGTTTAACTGATTTAAATGTGCGGTTAAATCCACTAAAATTGCTAAATCTGTAAGCCAGTTTTCATCATCAAGTTCTGGCACAAATTTTGTTTTTGATACCATAAACGACTTGATTTCATGTCGCAAACCGTAAAACCTTTTCAACCTTTTGCCTCAACTTAGTCATCTTACTTCCGAGAAGTAAATGATATCGCCATAGTCAGCATCTATACTTTTAAGGAATTCCTGGAATTGGCGATGATTCAATCCTTAAACCCTTATGATATTTACAGCCTCCAAATCATATACTGTTTTAAGTAAGTTTACGATTTTGTGTTGGGCAGCATTCATAGCCGTCCTGGATCACGGGTTGGACAAGCCTGATTTAGATAATTTTCTAATGTTAAACTAATATATTCACGATTTCCTTTATCGAGGCTTGTTGGTTATTGGGATTTTAGGGCGTTTCGACAGCTAATCCTTTATCCACATTTGTCCTGACTGTATACGTGTTTTACAAATATAGTATTATATGGTGTCACTAAGTTTAACGTTTGTTAGTTATTATAGTTGATGTTTTAGTGTATTAAACCATTAGTATTTTGTTTACATTTTTATTTATTTCTTTCAAACTGTATTAATGTTTTGTATTTTCTGATATTAATTGTTCTGCATTATAATCGACTACATACAAAAATTTAATAATCTTTTTAGAAGTTCAGCACTCAATCTGTCATAACCAGTGGCGCATTATCCTATAGGCAAAAAGGGAAATTGCCTGGGGCCCTCGCCAACAGATAGGAGGCAAACCAATCTTTTATAAACTCATTACTGTAGTACAATACTGTATATTTATATATATATATATATATATATATATATATATATATATATATATATGTATATTATATATATATATATATATATATATATATATATATATATATAACTTATTACTCTAATAATACTGATTGGTTCATACCAATTTACGAGTATTCAAATGTTATGTTTGATTACCGCAACTTTTCATATTCTCAACGAGTCTTTAAACAAAATGTGCTCAATTCGACAATAACAAAGCAATTGAATGACTGATAGAACACGTAAGTAAATACGAGTTTACTTCTATATGTCTCATTTTTGTATAACGAATACACACACATTTAATTATTTGTACTAAGAAGATTAGTATGTTTCAAAGATTTGTTTGTACAGCTTTTATTTAATCACCTGCATTTATTATCTTTGTAGGTGATACTCAATTTTCAATTACGTTTCTTAGAAGCAATAATGTCATCTTTCGTGAAGTATAGTTATTTCACATTTACAATTAGATTTTATCTTTTGGTATTTTTATAGGAGTGTTGTTTTTTTTATATATTGCGCCTTTATTTAATCACGAATAAATATGTTAGCAGTAATGTAAATATTTAATCATTTATATGTATGTATGTATATATATATATATATATATATATATATATATATATATAATTTTTATTTTTAGAAACATTAAATACACCTGTAAATTGAAGTGAATCAAATAAAATTCACATTTTATCATTTTTATACATGTACATATTTAATTTTTTTTTCTGTATTAAATAAAATAAAATAGGAAAATAGTATACGCATAAGGGATTAAAATTACAATTAGGGTTCTTTATATATTTTTACATTAACGTATTTTTCATTTTCAAGCATATGTTTTTAGTGTGTATATTTACCAATCGCAATTTCTAGAGTTGGATCTTTTTTAATAAAATCCACTGGCATTAATTAAAATTCCTTGTTACATAACAATATCAAATTCCCATTTTATATACAGTACTCTGTATTCATATTCATTTTCTGCAGTGGATAAATTGAATGGCGCATGAATAAATGAACGTTCTAATATGTACAGGGGTCGGCTGCACCCTCGCCCGCTATTATGATGTCGGAATTCCACTGAGAAATCAGCGTACTTTTACCCCTTGTTAATATTTGATGCGGTTGAGGCCGTAACACAACATGCCACGGATCCTCCCTCGCTGAAGACCATACAACGATCTGTTAGAGAAATCACCACCCTTATATATATATATATATATATATATATATATATATATATATATATATATATATATATGTGTGTGTGTGTGTGTGTGTGTATGTATGTGGGTGTGTACGCTGGTGGATGGGTGGCTGTGTGGGTGTTATGTGTGTAAGTACGGTTTCACTTCCTGAACTCCTATTTTGCGTGCAATGAAATACAATGAAAAATCGAATTTAATGTATTAAATAATTCAAAAGAACTATCGAGAACGCATGAAAGTATATTTGGAAAAAAGGTTTACACACTGTGCGAAAGCTGGATGATCCCTTTGAAGATTCTATAAAAGGTACGAATCCAAACATTCAGTAAATAATTCAAACGAAAATTGAAAATAGATGAAAAATGTTTCGTTTTCTTTCATGTGTAAATATTTTATTGTATCGGTAATAGATTTCAGTTCACATATTTAATTGTGAAATTTATAAAAGTGTTTTTTTCTTATTAAGTCGTAGGTGGGAAAGTGTATCTTTGTAAAGTTCTGTATATTTAGCAGTTAAGTAAGAAAAAAGTTAGAAACCATTTTGTATACTATACAAATTACTCCTACATAAATATCCATAATATTATTTCTTTGATGACTACAATGTATTTTAATATCATATATATATATATATATATATATATATATATATATATATATATATATATATATATATATATATATGTGTGTGTGTGTGTGTGTGTGTGTATTTATAGAATATTTTGCGATGAGACAATTTGCTGAATTTGAAAAATAAAGTATGTACTGTATTTAATATAAAATAAATATCTATGCTGATTATACTTGAAATCAAAATTACTTTTTTAATAATTTATTTCTCCTATAATTACTTTTTTAAGTTGAAGAAGGTTTAATTAAAAAGGATAATTTATCAATTACTCAGTTATAACAAATTAATTTTCTGACACAGTCATGAAATTAAAAGTACGAACTTAATTTATATGAAAAATAATATTAGCAAACTGTTATTATTACGACTGTTCGGTATTGCCACAATCTTTTAATTAACGTGAGGTACAATGATATATATATATATATATATATATATATATATATATATATATATATATATAATATCTGTATGTATGCATGTGTTCATGTACTGTCTAGTATGTTTTCGGTGTGAGCTATTTTCATTTCACACAATCTGTGTGCCATATTGCGGCCGCCCACAGCCAGGTTGCAAATGTCTTATTACGCCGCCTCTGTTGACGGTCGAATGCGGTCATATCCACGCATCAGAACCATAATTCGGTAGATTTATGTCAGTTATTTAAATTTTAATATGAAACAATTGTTTGAGTATTAGCATGACAATGATCAAAAAATCAAATGTAATACATACAAGAATGTTAAGATGAAGAAAAAATAATATATTTTTTTCTTACAATCATGTACATTTAGTTATAAGTATATATATATATATATATATATATATATATATATATATATATATATATATATATATATATATATATTTCAATCTTTTAATCAATATTCAAGTATACATTTAAGGTTATGTATATATATATATATATATATATATATATATATATATATATATATATGTGTATATATATATATATATATATAGGAGTATAAAAAACAATGTATATATGATATCTCTACTTTTAAATGACTGAGTTTTGAATAAAAATATACTTGAAAATATATCAATTCAGAATTTTCAATGTTATTGTAGGATTTCTAATTACCATTTACAAGTTATATCGAATTTGGAAATTTAATTTATATAAAAAGTCTAACACTAGTCTATTTATAAAATTTACAGTCTCATTAAAAAATGAACATACATACATTCTATAATTTCAGATATTTTGTGTTTACTGGCATTCATTCCAGCATTGTTATAATTCGAATTACTTTTATAAAAAATAATGTGACCGTGTCTTGTCATTTATTCCTCATTTAATCACACTATGTCTTCAAAACATGAGAATAATTTTATGATAGAATAATAAAACTTATTACAAAGATTTATATATATATATATATATATATATATATATATATATATATATATATATATATTCTAAGAGTAACGAGAATAAAATCAACATCTTGACGAATCATACCCAAACTATCAAACATTAACAAATATTACTATACGAAAGGTATTTTTTTCACACAAACCAGAGGCATAAAAACACATATACTTTACTTTTATTGAAGTTTAATGGTATAAATCTGTAAGTTGAGAATTCTGTGAAACGTGTTTACATTTCAGCAGTATGTACGATTTTTCTGGAGGGCATATGGTGCGCAGTGCTTGCCCAAGGGCTGCTTTGAATTCAATATATATATATATATATATATATACATATATATATATATATATATATATATATATATATATATGTATGTATATACATATATATATATATATATATATATATATATATATATATATATATATATCCCGCTGTTACAGTACACAATGCATCAGTTTAAAGATACACGCACATATGTATAATTTTCATCTTTTTCCATACGTGCACGGCGATGAGCATATGGCCACGTTCGGATCCAAAAATATTTAGTTCACATATTGCGACGACAGTTGGTAACAGATTTAGTCTAAAATAAGATGTTTTCATGAAAAAAATGTACACGTGCCGTTACAGAATATATTCAGACAGAAAAATTTAGAAGTAACTGGTTAAATGATTTTCATTGCCGTTTCTTTTCAAACATATCGAATTGTTAATCTAAATCGCTATTAATGATATTTCAGAGAATACTTTACATCTCACTCATCCATAGAAAATGTGCACTTCAAAAATGTTCTAATTTTGAAATAAATGCATTTGGTGAAAAACTGTCGAAATTTGAATAAAAAATACCAATAGTGAAAAAATACGAAAATATATGAGTATTATCCTTTTACAATTGATTATAATTTATAAATGTACACCTACATATATATATATATATATATATATATATATATATATATATATATATATATATATATATACATATATGATATATATATAGAGAGAGAGAGAGAAGCAGACAGGCAGACAGGCAGACATAAGAAAATCGAGTAATACTGATTACCAGTTTTATGCTTCTGTACATTCAATATAATTGACCAGAAATCTACATGTTAAATACAGACACATACCGTTTTCAATTAACTGCAAACAAAAGTACAAATGAAATTTTCAGTTTTATAAATAACTTACCGTAATATGCAAGTTATTTCACTTTCAAACACTTAAAAATTAAAATTTAACACACCCGACATGCAAAGTTTCGAAATGTCAACTTTTTGTTTTCACACATTATACCTCCTAATACAAGTACATCCTCGTACGGCTAAATTGAGAACTAAACTCTAAATACATAATTTGTCATCAAATATCATTAATAATTTTGTCGAAATCATGCTATTTCATATTTCACGCCTACTCCATATTATCCGATTCTCTTCTTATATATATATATATATATATATATATATATATATATATATATATATATATATATAATAGAAATTGAAGTTACAAAACATTTTTCAATATATTCAATTAAACTTATTTGTACTACAAACATGATATACAGTAAATAAATGTACCACGATAAAAATTCAACTTTAAAATAATTATAGATATCAAAGTATTCTTCCCTGAAAATAAATTTAAAAAAAAATTTAATTCATATACAGCAAATGTATCGGCTTATAGTTTAATTTTATAATTTTGGTATTCTTAGTGCAGAACTATATTGTGATAAAGTAAGAAAATTATTTAAACTAGAGATTATTATATATATATATATATATATATATATATATATATATATATATTATATATATATTATATATATATTATATATATATATATATATATATATATATATATATATATATATATATATATATAAAGATCGTTTGTCACTCTAGAATGCTAACAATTATTGAACGATTTTTATATTTTGATTATCGAATATACCTTACACAAAGTGAATATTCTTTTATTAGAGATCGAAATAATAAAAATGTTATTTTTAAGGTATTAGAAAAATTGAGCAATGATCAACAATTACCCATATAACTATTTTACTATATTACAAATATTCTCTCCTTATCACAGAAGCATAAAATATCTGAAGATGAGTCAATAATATAAACTGGTTATAAGATACAACAAAAGAATCACATCTCAAAGGATTGCGAAAAAAACTCCAGGGTGGCGCAAAAAGAACGAAGTGGTTTAGAACATTTGTATTATTTTCGTTTTTTAATACTTTCATCTTTTTTTATTTCCCAAAATATAGTATAAGTATGGGGATTTTTTCCTGATTACACATGAAAAATGATCCATTTTCGGCTTCACAAAGTCTCGAGCTCTTTCTAAAACATTTTCTATCGCTTCTCTCGTGATTTCTGGACATAACGCTCGAATTTATTCTCGTATGTTGTTCTTTAGCTGCTGGATAGTTTTAGGATTATTGACATATACACGTTTTTTTTAAGTGGCCTCGAAGAAAAAAATCGTGAGGACTCGAATCAGGCGAACACGCAAGTCAATTAAATTATGTTTCTTGAAATTATGCGTTCAACAAAAATGTCCCGTAAAAGGTCCATAACGGGTGTTGCTGTGTGCTCTGTGGCTCCATCTTGTTAGAACCACATTTGTGGATGATTATCAAGAGCTGGTCTCACAAAATTTTCCATAATTGTACAGTATTCAGCACCATTTATGGTTACAACAGCACCGTCTTCATTTTCGAAGAAATAAGGTCCTATAATCTTTTCGGACGGTGCTCTGCACCAAACAATACATTTAAGTGGGTGTAATTGTCGTTGATGAAGTGCTCTTAGTTGCCATAAAACCCATATTTTACAGTTTTGTCTGTTCTCGAAGCCATTTAAGTGGAAATGAGATACATCATTCGTAATTAAATTGTGAATAAATTCATTATTTTCTTCTACTTGTTAGCGAAAATAAATTGCATAATCAAGGCGATGCTGATAATCTCTTCGGTTCAGCTCTTGCACAAGCTGTACTTTGTGTGAGAACATTTTTAATTCGGTCAAAATCCTTTGCAGTCACCTCCGAGATTTCCAAGTTGGGTTGTACGTCTTCTGGATGACGTTTCAGAACTTTGTTCAATACTCTCCTGTGCACGTTGAATATTTTCCTCAGTCAGATCCGAACGATGTCTTCCAGATCTCGGGCAGTTACTAACTGCACCTTGTTGTTGAAAACGTGCAACCAAACGATTAATCCGATGTTCCTGTTCGAACATTAAAATAACGACGATATTCTCGCTGCGTCAAAATAACTGAACGTTGATTTTCAAAATAAAATTCAATTACTTGTTCCGTTATATACCTTTTCATGATAAATTCAACAAGTTTTATTTATAAAATTCTGAAAATAAGAGGAAAAAAAACATTCAAACAAAACATGATTAACTATTCAAACCCCTTCGTTCTTTTTGTACCACCCTGCGCAATGAAAAGTCAAGTCAAAAAAAATTACTACTTTTCTTCCTGTGTCGAGTAGTTTACTTAAATAATATTTTTAATTTATATCAACATGAACGAGAAAATTCTTCTGCAGTCTGTAATTTAATTTTATAGCCCAGTTCAAAAACAACAGTTCAAGATTAATTACCGATGAAAATTGGTTTGTAAGTCCGTATGTCTTTACAGGCCGATTGAAAAGTAACTTCTGATGAACTTTTCAAACATGTTTGTATATTTTTTTTGATAAAACACTGTTTAGATATTGTCAATTGAAATTTAAGTTAAAGTAGGATTTTTTTACTTTAATGCGACTCTTATTGTATCTTTTTAAAGATACTACATGTAATACGAATATATTAATATTTTAATGGTATTTCAGAAACACGTGCACAGGAATAACTAAACAATTTCAAGTTAATTATAATCTGATCCTATTTTCAAATTATTATTAAAGATTAAACTACATTTTTAATTAATTGTTAATTTTAAACATGTATCAACTGAGTTTTACATATAATATATATATATATATATATATATATATATATATATATATATATATATATATATATATATATATATATACACTCGTTTTTATCAAATATCTAGAAGATCTATTGGATAGGACTCGTTTGGAAATGTTCGCAAAAAATGACACGTTTCAAAGATCGTACTAAACAAAAACATCGTACATATACATACAGTCAAGGCCTGTTGATAATTATAACATTCATATTTCAGTTCGCACCTGTGTGTACCTGAACGAACGATATCTCTATAGGTTTCGATTGTTGTATTAGTTAAGAACATGTATACCGCAGAAAGTGCCCGTGTACTTTATATCTCATGCAGCAATTGCCATTTGCAGATTAGAACACCTGTGTGTACCTAATACTTTAGTACATATTTATATAAACAAATCGAAAAGTAATCTACTAGACTGCCATAGATTTGTAGTTTGATTCTAAGAAATTGCGTCAAATGCATACGTATTTATGTATATATATATATATATATATATATATATATATATATATATATATATATATATATATATACACTTTTTATAAGTATATAAATAAACCAAATTTAATTTTCACATAGTTATACATGGTCATAAGTATAATATACATTACATTTTACTTGTATTTTAACTGATTCAATCCTTGATATTTCTTAAAAAGACATTTTTATTTGTGACATTATGTCATTAAAAACCATTAAAATTTATTACTAAATGGAACGACTTACACACATTTTCTAGTGTTCAGCGTTATTTTTTTTACCTACAAATATTCATATTGGTACTAACATGATCTGAGTGACTCGCTGGTTAATGGATGTCTCTCAACATCTGAAGAACATAATTATAGAAAGTTAGATT
This sequence comes from Acanthacorydalis orientalis, assembly GCA_034766995.1. NCBI lineage: Eukaryota > Metazoa > Arthropoda > Insecta > Megaloptera > Corydalidae > Acanthacorydalis > Acanthacorydalis orientalis. The sequence goes on along the minus strand of CM068315.1, from coordinate 38,569,963 downwards.
CCATTTTTTTACGTAATATGTTGCGTGCGCATCTGGAAAGAAAATGTTAGTTACATATTATGTAAGCAGAACTAATTCCCAAACTCTCGCACTTCATAACCATAACCAATACAGTCATTCATCTATAACCAATTACAGAATCGTATAAAAAATATGAAAAGTGCATACTTTCCTGAATGATATTTAAAAAGTAAATCCAATAAGACAGTTTCAGAAAATTATATTTAATAGTCTTTCTATATATAAAAATCGGTCCTCTTCCACAGTAAGTTTTACTCATGCTCTGATTGATTGATATCAGTCACATGATCAGTGTTCTGTTAAAAGGTTAGAGTTTTGACAAGATTGGTATATTTGTTACTTATAAAGATACCGTTTTTTCTTATGAACAAATGTATGTAAATCTCTCACGGTGTACATCGAAAGGGGGTATACGATTTTAAAAACTGATTGTAAAACTGATAGAAAAAATTTAATCACAATACTATATACACTGAACCTTTAAAGTAAAAAAAATGTTGCAGATTTTAACATTTTTTATTTTGCTATGTTAATTTTTATGAACTTTCCCAATTAGAATTTTACGACTTACATTTTACGCAGAATATTTGTGGTATAATCTGTTGAATTCTGTTATTTGTTTGGAGGAAGAGAAGTAAGCAAGTGGGAGTGAAATCCCCTTGTGGATTGATGAGCGCAGCAAGCAGCAGACGGAGCCCCCAAGTAATAATATTAATAATAATATTTATATATATATATATATATATATATATATATATATATATGTATATATGAAATTATAATTTAACAATAATAAATTATCTAAAAAATAAGAATCACTTGCTCTGATTCAAGTGTTAAAAAAATCTTGCAATAACACAATCTATACAGTGTGATTTCATTCAACACACCTTTGTACTCTTTGAAATTTTCTCAAAAATGTATTATTTTTTTAAAAAAAAATAAACAAGAGTATCGCAATCTCGAATCCTAGGTACGCATTTTTCTATGCTCTTTGTTATAAATATAAAGATTTTGTTCTTTTTTCTGACATTTTTCTTCAACTTCTTCTCTGTCTGTCTCGACTATCGACTGTAACGTTTATTTTTTTTTACGAACTCTTTAATGTCAGCTGCTTGAACTTTGTCAGATTTTTCTCAAATATCACTGATTAAGCACTAAGAATTTTGCGATTTCTGATTATTTTTATTAACATATTGTGTAATCATTAATGTCTATTATATATTATTAACTCCGATATCACAATTTATACAGGCTGGTCGTAAAGGAAAAAAATGCCTGAATTTTATATCAATTATTATTTAAATAAAATTATACATTTTGCAAACAAAAAATATTGAAAGCCTAATTGTGAAACTACAGTTTGCTGTGTGTGTCAATATTAAATTATTTAATAACAAGACTCAATACCTAATATGCACATACTTTACTATTATATATCGTTTAGGTTAATAGTTACCTAAATATGAAATAACAGGCTGTTTTTAAAGGTCATTTTCTATATATATATATATATATATATATATATATATATATATATATATATATATATATATATAAAGTCATAAACATTTTATGGTTATTATTGTTTACTTCCTGCCGTTGCCAACAAATTCTCTGAAATAGAAGAGTCAAGGGTTTTTTCGGTATGGTCAATCAAGAGCTAAGCCACTATTTAGACTTGTTAAGTCTTGTTACGTGCGACCTTGTCCTGAACAGCTGAGATGCAGGTGGCTCATTGGATGTGTCACATCTTTTTGTGAATCTCAACTAAACGAAAATTGAGTAATTGTGTAAATGTTAGGATCGAATTCCGATGAAATATAATTGCACTTTATGATGTTATATATGTATACATACCTACATTAACACATGCATATATATATATATATATATATATATATATATATATATATATATATATATATATATATATATATATATATGTACTATTAGTACTAGAAAACTAAGCAATACAGTAATACAAACAAATAACATTACAATTTTTAAAAAATAACGTGAAGAAATACATAAAGAGGAGCTAATTAATTCATTTGTTAATTTTATACTCATTTATATACTACACGTTTTAGAATATTATAATTTTAATCATTAATATAAAAAT
>CM068315.1:38557817-38562817 GCA_034766995.1 Acanthacorydalis orientalis | reverse complement strand
TATTTTTCTACAACCTAATAATTACAATTTTAAAATAATATTTTCTGTGGCTCTTGAACATTCAAAACTGTATGAAAACTATTATATGTGGCTCTTATTATTATCCAAGAAGTTGCCCATCCCTGTGAACTATTGAAATTGAAAGATCTTTATCTAATAATCGTTAATTAAAGATTGAATTATATATATATATATATATATATATATATATATATATATATATATATATATATATATATATAATGTGTATGCGTAAAGGAAAGAACAAATTCAAAGAATGAGTGTCGTCACAAGGTAGTTATGATTAAATTTTATTCTTAAAAATTTAAATTATATTTTGTCTCTCTGCTGAGCATTCACGATTTAGGTTGATCACACACGTAGTGCGACAAAATAGATTGACAGCTTTAGCCATATCTATAAAACGGCCATAAATAGATGTCGCATCTAAAATTTGAGTTTTTGCAAGGTTTGCATTATTAAATATCGATTATGTATTATTTTTTTCTATATGCCGACACAGAATGAATAATAAAGCTGGCCTTGCCTGAACTAAAATCACTAATCCAAATCTGTCAAATCTGTAGCCATACAACAAAAAATTACACAATTTTCACACATGTCTGCAAACATATCAATTACAAAATTGATTCTTAATTGTATGTTTATAATAAAACATTTGTACAGAATTGAAAATGAAAAAAGTAATTATTAATATAACTAGACTTACAACAATACGTTTGTTGATGGAAAACGTGGAAGGACGTATCGACACTGGGTTTTGACAGACAACGACGACTGTGATCAAGTTTTTAGTCCGTCAAATATCTAATGACCGAAAGTCGTCTAAACCACCACCACAAGTTATCAGATACATTATAAGCAAGCAAAGACCATTTTGTCCATCTCTAATAACATCGTTTTGCCTAAAATAGTTTATGCCGCCAGCCTTAATGAATTTAATATTAAGGCTGGATACTTCATTAGAGATTTGTATGATTTCTTACTACATATTGCTACTATGTGTTAAATATATCTTTTATTATTTATTTTTAAATATTAAATTGATTATATACATACATATATATATATATATATATATATATATATATATATATATATATATATATAAGTTTGTAGAAAAATAATTACGGTTTATGACCTTCAAATTCATATACATTTTAGATTTTTCTGATTTTTCTAGCTGTTTTAAGTGATATAGAACTGTCGGATGACTAACACAATTTTTGTGCAAGCTCTCGAATTGTTGCGAATGATTCTGATTCAACTAACGCCTTCAGTTCGTCAGCATGAACAAAAGAAGGACGACAATGACCTTATTCATCTTCAAGGCTCTCATCCCCGGCACGATATTTTCGGAACTACCATTACACCTTACGTTCCTTAACAGTACCCACACCAGAATCATCGTTTAGTTTATAAGCAGTTTCTATTGCTGCACCACCCGTTTTGAACTCATACAAAGAATTGCTCTTATTTGTTTCTTTCCCATCTTTAATTTAATAGCCCAATTTGAAAAGTAAAATTAATAATGAAACCAACATCAATGTTACCAAAATACAGACCGAAAAATGCACTTTGAAATGATATTAACATGAATACGTTAAAATGACACTTTCATTGAAAAATTAAAATTAGAATTCAGAAAACAAAAATCGAACGCAATTATTTTCCTACCAATCTTATATATATATATATATATATATATATATATATATATATATATATATATACACATACACACAAGCTTATTTCAAATGTCATTACTAATAAAACAAGAATTAAATTCAATCTGAAGAAAAAAAAACATGAATAATATTGTGATAGTTATTCTGTAAACCATATAAAAAAGAACTGTTAGAAATGGGCAACTTCAATCATTTTTGCTCGCTCTATATAATGAAATAACTTATGTTCACAAAACCTAGCACATAATTTACTGATCATTATGGCTAGTGTTATTGACATCTTGAAGTAAACAATTAACTAGTTGGCAACATAAAACCTTATTTTAAAAATTTAATGACCTATATACTGTACTACTGGTATTTAAAACAATGTTCCATACAGGCAACTAGGCAGACGCATAATTTAAAATATCCAATGCGTACGCGTTATCACTATTTATCGTAGACAATCAGAAGAACAAATCACTAATACGCTTGTCACATAAGATGGTAAATCATTTTCATCTTGAACTTTAAAATGAGTAAAATATGTAAAATCATCTTATCTGGCATTCAATTTCCACGTCTATAACTGTTATTCAATTGAATTATTTCCATTATTTTCTTTAAATCGATGGTATAGCTTTTAAAAATTAATATTATAAAAAGTATTCGTACTTTTTTTTAAAAAAAAAAAAAAAAAAAAAACGGAAAAAAATATAATTTATTAGTTATTGTTAATAGCCGTATTTTGAAGAAATTGTTTTATACAGGCATTTTAATCATATTGTATTTAATGAAAAAATATTGATATCATCGTTAATCAAAATTTCAAACCTTTTTTTTAATTTCCGAAAACAGTTATTTCATAAAGAGTATTCACATCATTAAACATAGATCATATAGTAAGTTGAGACCTAACGTACTTGCTGGAAAAATTAAATTCTAAAATAAATACACATGAATAATATTTTTGCAATATATTTTCATTAATTCTAATAATTAGACACACTACAATACTATTCACATATTCTCAATATAATAACTGATTTGCAAGAAAAGGAATATCCAAATACATTTACACTATACAAAAAAAAATAAACTATTTTTGTTATTGTTTGTTTACAATTTCTTTTATACATTTACAACTACAATCAACACCTCTTATAATCCATACAGAAGTAACACACGAGTTCGACAGCGAGTATAAAATTAATTTCATAGACATACATTGTTTAATATTTATATAGATAAATTATGTACATAGTGTATTCTCTGTCTCTTTTTTAATAAATCATTTGTACATAAATAACTATAATAATCACAGAATAATAAAGTATTTTTTTTTAAATATAAAATAAGTAATAAACATAAATCAAATCAACAAACTTGCATTTTGCATTCGTGTAGTAGTGGAAAACTTTTAATTGAACATGAAGTTCAATTGAATCATTTAGAAACCAGAACAATGATCAGTGAAATGCAATTTTATTTTGTGAAATGAAAAGTTGATCGATACGAACGTCTTCTACGCGTATCACAAATCTTCTGTGATTTTTCTTACATATTTAGTACCAGTTATTACAAATAACAATTTCAATATTTAAAATATTGTTACACAACTTGAATCCAAATTACATATATTTGTGTTCTGTCCAGTACAAAGACAGAACTTGTTGTTGATTTTTCATTTGTAATACAAATTCAACGAAAATTAACAAGTGTAACTTAAAGAACAGGTACTTTCCTATTAAAAAAAACCAGAATCAATTTTAATATATCGATAGTACGTGTACGAATCAACACGGTTTCAAAAATATTAAATTTTAACAGTGAACTCGTATTAAACAATCAACTTATTTACAAAAACACATAGATTGTTCCTTCGATAAATTTACACGTTGATAAATATTTTTCTCGTTCTTTTTCATTGAACATATTATATGTCGTGCAGACACGTACCTTTTTATATTCTCAATACTATAAACGTACTATCAACAATTAAACATTCTGAAACTTAAATAATCATTATATAATAATATATCCAATTTCCATCAAATATTATAAACAAATATACACTTATGCTTTCATTTCGTTATGCTCGAATAATATGATTATACAAGTGTAATTAATAATATTTCTCACATGGAAACAACAGCGAAGCTGAGATTTTTGTCTTATTATCTCGATAAACACTAAAAACCAATTACATAAAACAAATCTGCATTATTATACTAGACAAGTATAATATTTTTCTATATCATATTCCAAATACATGAACGAGTTCACAGAAAGCAATAAAAATATGTAATAAACTTTGAACTGAATTTTAACGGATTATTTAATCGCTAATATAAAAACGGATATGGTATCAGAAAAAGTATTCACAAAAATTCCTCATTTATGTTGTTTTTTTCCTTCATTGATGATCCACGTTTAAATGTGATATTTTATTTACACAATAAAATATTCCCGTTAATGGTGCAAAATTATAATTTCATTGCTTTCGTTACTTTAAAATAATACGAATTTATATCGTTATTCCACTGTTATTTCCATAAATTAAAAGCATTACGTATGTTAATAAACACAGTATACACAAATTTGCTAGTTATTCAAAGGGTAATATTTAAAACCAGTTCCTATTTCTCTATTTCCTGTTCAATTCCTAATTTCAAGATTGTTTAAACGTAGAATCGAAAAAATAAAAATATGCTTACAGAAAAAGAACAAAAAAAAAACAAGAACTGATTTTCCTTAAAAGCATTATCTGAAAGGCAAAACTATTGTCACTTTTCTTTTCGCTCTCTTTATCCGATTCGGTTTTCAAAAAAGAGCATTGTAATAAAAATAGTCATAAATGTTTTTAAACTGTATTGTCATGTTTAATGAGCATAACCTTCAGAAAATAAAATAAATTTCACCTAAGTCAATCTATTAAAAAGATACTGTTTTATTTTATTACATATATGTATATTGTTTAAAACTATGATGGAAAATCCTACGGTTCTCAAACTTTTTGACAGATTTGTATATCTTTTTTGAAAAAAAAAATCAAACAGAATACCGTTTTTACAATAGAATTAAACTGATTATACTAACAGATAATATTTTCAAATTTAAACTTAAACATTTATTTCCACAATATTATCATTGTTCCAATGTATAAACAGTTTTTTTTTAAAAAAAAACATGGAACACTAAAGCAATTTTCATACATTATATATTTTTTTTATTTAAAATTTACAGTTTTATAATCACTTCCAGTATTCCATGTAAATATATTTCAAGCGAAATAATATATAATACTTT
>CM068315.1:38507817-38552817 GCA_034766995.1 Acanthacorydalis orientalis | reverse complement strand
ATTGTTTATACACATCGAACGTTCGTTATTGCGAACATATTTTCATTTAATTCGATCGACGCTCCGTCACGATTTCGCCACATTGTAGGTTTTCACGTAGCCGCTGATCGTAAATGTGAGTTAATGCACGCGTGATCGACAGAGCGTGACAATAGATTTGAATCTCTTTAAGAAAACGGCCGAGCAATACGAATTCGTTCCAAACCGGGTTGGCAATGCTGCTCTTTTCCATAATCGGTGTACGGTTGGCAGCGTCACCTTCCGTCATGCTCGATCGATCTGACCTCTATGAGAACGTATTGCGACAAAAGAATTTGTCGCTTACTTCACGGTTACTGATTTACACTATTAGACTATATTATTATTTTATTACGACTGTACTATTTTATTAAATTGATTTTCATACAGAATCAATAAAAATAACAGCTTTGCAGATATTAAATTTAAAACTAAAGCGCAAACTAAAGCGCACTGATTGGAAATAATATCAAAAATGTAAAAGATATAAAAATATTTCCACATATCTACTTAATACACACACACACACACACATATATATATATATATATATATATATATATATATATATATATATATATATATATATATATATATATATATAACTGAATTTTGCTACAACTAACAAATTGAAACAATACAAGGAATGGCTTATGTATGATTTTACAGACTCTCAATTTCATCATAAATGAAATCACTTGTAATCGCTACTATTTTTTTTTAGAAATAAAAAATATATTTAACATTATAAAGCACAAGAATATATTTTCAAATCTGCTTATAAGCATACACATTGTTAAATATATAATTTTTTCACTTTAAGTTTACTATTTTCCTTAATCAATTATTATAAATTGTGAAATATTTTAATAAAATAATTACAGATTTCATCAAAATTAAAGTAAAGATTAATGAAATTTACAAAATTCACATCTACGTACGTAAGTTTACAATATCATGCAGATTATAAAGTTATACACCGCTCTTTAAAACATTTTGCAACACTGAGAAGTATTTTTTGTAGTTGCTTTCCTTTTTGCAAACCTACAGATATGTGACATTTATTTGCTACATTTACAATTATATATTCAAATATAGATTGAAATACCATATAAAAAAATCTCTAGATATTAAAACTATTGTAATTTAAATTTACACAAGTTAATCTACAACGTCAATATCCGTATGAGGCAAAATCTGATCATATTATACATTCACTGAACTCAAATACGAGACATTCTCGCATTAATCGATCTACAAAATTTGAATTCTACTCAAAAACAATGACTGCATTATAAAAAAAGCACACGAGCTGAAAAGAGATCGAAATAACTAACATACAGGAATGACGATGGTCTCAGAAAGAAAGCATTCGATTGTCGACAGAACACGTGCATATAAGCATCTGCGAGGCACAATAGTAACTAGTGTGTTGGCAGAGGAAACGAAAAAGTTGTTTTTAAAACTGTTCAATCAAATCATAGTCAAACAGATGGTCTCCGCACATATAAATTATGTAACTGACAGTAATAGTATGTGTGTGTGTGTGTGTGTATATATATATATATATATATATATAGTTTGTACAAAAATTTTGTAATGATATCTTAATTTCGAAGATTGAAACAATTAATTGTTTTTTTCATATTTCTATACTTTAAACAAAGTTTATATGAAAAAGAAAAACACAGTTTTAAAATACTATTTGTACTTTATTTTTGGTGTTCAAAAAGATATGTACTAGACTACGTTTAACAGGAAAGTATAGAATGATATATATATATATATATATATATATATATATATATATATATATATATATATATATATATTCCACATTCATAATTTCCCAAAATTTCTACTTCAACAGGAAAAGATGTATAATATTCTACAATGTACTGGAATATTTTTGAATAGCGACACAATTGGACACGCCGAGAAAAAACTCGGATACTAATCCCATCAGAATGAAGAGATACAATACATAATAGACGGGATTGGCGCGGAAAAAGAGTCAAACTTTTACGATGCTGAATTTATACCTGCCACTGTCATTACTTTCCAGCTATGACAATCAATGTTTATATCAAGAAAGGAGACAGAATGCGAACGGGACACAAATAGAAAATATATTCGAAACGAGTGAAAAAGCGAGGCGGCGAATCGTTTACATTAAAAGAATGTGCAAGAGGACTCTTCTGATCGGCTGGGAATCGTAATTTTATTTTCTTTATTTCGACGTTCATCTGTTTTATGTCCATTTCTTTATAGTATCGATTGTTTTTTACATCTAAACTGTTTAATCTTTTTCTACTTTACTATCTCCTTTCTCAATTTTATTTACAAAGAACTTACTCTTTCTACTTCTACTAATATTAGGCACATAGAATTTCTTTAAATACTTATAGATTTAACACACAGTTGAACAGGCCACTTTTCTGTATTAAAAAGTCATAAGTATGTGCATATATATATATATATATATATATATATATATATATATATATATATATATATATATATATATGATAGAGAGAGAAAAATAGATATTCGAAACGATTGGCAGAAATTAGTGATAGTTGATCGAATCGAAATTAGCCATATTTATAGACACAGTATAAAACGTATAGAACCAAAATGGAATACTTTTATCTAATAAAAATTTTATGAAGCAACGGTACGTTGAAATATTTTTACATACAAACAATTTATTATTTTATTCATATAACAGTCAGAGCTGTCAATTGTTTTATTTATATATATATATATATATATATATATATATATATATATATATATATATATATATATATATATATAATGTGTGTGTGTATGCATGCATGCATACACACATGTATGTACAGAAATAAAACAAATGAAATTGTGGCCAAGCCTAAAACCGAAAAGAGAAGCCCGAAGCGTTTCGGATAAAAGGTCGTCCGGCTGTGCCAGTGGAAAAATATGTTTGCACGTGCACATCGAACAACATACATACAAAAAGAAACTGTCTACGGCGGTCGAACTATAGCACAGATGTGCAGTGGTCTATGGCATCGGTACAGCTATTACGTTCCATTTTATTTCGACAACACGTCCTCACATTGAGCACCACTCTCTATCCGTCTGTCTATCCTTCAGCCTCACCAAATGTGCACGTTTATTTTAAAATATCATACGTAACGATTATACTTAGTAAATTATAATCGCCATAAGTGCTCGCAGAAACCACGTGTTCAATTAATGAAAAAGAAATTTACATATTTCGTCGAACATGTTTGTTTAATTAAATGATTGTAATAAGTACTTGACTTATTACCATTTATTTTAATTATTCTATGTACAATCCGATGACTGATACATTCTTTTGAAGGTGCATGTCAAATGTTATTATTTCGAGGCGCTGTCGAAATCCACTGTGAATCAATACTTTGCTTAATGAATAATAATAATGTAGTTATAAAATCGAAAACACGATCCCACTGATTAAAAATGTAATCATTTTTGTAGCTATTATTTGTTATGAACGTCCTTCGAACAATATTAATTTATAGCATATTACGTTTGAAAAAATGTGTCGTATACTACTATAATAGTAATTAAACACTTACTTAATACGAGTAGTAAATCCAATAAAACTATTCGTAATCTATAGGTTTTCGTCGGAATTCTGGCACGTTGTTTTAAAAGATGTAACATATGTCATCTTTCGTTGGTCGAATGATTATATTGAACGTTTTATTAAGTGCTAATCTTAATGATATTATAAAATAAAACAAAGAGAATCAAATAACTCAATCACACACAAGAACTCTACAACTTGGAACAGTTTCTTTTTTACCAGGAAGATAGGAAGCTTTCTGGGCGAGAAATCATGAAGCCGCCCAAAATACGACAAACGGTAACGGATAAAAACGGCCAATGCACTGTTGAATAAAGTTATTAGCTTCTATAAAAAATATTATTTTATTTACATCTAAAAAACCGCACGGAATTATTGACAAACCCAATATAAGTGTGGATGTAATCATGTATACATATGCCTTAAATGAATATTTAACATAGAAAAAACATAATACGACACCGTGAGGAAACAATAGTGAAATATGTAACTTAAAAAGTGTGATACTTTTAGAAAAGAACAATTTAATTAAACTAATAGTATGACTTAACGTATACAAACAACATAAAAATGATTATTGCTCAAATATTTTTATAGTTTCTAATGTCATAAACATTAAACAAACCTTCGGTTGTTATTATTTGGTGACAAGCCATTGCGAAAACCCAACGCCCTCCTTGCAAACTTGAAAGCAAAATATATATATATATATATATATATATATATATATATATATATATATATATATATAGAGAGAGAGAGAGAGAGAGAGAGAGAGAGAAATAATAATTTGATTTTTATCATCAGAATGTAAGATCGTTAAGACCATATCTTTCATTCGTATTAGAACACTTCAAATACATGTATTCCGTTATAAGACATATTAATAGAGAATTGACCAAATATCTTGTCAATCGTGCGTCGAAACAAAACGATTTCTTCTGCGATTTCGTCACGAAACGGTATGAAAAAAGAAAAAAAAAACAATTCAAATTATTCAGAACATGCTTTTACGTGCAGCTGAAGCAATATTTTTTTCACTGCACGTGCAAATGTAAACAGACATATTTCTTAATTTCTATTTTTGCATATTTGCAGGTGTTACTTTCACAAATAAAAACATCTCCGTTTAGCGGTACACAGTAGCTACCGTTCGTTGTGTATTGTACAAACGAACTAATCTTGTCGTGACTGACAAAATGTTCATCGTCAAATGCCAAATACAACAATAGGGGCCAGTTCGGCTACAAGGCGCGTAAGTGCCTAAACATAAAAATACGCACAAGTTTGTCACATGCGAGACTTTGTTCCTAGTTACAACATCGATATGTGAGTGAATTCGAATTTAATAACAGTAAAAGGTTTAAACGATGCGGATTCTTAAAAATAACACGAAATGCTAAATTTCAAAATGTAGGAATCTTTAACAAAAAAATTAAAACTACAAAAATTCTCTCTCTTTCTCATATATATATATATATATATATATATATATATATATATATATATATATATATATATATATATATATATATATTCTTTTAACTTTTTTCAACATTATACCTTGTAAATAATTGTATCGCTTAAGTAGAAGGTTGTATTTTTCATTAAGATTACTTCAAACCGATTGAGATTGTGTGTGCGAGAGAGAAAAATGTTTAATTACGACATATGTGTACTATAAGATCCGAATCATCAAAATACTAAGAATTTTAAAAAAAGTCGAGTGAAGAAAACGTGGAGATAATACAACAACCTTAAGAATACTTAAGAGATACAATTTATCTACAAGGGTTAATGATGAAAAAAAACCTTATAAAACCTTAATATATTTATAAAGTAATAAACGTTTTTTTTTTATTAATAATCATCAGAAAATTTAAATATTAAAAATTTAATGAAACATTTTTTTTTCTTTTATCAAATTAAAATAAATCCTATATTGTTTTATTATACACGATCCATTTAAGTTTTTCTGTTAATAAAATAAAAATAAAATAAAAATGTATTTTATTGATAATAAAATAATACAGGCCGGGTTTGGCCTTATGTTTTGGACATTAGTGCGGTGCCCTTACCAATTTTGGTATTTATCCGCATTTGTGGGGTGTGGATTGTGTGTCGTGTTTTGGTTCTGTTAAATACTTCATCGTATTAAATATTTTAGTATGTGTATTAAAAAGAATACTATGAATATTTTTATTTACTATCAAACCAAATCGCTATATTTTATAATATAAAAAATAGTATACGATTGAAATAATAAAATGTAAAAACAAGAAAAACCCGCTTATGCTCTCATATTCAGTGGTAACGTTGATCTGCATATGTAATTGGGTAAATGTATCATTTCGTCTACAGTTTCAAGGCAATCACACGCAGTACGTTGTTGAAGAGTGATTGAAAATTTATAAAAAAAAATGCTTTTTATTTCGAAGAACAAACCATAGCACTGACAAATTTCGATTATTAGATATTAACTTACTTGTATGTGTTGTACGACTGGTGTATTATCACAATTGCTACCAGGTAAAATCGTATTAGGACTCGACAACACGCCTAAGGGTTGTCTAGGACTCAATACGCCCGACGGACTCCTCGTCGCCGTCAATGCTGTCGTCGCGTCGAAACTATTAACAGCTGGGTGTGCCTCAAGCGCCGTTTGTAAATCACATATATAATCGATCACGTTTTGTATGACTTCCAGTTTGGATAATCTGCGATTCTTTGGCATGAAAGGAACGAGATCTTTCAATTTACTCAAATACATTTGTATTTCTTCGTTTTCAATATCGCGTCTATGTCGAATTCTTCCTGTACTGACACCACTTCCAACCGTTGTTCCAGCGGGACATATAGCCGTAACTGCTTTCATTGTACTGTTTTCAAAATAATCCTTTATCTGATATACGAGAACACAAAATCGATGCACTTAAAATGGTTAATGTAACGAATTTGTTTCCGAACGATAACTGAAATTAACTGACGTATAAAATAAAACACACTAAATTGATTTAATTGACATACACTAATATGGAAGTAATGTTTATTATTTGTTTAATTTGAAAAAAAAAACACGAACAACACTTGTAGTTATCCGATCACTAAATGACAATTTCACATGGATGCATGTTGTATTTATAAAATCGTCCCCACTTTGCGTATGTCTGACCAATCATAACACGCAGCCGGATGAAATAGGGCGGTGTTGACATACGTCTGACCAATTGGCGAACGTAGACTTCACCTGCATTCCTACGAATGCAAGTCGGTGTGTTTATTGTTATTATTGACTGTAGACTGTACATATTCGATAGTGTTTCCTGGCGCTAGAGTATGGCTCTTTTTTTTCGTGCGTTTCGTACGAGTCAAGTACGTTTCTTACAGTGGCGGAGAACACGGGAACAATAATAAATACCGTGCTGGAAAGATACATATTATATTTTTATGCTTTTTAATTTCTCAAAGCACTTCTGTCATAATTTATGTTTCTTCAAAAGCAAAAATCAATGAAAAAAAATCCCAACGGTATTTTAAATATTTTTATGAATAAATCAACATCTAGACACCACAAAAATTTCGATCGTTTTGATGATGCAGTTGCATCACACCGGAATCTCCTGGTTGTGACCGATTGTTATCAGGCTTCGGGTTTAGTTGTTCGGACTAAACGTTCAGATTTAACTACGTTTATTTAAAAAATAGTATTTTGTTTACTGTATTGGAATGACATTCGACTTACACTAAAAGCATTCAATAATAATTTACTATTAATAGCATGTAACTGTAAATAAGACTATTAAAAAGTATATATACCCACATACGCCTCTGATTAGTATATTGATTGTAAAAAAATATCCAGTTTTATATGTATTTTTGCTCTTTTAAATAATATCATTATTACTGGCAAATTTTTAGTTAAAAAAGAATATATTCTGTATGGTTTTTTAAGAAAATACACAGAGTGTATATATATATATATATATATATATATGTATATATATATATATATATATATATATATATGTTTGTATGTGTGTGTGTATACATATAATGCTTGAAAAATATTCATGTTTTTAGTGTATGTTAGGAAATATATAAATCTACAAATACGTTACACATTGTAAGTTGTTATCGATTTATGACAAACACATGTCCCATCTCAGTAGTTGACAAATAAAGTTATGAATCGGGTTATTTAGTCAGATACGAAATGATGAATGACTGAGCACAGACTGGGTGAAATAGAAAGGTTATGACCGGACCTCGATATCAATGCCCTCGGACTGGTCGAGGTCGCGTTACGATAAGCAATATCCATATATCTAGTAAATGGTGTGCTATATATAAATATATTCTTATTTATATATATATATATATATATATACATATATATATATAAATGTATATATACATATGTATATATATATATATATATATATATATATATATATATATATATATATATGTATATATATATATATATATATATATATATATATATATATATTAGCGGTCTATAAATATTTGAGCGCAATCTTAATAAGACGTGTTTGGCTATTTTTGAGAAATGGACATCATGACTGAAACATCATGCGATTATTGAATTTTTAATTTTGGATGGTATGAATGCAGCCCAAATTTTTGAAAAGATGCGTAGTATGTATAGTGACTCTTCCCTATCGTATTCCACAATAGCAAAATGAGTTGCTGAAATTATAAGAGGCAAAACATCCATCGAAGATGACCCCCGCAGTGGCAGGCCTTCAGCGTCAATTACCGCAGAAAATGTTGAAGTGCACGATACATGGTGTTAAGTGACCGGCGAGTGAAGGTGCACGAAATAGCAGAGACTTTGGGCATATCGACTGGCAGCATACATTTCATTTTAACTGAAAATTTGGGTATGTCAAAAATGTAGGCGAGTTGGATGCTGCGAATGCTGACTGTGTATCAAAAACGCACACAATGCCAAATTTCAAAGAATTACTTAGATATTATCTAACATAACAAAAATGATTTTTGTGTCGGTTTGTGACGACTGATGAGACATGGATTCTTTACCACATACCAGAGTCCAAAGAGCAATTGAAACAGTGGACTAAGGAGGAAATAGGACACCAAAAAAATTAAAAGATGGTCCATCGGCAGGAAAAGCCATCGTTTTAGTTTTTTGAGGTGCACAGGGAATTATGTTGGTGGATTATTTGAAAAAGGGAAATACAATCAACAGCGCTTATTACTGTACTCTTTTGGACAAATTATGAGCTACCATTGATGAAAAACGACTCAGAACACAACGCAAAATAATTCTATTTCGTCATGACAACGCTCCGGCTCATTCATCGATACAAATAGCCGCGAAAATCCGTTCTCCTGGCTTTTAATTGGATTCTCATGCCACATATTAACCAAACCTGTCCCGGTCCGATTTTCATCTCTTTCCACAACTGAAAACATTTCTTGCTGGGAACAGATTTAACACAGATGAAATTTTTTAAAACCCTCTTGTGTATATATATATATATATATTTTTTAAACATATATATATATATATATAATCCAATTATCAACAAAAACTTCATAAAGCACACATTGCAAAAAATAATCTATCTGAAAGAATGTTTATATACAGACATATTAGCATATATAAAAATCCATGACGTCGTCTAATATATTTGATGTTTATTGTTTCATTCTGTTACATGTGTATGCTTGATAAGTTGGTTATAATTGATAAGATTTGGCGAGCGCAGTGAGTAGGAGGCGAAGCGCCCTGTTATATATATACATATATAATAAAAATTCCATGACGTCAACTTGATTTGAGACGAGGTTTTGGTATCTAAATATGTTTATCTCATATAAAACAACTACGCTGCACTTTATCTGCGATAATGATTATGTTAACATATTATATATATATATATATATATATATATATATATATATATATATATATATATATATACTAGGGGGCTTCACGAATTCGATTTTTACAGTACCAATGGAATACAAGAGTCCCGAGGACTTTTTTATAACGTCCAGCTGAAGCTAGTATATTAGAAAAAGAATTTTTTGAGCGTTTACTTGAATACTTTGATTTGAATTGAGAATTTTGTATTAATTTTTAATGAATTTAGGTCAAATTTCCACGGAGTATTTGTTATACAATGGTATACATTAATATACTAGAGCATGTCAAAAAGTAACGACCCATTTATGAAACGCAGGAGGTTATTTTAAGTAAAGAATTTTTATTAAGGTTATTTTCCTACATGGTTCGCTCTAATTTCTATATATTTAGTTTTCGCTGTTAGGTTCTGTTCTGGAAGAGACTTTTTGTTCTCTTGTGCAGTTACTCTTGCACTGTATTAATAACCGCTTCAATCAGAAAAAGAAGTATTCCCAACTCTTCTTTTAATACGCATGGTCAAAATGGTGGAAATCATTTGGTACTAAATCGAGTTTACATGATGGGTGATCCAAGAACTTATCTATATCTTGAATACACTGATTTGTTTTGTTAGCCGAGTGAGGGTACGGTCCAAGAGTAGCTACGCAAGAGATCAAAAAGCTTATTTCAGAGTACAGTTCATAATCTCATTAAGAACTGAACTGAATGTATAGAAGGTAGGTAGGATTATGTAGAAAAATGACCTTAATAAAATCCTGTCTATAGAATAAGAGTTTTTACTTCTTAAATGTCCGTTTACTTTTTGACTTTCTCTCATAGTTATCACAAGGCCATCTCGTTTACTAACTTTTTACATGGAAATTGACATTAATTTTCTTTTTTAAATAACATATAGCAGTAGTTATTTATTATATTTCATGAACTTCTTATTACAGTATCGTTCACTTACTATTATAAAGTCTATTCAAAAAATGTTAATAACTGGATTCAAAAATAAAGTACATATCATAGTTTAGAATCGAGTAAAAACTATATTATGTCTAACATATAGTTTTTCGACATTCCGTATTTTTTATGTTTTAAACACATAAAAAGACACTTTAATCTTGAGAAGTGTCTATTTCTGCTTAACACGAGCATAAAATAAGCTAGTTTAGATAAAAAAAATGATACTGTAATCTTTACAAGAAAGTTGACTACATAGACATATATGCAAAATTGGGTAAAAATAATGATTAAAAAAATAAAAACGAATAGGATTATTTAGTCTAAAGCAGCGACGAAATGACGTTGGAAACAAGTAAATTCGTTATTTTAACATCTTTTAGTTCATTTTTAACAAAACTATAGATTATTAAATACGATAAAATCAGAATAAGCATCGATAATAAATGCTGACGAATCTTTTTTCTTAAAGAGGCGTTTTTAGTAAATTATAAAAACCGTCCTGTGATGAAAATTCCTATCAAAAACAATTTTAATATTTAGTTTTAGAAGTTAACTTCTAGATACCACACCTTCACTGTCATTGTATATGTACGGTTCTTCTACTTAATAATACATAATAACAGAAAAAAAACGAATAATCTTTACTATTTTCTTTGTATAAAAATTTAAAATTTCAAATTCAACTCAATATCACTCTCTTAAATTGTAAAAATACCAATAATCATAAAAATAATATGAAAAATATTTTTACTTTGTAAAATTAAAAAAATCTATATAGTTAAAAGTGAGTATCATTTCATACATACTATTCCAAACGGAGAAATGTAAATGTTTTGATATCCATGTATATTTATTTCGAACGCGATCGATTTGTTTTCAAATATTCAGATAGAATTCGGTTAAAAACGTATCAAAATACGATAAGATTAACTATATGTCAGTAATGTTGACAAGAGATATTTTTTTCAATGGTAGAAAAAGAGAAAAAAAGGCACACAAAAACGGACACACTAGAACTATATGCATCGGAGTGACAGCGACAGCAGTGGTTCACAAATGTCTCAGTGTCAAATGATCTGATCTGTTCGGGGTCAACGCAGATCATGTTATCGAAATTATTTATGAAGACGGAGATAAGGAGGCTCCGCGCTTGAATGCCAGGTTTAGACTGTTCTTAGTTACTGAATGTCTGGAGCATATTTTCTATTCACAGCTTATAAATTTTACTAATTATTTGTTATTTTTAAAAAAATGATAACGCATAAGTTACTGCCATCCGAAGAGATACGGAAGAAGTTAATTACTCATAAAAATTGATTATGGTTTTAGTTTTACACGTACACATATTTTATATATTCAAACTAAATTTTCTAATGTAAATATTTTATCTACAAAACAGGTGTTTAGTAGAATAAATGTCACATTTAAGATTAGTACGAAGGAAAACCAAACATGACATTTTAATAATGAAGGGTGGTGTTTCATAACGGGTGTCAAGCACACGGCGTATGCATACATTGAAACGTTCTGTAACAGTTTTATTTGTCGTGAACAGCTTGGAAGCTAGTTTAATTAACTGTAATCCCATAAGTGCATCACATGTCGTTCTGATGGGGGTGATAAAACTAGAACGAGTTGGCCGCAAGCGCGTGACAAACGTCCACCGTGAGCTGTTCATAGCTCACGACCCTTCGCCATTTATTCATTGAACACTAGCCTAGCCCAACTATACATTTAATAAATTATCTATTATGTATCATATATATATATATACATATATATATATATATATATATATATATATATATATATATATCTTCAGTACAATTTAAAAAAAATCAATAGCATTCAATCACAAAAAAATTAGAATTGATAAAGCGCAGGGTAAAAAAATTTCATCAAAATTGTTTACTGCGGCCTCAGGAATGATTCAACTGTGCCAAGTACAAAATTACAAAAATAAAAAATAGAAACTAAACGCCAAATCGCTTCTATTTTGCTAATGATATATTATCTTAAAAATATTCTGGAAGAGTTAGAGTCAGTTGAAAAATAAATCTACATGGGCCATGACAAAAAAAAGTGATGCAACATGAGGTTAATATTTTTCTGAGAAAAAATCGAAGAAATCGGGGAATATATTTATTCAGGTCAACTTATTATTAAATATGCATCGTTCATTGCAAAGTATAATGTAGAAAAGTTAATTTAATAAATATAATAAAAACTAGAACAAAATACAATGCAACTCTTTTGTACGAAAAACTTAAATATTTAAATCTCTGATTATATTATATTTAATTAAAAAAATAGTATTCGATCAATATATTATACTAATCGTTGCCTACTAAATGAATCTTTAATATTGAAATAATTCAATAATTGAAGACAGCATAAAAAATAAGTAAAAATTATATTACGAATAAAAATAAAAGATAGAAAATAATAAAACGGATACAAAAACACTTAAGTAAAAGTTATAACGAAAAGAAACAAAAAGAGTTTGGAATGAAAATCGTTGATACATATAAAAAAAAGAAGATAACACATGGAAAATAAGAATTTTGACTGAGACTAAAAAAATATCGATGATTATGATGAAGTTGTAAACTGAAAATTCGAATACACTAATCAACAGTTTACAGTTCGAGCCACTTTTATGAGATTATCAATTTTCAATTGTCCTTTATTCAACAGACATTTAATATCTTAATTCGAAGATGGTATACAATCGGTTACAGTTCTTTCAATTAATAAAATATTTTAAAGCGGTTGTTTCTAAATGTTTATAAAAAAATTAGTCTAACTTTTATAAATAGGAATATCTAAGAAAATACATACGCACACAAATACAAAAAAAAACTTAATATTTTGAACACTCCGACATTTCAAAAACGTCGGTTCATGTTTGTCTATAAATAAAAAAATATTTAACAATTTTCTCTCTATGTGGCGTCAGAGTCCCCATTAAAAAAATAAAAAAACCCTAAAGTAAATGAATGAAGTTACTTGTTTTTAATATATATATATATATATATATATATATATATATATATGTGTGTGTGTGTTTGTATTTATTATAAAGATTCCATATGGCCAGCGCCATTTATGAAATGTGAAAGGAGGGCCATCTTGAAGAAACTAAATACACACTTTTGTATGTTGTAAGTGCGCGTCGTACATCTGCTTTCTATCCGTTTTGTAAAGTGTTGCGGACAAACGAACACCAGCAACATGTTAATCTCTCGAACGGAATGTCCTCGCTTCATATTCAATGATTTTGCACATTTCCTGCGTTAAATTTGAAACCTTGGTTCAAGTCTGTGTACGTGTTTATCATACATATCTATACTTGTCTACCGTGTTATTTATTTATTTTTTAATTATTATACGCACATGTGTATATATATATATATATATATATATATATATATATATATATATATATATAAATATATAAGTAGTTGTATCCATAATATTAATTGTATTATAAATACACAAGCAGTATTCATATTCAGTAAAAAGTAAGTCAATTTTTTCTTTTTTGTTTCGTGCCATTCATTGTAATAGGATATTTTACTGCCTGGAAGTATGTGCACATATAAATGATCAATTCGAATTCTAACGTTATCAGTGTAAGCCTACTGTTATCACAATGTTTCTGGATTGGGTCGCATTAGCAACGGTGCTATATACACCCTTATGATAGGGGTAGATATCTAACGGACGACCCCTTCGATAATCGCGGCGCGCTCTGGGAACCGTGTTCGCGGATAGTTCACAGCCGTACGCGTGTGTGCACGTGGCTTGCGCACGTGTCGCCTCAATTTGATCCGTTCGTTATGAATCATTATGTCTGAATGTTCAGTGTCGAATTACACAGATCTATTCATTTAATTCCACTAATGAGAATATTGATGTATTATATATATATATATATATATATATATATATATATGTATATATATATATATATATATATATATATATACTTTACTTTTTTACCTGACATTCAAAAGTAACGATGTTGAAAATCTTACCGAAAATGTCTACTTAAGATGATTTGTTAACACGGATGGATCATTAATTGAGGAAGTTGCAAGAAAATAAAAATGGGATGTAATTCATCTAGACCCAATACCTCAATATTTAAATCTTTTGCTGAAAAAAATTTTCTTATCAATTCTATTTGTCCTGCTAAAATCAAACTGAATTAACAAAATAACTCAGTGATCTTAGGTAACATAGAGGCATGAAAATATGTATGTTTAAAATATAAAAGAGATTAAAAAAGAAGAGAATGAATATAAAGACAAATAGAGGGAATGTATATAGCAAGAAAAGTAAAAAAATTGAAATGTGTGGGAGATATTTCATGAAGATATGACCGTAAATGGACAAGAAGAGTTATTAGCTAGGAGTCAAGAAATATAAAAAAAAATTCAGAAAGATAGGTAGATTACGGATATCAAAAAACATAATAATAATAATAATATGCATGATTAGCCTGATAGTAAGGGTCTCTTTCGAAACGAAACTAAATCACATATTCCATAATTTAGTCTTTATATATTGAAATCTATTACAGAAAGACATTGGATCAATTCAGAAATAAATCTCATTTGAAATTTGATAGTTAATAAGTGGTTCACTTCTATCTAAAATGTCAATTAGAGTCGAGTCTTTTTTATGGGTATGTTTTTAATGCGGTTTTGAAGTTTTTCGGTGCATATTTCATGCAAATTATATGAAGTAGAAAGCTCTCGATTTTGAAGTTCTTTAATTGTTGAGAATTGATCAGGCCATCCGCATTTAGAACATCCAAACGTGCAAGTAGTGTTTTTTCCACCCAATACAACAAGCATTATTCAGCCATTAGATCAAAGCATAATTGTTACTTTTAAAAAATAATACTTAAAGCGCACTTATTAATTTTTATTGGATAAACTTGAAAATGTGTCATTAACAATAACTGATATTTGTAAAAAAAAATATTTTGGATTTTTTAAATCTTGTTGTATTTTGCTATCGTTAAAATAAGACTACAAACTTTAAATACGTGCTGAAAGCAGCTTGGCCTGGATGTGTTGCAAACAGTGCAACCATTCAAACATCGACATTATCAGCTGAAATCATTACTTTGGCACATGAAATTGGTGGAGAAGGTTTTGATACCTTTAGCCAGAATGATGTTGACAATTCCTGGTGGATAATGCCTTAAGTGACGATGATATTATTGATATAACTTTATATATCGTCGAAGATCCAGAAAACGATAGTAAAACAGAAGAAAAACCTGTCTCTCGCTGTAAATATAATTCTAGAAGGTCTTCAACTTCACAATAAATTGAAAAATTATTTTCTTGATGACACAAATTCTGATCGAACCTCCAACGTGAGCTGAGGAACTCTGCGTCTGGATATCGCGAACTTGCATAAAAAATTAGTAAAATCATCATCGTAAAATTTAATCACTGATTACATTGTCAGATGGAAAAAACCAACACAGGACGAGGGTAAAGTTGACGCATATTCTGAAGAACGATTGTCTTTACCATGCAGATCTGATGCACAGACTATCTCTTCTAGTGATGAAAGTAATTTCGAACCAGTTCGCAAATGGCGCCGAACATTATCAGATAACGACGATAATTCTGATGAAAAAAATGTAAAAATAATTATTAATTTCCAATGAAATTAAATGAATACAGTTTTAATACAAACTTATTTTAAATTTTATATCCATTCCTTTCAGATTTTTGAAATACTTATTTTCTTGAATTTTCATAAACTTTTTTATACAATTTTGAGTTTATTTTAACTCATTACTGCGATTGTAGAAAATTATGGGACGTATCCTTAATTTTTCAACGCAAAGTTATATCTTTTTTGTGAGATTTTCTGTGGAACGTATCTACCGCATAAAGAAAAGACATGACTGTACTTTGGATGAGTGTATTCTATAATTCGTACTTTATATATATATATATATATATATATATATATATATATATATATATATATATTCTTAGGTTCTGCGTTCGTTTCTAATTTCTTCCAAAATTAAAATTACACTGTTAGAATTTTTTTAGAATTTACTCTTTTCTTAGATTATTAAAACTTGACAAATTACGAATTATGTCAACTAGTATTATAGTAAATAAAGGAAAACATAAATGTTTATAAAAAAAACGATCGTTTCGTTTATAAAAACGACCGGTCGTTTTGATAAAATGATCAAAATATGAAAAAAAAACAACAAAACAAAAAACAAATTAATGTTGCATCACGATATACATGCTTATGATACACTATTATGGGTATTGATTTTTTAATAAGCAAAAAGAATATACGTACTCGATACTATTCGCTTGATTTATTATCAACTGAATTATTTTTCTTCTCAAAACTCAAAATAGCAATGAAATGAGTCCGATTACCAGCGTAAAGGAGACAGAAAATTAACAGTGAAAAAATCTATAATTCAAGAAAAAACTCGAACGATTGTTTTCAAATGTGATAAGAACACAATCAATACTGCATTTTAGTTTAAGGTGCTGCTTCGAAATGGTACCATTTTACAAAAAAAAATATATAGTTAAAATTCTGTAATTCATTTAACTTATCCAGAAATTCATTTAACACGCTTCGTATAAGTAGTTTTAGTAACAATTTTCTTACTGTTTGTATCACACTAGTTTAATGACAAACTCGAGAGAACCTTAAAATCCTATGATTAAAGTTTCAATGGGATGAAAACGTTTAATTAAAAGCTTATATAAAACAGTTACGTGACCGTGTCCATCGTACTTATCAAATAGACGATCTAGATAAATGTTAACTAAAACAAAATATATTCATCAATCTAATTACATCGCCAGATCAACGGTGCATCTGTCGAACTCCGGACAGCGCACGACGAACCCACCAGTATCAGTTATAAAAATAGTCGCGATGCACGGCAG
Source organism: Acanthacorydalis orientalis (assembly GCA_034766995.1). Lineage (NCBI taxonomy): Eukaryota > Metazoa > Arthropoda > Insecta > Megaloptera > Corydalidae > Acanthacorydalis > Acanthacorydalis orientalis. The sequence continues at coordinate 38,535,350 of CM068315.1, read as the reverse complement.
ATGCATTCGAAACGGACAGATGATGATCCGCGGCTGTCGTACAATTCTGCGACATGTGCAGTTCAAAGAGTCAAACAAACAGCGTACAGATGCAACGACTGGGTTCTGTAGTGGCAGGCGGTTGTAACATACGATCGAGAACGGACCTCGTCGACAACTGCACGATGTTTGTACATTCATGAAATGAAAATCGACGCCCTCTAAATAGTACCGCCTCAACAGTCTTTTAACATAGTGATGATGGCGATTGTTGGTGGTGGTGCTGGTACACATCGACCCTCTAGTCTCACTTAAATATTACGCCATTTGTTGTTTGACAGATTGGTAATAGGAATAGTGCAGTCATTGAAGTAATCCAATCGATTTAATCAGTTCTACTGTAAATAATAAAACTATCTTTTTAATGTGCACATGATTCTTTTTTTGTAAAATATAACGCCACTCAGAAAAATGGAAATATAAGCAAATGTTTTTATATGTATATAAATCAGACAATTCAATATTTGTATAATATGGAAGTGTACATTAAAGATATGCGTCATTATCCTTTTTCGTATTTTTTTTATTTTGATAAACTTTTTAGTTTTTCTAACAATTAGAACAAAAACAATTAAATTTTCATACTCGTACTGATTCTTCTTGTGATATTTATCGATTACATTCAACGTACTGTAAAGTTTCTAAACTATTCTTGTTTTCTAGGGAGAGTGTTTTTAACGTGTCAATAAGGGTAATTCTAGTGCGATTCGAAAAACAAGTATAAAAATGAGTATAAAAGTTGATGAGGCCTAGCACAAAAGAAACACTTTTTGTCGTATAACAATTTTGTCGTTCAAGACTAAACCATTAACATTTATGTAGGTGTACAACTAAATAGTTCTACGAGCGCATTTGACCATAAGCTCTATGAACCAAACGTCAGTGACAAAAAAGCACTAAGCGTAACATTTACAGAAAAAATAAAAATGATAATGTATAAAATAAATGGAAAATATATAACATTACTTATCTTTTATATATAATCTGATAAGTTACGAGGCGCGTTTTCAAATTAAGATTAGTTTTGTAATTACCGCCGATTAAGATCGCGCATGCGCAGTGGCTTTATGTGATTTATGGACCAGTCATCAGCCATTTTATCGCCGTCGGATTCTTGTTTGATGCCACGTGTGAGTGATTTATAATGAGTGCAACAATAAATAATCCCGCCAGCTGCGAGGAGATCCGTGCTGTGACCCGGTTTTTGTTAGCAAAAAAAACAATAGTGCTGCTGAAACTCACAGGCAACTTTATGAGGTGTATAGACCAAGTGTTATGAGTGACAATAAGGTTCGGGAATCGTATCGTTTATAAGAAGAAGGGCAAACGAATATTCATGACGAAGAGCGTAGTGGCCGGCTTAATGTATTGATAAACAATTTGGTGGAAAAAGTAAACGCGAAAATTCGAGAAAATCGTCGTTTCACGATTTCATAATTGTCTGTTGAACTTCTAGAAGGTTCACGCTCAGTAACTGGATGGTATTGTGATAGAAAAGCTAGACTACAAGAACCTATCTGTCAGATGGGTACTAAAAACCAATGCACACAAGTAGAAACATGTGAATTCAGGTAACCAATTTTTACAACGTCAGGAAAATGAAGATGACTTTTTAGCACATTATTACTGGAGATAAGACCTGGACTTCCTACACAAATCTCGAATCAAATCAACAGTCAATGCAATGGCACCATTGCTCGTCGCCGAAGGCAAAGAAGTTTAAGTAAGCACCTTCGGTCAGGAAAATCATGATTACAGTTTTCTAAGATTAAAAAGGAGTCTTGTTCATTGATTTTCTAGAACGTGGAATGACGATTAATGCTGATGCGTATTGTGAAACGATGAGGAAACTTAGACATGTCATTCAGAACAAAAGACGTGGGTTACTGTCCAGTAGGATTGTACTTTTGCACGATAATGCGCGACCTCATAACCCAACTCGAACTATTCACATGTTGCAAGACTTTGGATGGGAAATTTTTAACAACCCACCCTACAGTCTTGATCTCGCGGTAAGCGATTACCACCTGTTCTTACACTTAAAGAAATGGCTCGCATTTGAACGCATTGAAAATGACGAGGAATTAAAGACAAGCGTTACTAATTGATTCAAGTCACAGGCGGTGGATTTCTTCGACACGGGAATAAGCAATCCGATGCCACGATACCAAAAATACGTGCGAGGCAATGGTGACTATGTGAAAAAATAATATATATATATATATATATATATTTTAATGTCTTTTACTTGTAATAAATCACTTTTATCATGATTTTTTCTAATTGTCTAATTTATTTTAAAAACGTCCCTCGTACAATATACTCAACTAAGAATAATAAATAAATATATTGATAATAATCCATACACATATAAAATGTCTTTTAAAGTAACTGATGCACGACAAAATTAAAAGCAGACTATAATAAGATAATGAATGTAATTAAATTAATTGAAAAATTAAAGAATTAATTTACAGTACATTTTTGTATCTCCATCTATCTATCTATATTTTACAGGGTTCTCCAATAAAGATGATTTTTTTTAAATTCGAAATTAAATACAGAATTTGGCTGAAATTTAAAGTTTCTTTACTTTAAATAATAGTTGGAAGTGTGCCATTTATAAATGATAAATAATATCGTGTAAGTGACAGCCTTGTGCTGACTTAAAAGTTACCATTCTTTTGTTAAATGTTTCAATAATATCTTTACACAATTGGGGCTCTATCTCACCGACTACCATTAAGATTTCATTTTTTAGATTGGAAATTATTTTAAGATTATTGACATACACACCTGTCCTTTAACGTGACCCCAAAGAAAGTAGTCCAACGGTGTTACTTTACTCTCGGTGGCCAACTAATATATACTTATACCAACTAATATCTTCATTTCTGGAAATAATGCAACCAGAAAATTTCGTCCTCAATAAATCAATTTTTTCGCCCTTGTTGCACCTTCCTGCTAGAAACACATCCTCCAGATCAAATCATTCTATTCTGTCCACAAAAAAATGGTTATCATGTCTCGGTATCTTTCCCTATTCACAGTAATTATTTTACCAGCTTGATTACTAAAAAAGTGAGGACCAATGACTTCACCGGACGAAAGTCCACATCAAACAGTCACTCTTTCTGTATACAATGGCGTTTAAACGACCACCTTCGGATTTTCTTCAGCCCAGATTCGTCAGTTTTGCTTGTTAACGTGGCCAGAGAATTCGAAATAAGCCTGATCGCTAACGATGACTTTTTCAGAAATACCGTGTTGCTTCAGTATCCAATTAAAAAATCTCCGACCCAGTGAACGGTCTGCTGGCTCCAATTCTCGTGTTAATTGAACCTTATCAATAAATCCTTATGCAAAATACACCATGTGGTCGTCTGTGAAAGACCCAATTGCTGTGTACGAGGTGGAATTCACATCCCTGCCTTTTCCGATACACTTTCACGAACCAAATCAATATTTTTTTTTCAGAACAAGCACGTGTTGATGTTTTTTTATATTTTACCGATCCAGTCTCTTAAAATTTATTCATTAATCGAAGAATTGTTGATTCAGATGGACAAATATGTTAAAAATAAATATCGTAATTTACGAAATGCATTTTTTCTAGAACGACCGTTTTCATAATACAATTGTATTATTTCACTGCGTTGTTTTGTTGTATACGAAGCCATAACTAAAAATGGCAAACTTAACAAATGTCAAAAAAATATAGCTGTCGGTTTAAAATCTGTGAAATATAACCTCTCAAAAAATTGCCTCCTTATTGGAAAACCATTATATATATATATATATATATATATATATATATATATATATATATATATACACAATATTTGCATTTTAGTTTGAGTGTGTCTAAGCATGTCTTTTTCTTTTCCTGTCATAAATATACGGCCCCATCATACAGGACTATAATTTTTAATTGGCATTATAAACACGTACGCATAAAATGCATTTATCTATATTTTGCACATCGCTGTCACAGTTCTGCCCATCGTTCAAAGACATGTCACAGGAAGGTGTCAATTAGTGCCGTATGGAATGAATGAGAGGCGGCCCCGCGATCTGTGCAACGGCTCTGTCGCGATCACGTCATCGCGCAGCTGTTTGCTCCCGCGCGCTCGGATGTCTCTCATTACAGTCAATCATTTAGTCGGACAACGAAGACAATACTCCTATTATCAATCTATTCATTCATATATGCATACATTATGTATATGTGTATATATATATATATATATATACAATGCAATATTAAATTGTAACAAAATACAGAATTTATTTCTTAATTAAACATGAAAATACAAATTAATCGAACATAAACAACGCTATAATTTTTTTTACACCGAAGATATAAATAAGTAGCATTTTTGATTTAAACATTGTGCACACAAAAACAAGATGAAACACTTCTGAGTGTACTAATATTTATTAATGAAATTTCCTAACTGCACGCGGACTGTATTAAAAAAAATATATGAGATCATGACAGTGCGCTAGCAACCAGTCCGTATATATTTTTCGACATGTTTCAACAATATATTGAGATCTATTATATAACATAATTACGAAATGAACGTACATGAAATCGAATCGACATATGGCCACGTATCCTGAAAAACAGGCCACACGCCACTCGTTCCAGAATCACGTCCAGGTGGCGTATATGAACATTCCCCACGGATTAAAACACGACAACGCCAGTGGTCGCACGACAGATGTGTTTTGCGTACATGCATTCTACAACCGCGCAATAAGATTGGTAGTAGCGGCGTGCGAACCAAAGACCCCCAAAATCGTCACCTATTACATATATATACATATACATATATATATATATATATATATATATATATGTGCGTAAGATCTGTATGAATAATAACACCTGGATGTTGTTGATACAATAGATCGACTTCAATAACGCAACAAATCTATTTTCCTATGGGAGAATTAAAAATCCCATAGTTCTTTTATATATTGCATTATTATCTTACACACACACACATATAAATATATATATATATATATATATATATATATATATATAAAATTTACAGTTCACAATTAATTTCCTTTGAATAAACACAAATTACTTTTCTCATCAGTCTATACCTAAAATAAATATGTCTAAGTTTGAATCTAAAATTCTATCATATATCGTCTTTTTTTTTAAAAAAAAAAACAAAATAATTACTTCTAATGGAAAATATGAATACCAATCACTGGTAAACGACGAAAAATATTTTTTTTAAAAAAATAAGCTATACACCGTTATTCTACAAATATGAGCTTCAGTACACTAAAAATTATTTAGTAAATAAAAAGTCTGCAAAGAGATATAGTTTAACATTAAACATTAAAAGAATATTTGACTAATTCGTAGAAATTGAGTGTCGTCAAAACATGTTCCCAAGCATTTGCTTGATATACTAAAAATAATCGGAAAAATAAGTTCTAAATTTTTATTTTCTTTAAACCGTTTATTATCGATAAAAAAGTTTTTTACTATAATTAATTTTGATATATTTTTTGTAGACGTTCTCTATGTTTTAAAAAAATCTATTGGATTTTATAATAAGCACAGACAATCTTACCATCATTTTAGTACGTGGAAAACAAATTAAAACAAATACTAGATTCAGTTAGTTATTTGGGATTTAAGGCCGCATCGATAACTAAGATCAATGGATAACTAAGATCATACCGGACAAGGAATGGACCTAAAAAGAGAAACTTCCAGTGTTACGGAACAGATACTGATAAATATATAAGAGAGAAATAAGAAAAAATACAAGAATTTTCTTCAAAAGAGAATTTCCTCTACATAATGTTTGCCAAAGAAGTATCATAATCATATCATAAAAATAATTCATTTTGTTTACTTACTAAATGTCACAAAGTTCGTATAAAGTATTGTTTACACTGATAAACGTTTGTGTTTCATTAAACTGAAAATTTTATCACAATGCTAGTTCATCATTACATTTTTTCGAATTTAGAAATTAGTCAAGATTTTGAGCTTGTTTTAATTGAATGATATATATATATATATATATATATATATATATATATATATATATATATATATATATATATATATATATATATATATATATATATATATATATATATATATATAATCGAGATAAAGGGCGAAAGATTAAGCCATCTCCGGTTTGCCGATGATATAGTTATTTTCGCAAATACCCCGGAGGAGTTGCAAAAGAGGATAGAAGAACTAAACGATGCCAGTCAAAAAATCGGCCTCAACATGAATCATACGAAGACAAAAGTACTGTTCAATGCGTTTGTTTGTCCGAAGAAAATTGAAATAAAAGGAACGGAAATAGAAGAAGTTACGAAATATGTCTATCTAGGCCAACTTATCAACAGAGATGGATCATTCACTGAAGAAGTAAACATGAGAATAAAAATGGGATGGAGCTCTTTCGGACGAAACGACTCGATATTTGAATCAACAATCCCACTCTGTTTAAAGAAAAAAGTATTCGATCAGTGTATACTACCGGTCCTTACCTACGGCAGCGAAACATGGGTGCTTAACGCCAAAATAGTTCAAAGACTCCAAACAACACAACGAAGTATGGAACGATGCATGTTGAGAATAACAAGAAGAGATAGAAAGAGAATAGAATGGATACGAAAACAAACAGGAGTCACAGATATAATAAGAAGAGTAAAGAGTCTGAAATGGAAATGGGCAGGACATATCGCAAGAAGAGAAGACAACCGATGGACAAGAGAAATTATTGACTGGGAACCAAGGAATATGAAAAGACCGAGAAAGAGACCAATGAACAGATGGGATAAGGATATTAAAAACTTTCTTGGAAAACTGTGAAAAAGAGATGCACTGAATCGAACAAAATGGAAAATCATGGAAGAGGCCTTTATCCAGCAGTGGATTAGCAGGGGCTGAAGATGATGATGATGATATATATATATATATATATATATATATATATATATATATATATATATATCCTAATGTAGATAAAATTCAAATTATTAATTGATAATAAATTACTAATCTAAACAAGCAACGAATTATAATTAAAAGTTGCAAATATAAGAACGTTTCCAAACAAATATAGAAAAGAAAATATTCTGACATCCATACAATTACACATATACACACACACACAAATACATATATATATATATATATATATATATATATATATATATAAATTAAACATATATTTATTAATTATGTATACATATTATAAATCTTAAAATAATTCTTAAAAACTAAACACCTGCTTGAAATTATTCTATGAATGATTCCTTAACATCATGTAACTAATTACATATGTTTTTTCAGTTATTAGGTCACGCTAAGCAGTCAATGAGTCAAACCACGTATATATATATACATATATACATTTTGTTATCTCAGGAAATGCGGCAGCTTTCTCATTGAAACGCTTACATTCACACACACCAATTTATTTACATACATACCTAACTCACATATTCATATGTGTGCATGGAAATATATATAACATCATATAGATACGTACACGTTCGGTCGTTACAGGTGTTCCGAGATTTGAATTGAAGACCGGAACTACCATGGTAAGTTCCCATCGAAGTATATATCAAGAAACGTTCACCTGGCTTGAAAAGCAACGATTGTCGTCTTTAAGAGCACCTGGATTCATAAGACCATATTTCCGCACAGATTTACATATAAATATCGTATTAGAATGTGACCGTATCGGCCAAATGCGCCGATATTTTTTTTAGCGTTGATAAATTGATTGTATAATATAATAAACACATTGATACCATATTTATTGTATATGTTGTCGAAGACTTGCTTTTAACGTTCATATTTAGACATCTAGGAAAAATAAACAAATATTAGAAATAATGATCCCAATGTTAATTCTACAATGTGTGTCGATCAAAATGCTGCATATAATGTTTGTTTTTTTTGTGACTTAATATGAACACATGCACACTCTGTTAAGAGGTACGTCATTCTATTATTAACAAAACAAACAAATAAAAAAAAATTTAGTATTTATTTCTCATATAATCTAAAGTAACTGATATGTAGTACATTATGTGATTTAAAAAGTCATACTTTATTTATGATGTACTGAAATAATTTTAAAATGTTTTAATCACTTGGTGTTTAAAGTGCAATTATGATCTTTAAATTTTAATAAGGTTTTACTATACATAATAAATGTAAGTTCAATAAGATATATTATTCATTTGTTTAATCTCGTGCACAGCTTACCAATATATATTTTTAAAAAAAAAAACTTCATAAGTTATAAAAAAATGAAGAAGCAATTACAAAAAATAAATTATCCATAAAATGAAATTTTCGTAAAATGGGTAAACTTAATCTTTTTGATTAGTAATTCTTCGTTTGAAATGTTTTTCATTAATCTGTGTATATAACTGGGAATGTTGCTACGATCGTTTTGAGAATCTCTCATATAATATTAAACCTTATTCCTAATTATCTTTCACAAATTAAGTAAACATCACACATTATAAAGCATTCGTTATCAGAATGTTCAATAATAGATAATCATCCATTTTGAACATTAATTTACTTTTCGATAATAATCCCATCGTCTTTAGAACACATTGTAATATTTTATAAATATATATAGATTTAACAGTTTATCTGAAGTAGATTTTCTGTGTCTATACTCTGAGGAATCATCTAACCACATATTCACTTGCGAATATGTGGTTAGATGAAGTGAATTTGTGGTGATAGATGAAGTGAATACTGTTTAATATCATAGTGCTAAACTATAATTATGAAATAATTTTGATAATTTTATTTCTTTTGATAAATTAAAAAAAATGGACAAATATATCTTAATTCAATATTATTAATATCCTTTAAAGATAAACAACCACCTCATACATTACTTTTTTTACTAAAAGTTTAAAAAAAAAATAATCAAAAAATTATATACATAACTATTGTATTAGCAGTACTATCAAACGAGCATCGTATCCGTGCTCTTGCCATTGAAATCTCGAACAAACACACTACACATTTTCCGATTCGTACGCGAAAAGAACGTAATCATATTCTGATGTAATGTATAATATACAGAGGGTAGCAAAACGCGTTTCACTTCATAGCGTATGACGTTAGGCAGGAAGAAGTCATCTTTTATCTGTCTTAAGACATCGCGCACCTGGTCTCATAATCTAACGAAATTTTTGATTTGCTTGAGAAATAGTGTTAATTAAAATAATTCCATTGTTTGCATGATTCATGTATGAATGTGTGCGTATATATTGTTTTCATTCATTTCCTTTATGGAAATCAACGCAAGTTATTCATGGAACCCTATAAGTATATTTACGAGGGTGGTCCCAGAAGTACCCGACCCAACAAAGAGAACACAAAAATTTTGGAAAAAAACATATTTATTTTTCAACATAATCTTCTTTCAGCTCTATACACTTTTCCCAGCGATGTTCAATAAGTTCGATACCTTTTTTTATAATAAGAACTGTCTTGCTCCTCAAAATACCCATTAACTGCCGACATCACTTCTTCATCGTTGGGAAATCTTTGACCTCTGAGCCATTTTTTCAAGTTTGGGAACAGAAAATGATCCGAGGGGGCTAAATCTGGCGTATATGGTGCACGAGGTAGCAATTCAAACTTTAATTCATTAATAATGGCCATTTGAAATAACGGATTTGTGAGCTGGTGCATTGTCTTGATGAAACAACACTTTCTTCTTAGCCAAATGCGGCCGTTTTTGCTTGATTTCTTCGCTCAAACGTTGCAATAAGTTCGCATAATACTCGCCGTTGATAGTTTTTCCTTTTTCAAGATAGTCAATGAAAATTATCCCACGCGCATCACAAAAAACCGACGCCATGACCTTGCCTGCAGATGAAACGGTCTTCGCCTTCTTTGGAGCCGGTTCTTCCTTTTCAGTCCATTGTTTTGATTGTTCTTTTGTCTCGGGTGTGATGTGATGGACCCATGTTTCATCCATGGTTATGAAACGGCGCAAAAATTCTGCTTTGTTGCTGCGAAACTTCGCTAAACACTCAATTGAAACATCTTCACGACACTGTTTTGGCTCGAGTGTGAGCAAACGCGGCACCCATCTTGTACACATCTTTCTCATGTCCAAATTTTCAGATAATATGCGATGTACCGCACTTTTTGAAATGCCTACTATGTCTGCTAGCTCGCGCACTTTCAGTCGACGATCATCCAGTACCGCTTTGTTGATTTTCTTCACCATTTCTGGAGTCGTCATCTCATTTGGTCGACCACTGCGATGCTCGTCTTGGCAGCTCGTACGGCCTCGTTTAAACTCTACTACCCGATATTTCACTGTTGTAAACGAAGGAGCAGACTCACCCAGAGTAGAATCCAATTCAGCTTTTATATTGGTTGAGCTGAGGCCTTTCACATAAAAGTATTGTATCACGTAACGATGACCAATTTTCTCCATTTTCACAAATTCACTGAAAACGTTCACTATTGATGGCTGCCAAACAAATACTGAACAACGTGGCGTCCTCAAACTTGAAACATATGCTTTATAGATTGTGTGCTTTCTAATAAAGTGATATTTTTCAAACAACTACCGCCATCTCTAGGTCAGGACGAGTACTTCTGGGACCACCCTCGTATGTAAGAACGCGTCTACATTTTCTAAACATTTTTTCTAAGTTGTCTCCTTTGGAGACAATTTATCGAATGTAGTGAATCTGCGATATGATTTTTACTATAAAATATAAAAAATGTTCACACTTTTTGATGGGTATAAATAATTGTAAATTGTTTAATACGCTGAATATTTCATATATTCTGGATTATTCAGTGGCGCAACTACAATACTTAGACTCCCCAAGCAAAAAAGGGGTCCCCGGGCTACCAAGATTCGGTGGTGACGTTGCTCGCGTTGTCTTATAATTTATGACTTTTGTTTGACACTTGCCGTCTAGTAGAAATAGTTATATATTTACTATCGATTAAATGAATTGCTTGATATGTGAATGCAAAAATAGTAAGAATTAACAGTTCAAATAAATATAGGTCTCATATATTAAGAACTTGCTATAAATTAATTTAATCGTTTCCATGAAAACACGATATAAATATCTCATATTGCAACTTCATCCTTGTTTTTTTCACATGTATATTAAAAATTTTAACATTTCGCCCCGGGACATACCCGGTCAACCCGGTAGTTATGCCACATGGAGTACTCAAAAAGGCGTTTATACGAATCGAATCCCAAAAATTCACTCCAATTAAAATACCACCTCATATAATGACGTTTCTCTTTACCTTCGTTTACAGACTCAATATGCGCCTTTATATAATAGATTCTATTATAATCGAGCCGAGTGATAAGTTTTATGAATTTCACTTGTATATCAAGGTAATTTTCAATTGAAATGTTTATTTCATCAGCATCAACCTCTGATCATTTTTATCGTCTTCGTTGAAGTTTTGTCATAATTTGAAGCATTTTTAATTTATTTATTCGCCTGTGACATCAACCTCCTTCACGTAACGTTCATAAGTTTCATTTTATCTCTCAGACTGATTAATACATGTGAATAATAAGTTATATCTATTTCGTTTCTGTTATATTATAAATGCATATTAAAACGATATTTTTTTGTCTAAAATCTCACGAATTCCTAATGCATGCATGCACATTACCTGCGAGTTTTAAGTCACACTGCATACGAACGCCCACAAACATCACGCTAAATCAATGCCTATTTCCTTCTCTCTCGTTCGTGATTAGTAATTCGTAAATGATGACTAGCGCTGGCCACGTATCAGAATGACAGTGAGAACGAGCGAGTGAATAAAAACACGTACGAGTGGGTGTGCAAACGAGCGAGTGAACGAACAAACGACATGGCGAGAGCGAGCGTTGTAGCCGTCGTGTGTGCACGTGTTCAAAGGAATTCGTACCGGCGCCGGCCGGTCTGACGAACACCTGCACACCGCGCGACGCCGCCGAACGGGGGCGCAGGTCGTGCTGTAGGCACTCGTCACACAAATTTCGAACTGTTGAATGCAAACGATAGTACAATATCAACTATGTTACAAATGTATGAACATGAACATATACTTGATATATATATATATATATATATATATATATATATATATATATATATATATATATATATATATATATATACATATATATATAAAATATAAATGGACAAGTATGAATGTTTATGTACGCAAACATAAACTCTTTTATCAGCAAAATACAGATGCGAAGTATCAAGAATGGCATGTTTTAAAATATAAAACAAATCAGAATTTTCATAGTGTAGTCTTTTCTTCACTATCTTAAGAAAACACGTACTTGAATGATTTTTTACTTCATACATTATTCAACGTACGATAATAATCTTTTTCTATTTTTAACATGTACATATGTATATGTATATATATATATATATATATATATATATATATATATATATACATATATATATATATATATATATATATTTATATATATATATATATATATATATATATATATATATATATATATATATATATATATATATATATATATATATATATATATATATATATATGTATGTATAGAGAGAGAGAGAATTTTTATATAGAGAGAATATATATTTAAACATAAAACAGAAATTTAAAACGATTAATCATACTGCTTCATACACTTTTTTATATCCTCGCACCGTATGACAAAAAATATATTATTTTGAATAGCATGTGCATTTTCTTTTACTTAAATTAAACAGAAAATATAAAGTAAAGATTTTTTTTAATAAAAAATTGTCAAATTTAAAGTAATCAAGTTAAAATCATACTGAAAAAGACTAATTGCAAGAACAAATGACTAATAAAAATATATCCAAAATGTAAGATGCAGTAAAAAAAACTAAAGAAACAATCGTGAAAAAGAACAATATTAAATGCACTGTCAAACTAATAATAGCCAATCGGTAATCGAATAAATTTTTGACATGTGGAAAAAGGTATGACTATTTTATAGAAAAAAATGACATCATTTTTAATTATTTTAACTTGCTCTGTATATATACATACATACATATGTATATATATATATATATATATATATATATATATATATATATATATATAAATACATGTAGAAATCTGTCATATCTTTCTAATAAGAAAATCTGAAGGAGAGCGACAAAGCACACGCAACGAGGTAAACGTGTACGAAACACCTGTGCAAAGAGTGTCGTGAACTTATAACACGTACGTACCGAACGGCGTCAGTATGTCGAGGAATTTATGTACCGCCATTGCGCCCCCGATGACCGCCATCCCTGCCATCATATGCATACATATACGTATATATATATATACATATATATATATATATATATATATATATATATATATGTATGTATATACATAATGTCGCGTCTCGGTGGCGGTCAAACGGTCGATGACAACATTATTAAAGAAATGTACGTTATCCATCCTCTTTCTTGCACACTACCTGTTGACTATGCGTCGCATTCATATGTGTACTAGTTTATTTTTGAAATCGACGACGCCTGCTCTGAAGAATTTTAATACGGATTGCAGTTCGATTCTTGACGTTATTGTGTATGCAACGAGATGCACGTTATGAAAACATGATCACTTGAATTACTAGACAGTTGCGTATTCTTCTATGAATCGATTGCGAAAAAAATATTAGATATAGGGCGCATACAAATGATAAAATTATATTGTTTTTTTATTTTAGACGAATATATTTTAGCATTCGAAAGTATAAAAGCTAGAATTAAGAAAATATTTATTAGTTTTAAAAAGATAAAGAATAGATACGAAAAGTAAAAAAATCATACAAAATGTAGTCAGTATTATGTATACAGGTGAAATCCTGCGTATAACATGTAACTAGTTTGAAAATTACACAGTATTGAAAGACTGACAGAAAAATAAAACCTATTTGTATTAATTGTCATCAAATCAAGAATGGCCATAGAAAACAATAATTCGAAAAGATTTAATTTTATTAACAGAAATAATATAATAAATTATTAGGTTGGTTCAAAAATAATTGCGGATTTTATTATTTTGAGTTTGTCGCCGATTTTCTAGTTACCGTCATCTTTTGTTATAGTCATGTGATGCATCATTGTAAACAATGAAATTAGCACTACTGATTTCAGTTATGTCTATTGTTTTGAGCCTTTAGTATTGTTGGATATAACCTCTTAAATTGGGCATGGAAAAAAGCAAATTCGCGCGATTTCGTTGCATGAGGTTAAACTGGGACGTAAACCAGCAGAAACTGCTCGAAATATTAAATTTCTCTTTGGCGAAGAGTCAATTAGTGAACGTATAGCTCAACGCTGGTTCCAAAAATTTCGTAATGGAAACGAAAACCTTGATCATGTGGAGGGTCGTGGACATCCTTCAGTTATAGACAATAATGATTTAAGAACCATTATTGAAACGGACCCACGTAAAACAAGTCGAGAGGTGGTAGAACACAATGTTGATCATTCAACAGTTGTTCAACATTTGAGTTTAATTGGAAAAACAAAAAAATTGGATAAACGAGTGCCGAATGAATTAAACATCAAGTAATGCGGCGAAACGAACTCTGCTCTGCACTTCTTTTGCGTAACAAAAATGATCCCTTTCTTGATCGCATTGTTACATGTGATGAAAAGTGGATTCTCTACAACAATCGGAACGTTCATCACAGTAGCTAGACTGAGGAGAAACACCAAAACCGAAGCTTTATGAAAAAAAGATTATGATCACTGTTTAGTGGCCGGCGAGTCGCATCATTCACTACAATTTCTTAAATCCTGGTGAAACAATAACAGCAGAAAAATATTGTCAGGAAATTGGAAAAAATCATGTGAAGTTGCATCGTTTACGGCCAGCATTAGTCAATCGAAGAGGACCAATTCTTCTTCATGACAACGCCCGACCACACATCTCACAAATGACTTTAAAAAAATTAAATGAATTAGGTTATGAAACATTACCTCATCCACCTTATTCTTCGGATCTGCCTCCGACAGATTATCATTTTTTTAAACATTTGAGTAATCATCTACGACAGAAGGTTTTTCAAAGAGCAAGCATCGGCTCAAAGCGCTTTCGATGAATTCATTAATTCCAGGACTCCAGAATTCTATCTTGTAAGAATAAACAAACTTGTTTCCCGTTGCGAGAAATGTGTGCAGGCCAATGGTCTTTATTTTGATTAATATATTGTTTTACTGATATATGCGTCTTTATCCTCGATACGTAAAAACCGCAATTATTTTTGCACCAACCTAATATTTTACTACTGAATTTCTTTAAATTCAGCAATATAATAACATATTTACTATCAAATAATACTTTTCTCTATTTTCTTGTAAAATATTTTCACACAGCAATCACTACTCCGAACACTACAAAATTTTCTTAATTGAACTATTCAGTAATTGCTAATTACTATCTTTAAGCGCTCTATTGTTCACTGAGCGATCAAAGTGCACAATAAACAATAGGAACATTTTAATAAAGAAAATCTTATAGTGTTTGAGATAGTGATTAGTTTATAAAAAGTAATTTTGGCACTAACTTATAAGTTAACATCTTCTACTTGTAGAAACAGTGCTACATCAATTAATATTTTTCTTGGTTACTTATAGTGTCAAAAATATTTTCAGAATTAATCTTATAATAAAATATAACAATACCAAATATTATTATAATTAAATATTTTAAGTTTTATAAAAAAAATAGTATTCTAAGTAACACAAAAATATTCTTTGAACATAAATGTAAAAAAGTACTAAAATGCAAATATTGAAAGTACGAGGTCAGACAATTAAGTAATGCGACAAAATTCAAAAATCGAGTATTTTTAAAATTAAGGTACACCGCTGCGATCCCCTTCAAAGTAGTCCCCTCCCGCATCTATACACTTATTCCAGCGAGTTTTCCAGTTTTCGTAACAATTCTGGAACACTTCTTGTGGGACCTCTCCGAGTACCCTCGTCACAGATTCTTGGATATCTTCAACGGAGTCAAAATGTCGACCTTTGACGAATTTTTTCATATGGGGGAATAGGAAAAAGTCGCAGGATGACATGTCCGGTGAATAGGGCGGTTGTGGTAACGTTGCGATGCCTTTAGACGCCAAAAACTGAGAGACACTGAACGCACTGTGACAGGGAGCATTGTCGTGATGCAGAACCCAAGTCTTCGCGATCTCTGGACGCACTCTGAGCACCCTTTTTCGTAATTTTTCGAGCACATTGCGGTAGGATACTTGATTTACGGTTTGTCCAGGTGGTACGAACTCTTTGTGAACCACCCCTTTGCTGTCGAAGAAGCAAATCAACATGGTTTTCACTTTGGACTTGCTCATTCTCGCCTTCTTTGGCCTTGGTGCTCCAGGGGACAGCCACTGTTGGCTTTGTCGTTTAGTTTCGGGGTCATATTGAACTTTCATCACCAGTAATAACTCGATCGAGAAGAGTAGGATCACTTTCAACCTGCTCGAGACAATCTTGAGCAATTCATTTTCGTGACATGCACTACTCGCGCGTTGTTACAAAACACTAAACAGCTGGCGAAGAAATGATCGTACGAGGATGGTCAAGGTCTCAATCGAGAGAGTAGGGATCTGCTATTACGGTGGCGGAGTTACAGGTTCGCAGTGTTACCACAGGCCGAGAAAAAAAATCGGTCGCATTACTTAATTGTCTAACCTCGTATGTGTATGCACCATATCTATATAACAATCATAATAAAATTTGGTGTTTATTCATTATACAGCATACATTGTATACATGAACATTATACAGTATATTATACTCTTTAAAAAATATTTATCTCAATCTGTTAATTACCCATTTACTGTAGACCTGTTTGTCGATGTTGACACATAATGGCGCTGATATTAAATAATCAATTTAACTATTACGTACAATAGTTTATTACAGAAATACTAGAACCGATCTAATATTAACAAAATATAATCGTATTTTATTTAGAAATGACTGACTGGAAGTGAATTTCCACAATAATCAAATGTAAAAGTAATTTTAAATGCGCAAATGAATAAAATGAAGGATGTAATGCCGTTAAAAGCATGTCCAAAGAAGTACACTTATAATTCTGTCGCCCGACGTACTTTCTTTCCGCCCTTTTCTCTCTCTCTCTTTCCTCATGTATATATATATATATATATATATATATATATATATATATATATATATATATATATATATATATATGCGTATTCGTACATGTAAGTATATAAGTATATGTTATGTGTAGAATATTTAAATCACGTCGCATAATCACATTTAAAAATATAAATGTATGCAAAGCAAGGCCGCTTTGGTTCGCGCGGGCTGAAGAGACGACAGGAAAAAGTATATGCAGATGCGAACACCTGTTCAACACCTGTGCGACACACAGCATTGAACTGCTATCGGTCCTTTTCGTATCCGATCGCGTCACTGCAAAAATTTGCACACGCAAAAAAACTATATAAGCAAATATTGATACATACGCAAGCTACTTAAGTTACAGACACATGAATATGAGTACGATTTTGTCATAATAAGAAAAAATTCAATCGTGATTTAGTATTTCTTTCTTATTCACAAAGTTTCGCAATTTCTCTGGCATTAATAAATTGTGTACAATATAAATATCTATTTCTGATGTATTTGTCTACAGCTACCGTTCGATTTACGCCAGTTTCTACATAAATAGCAATATTAGGTAACTGAAAAGAAGATTAATACTAAAATATGAAAAAGGCAAAACGATAAACCTATATAGAATTTCTATCCATTAACTGTACAACACACACGGTGAACAGAAACATAATGATTGCAAAACAGAACAAACATTAATATGAATTCAAATTTTCAAAATCCTATACCCAAATATTGTAGCAAAGAATACTCGTATACACATATACCATCAGCTTTTAAGAATTTGTTGTTGCGTGAACGCTTCTTACAAGTACTTCCGATTTAAACAATCTTATATCTTCCTCTTCTATACATTTTCTGATATACTTATTCCACCTGTGTTTAGTTTTTTTCTATTGTTTTAATTCCTTAGCTTAGATGAGGCTTTTTATCATTCTTTAAGTTATGGATCCGGTCCCTTCTCTGCTTATTTCTATTTTTCTATTTATTTATCTCTAATCATCTCTTCTTATTCCAAACATGTCTCATTTCAAGTTTTTCTGCACATCCAGAATCCAAAACTCACAGAGATCGTAAGTGATTTACTGATTAGTTCTCTTTTCAAACAAAATATCATCCTCAAATCAATTATTGGGAATTTTCGTCCAGAGGATCATCCCATCTACATTCTTATAACAATTCCATCAATGAATCATCCATTCCTAATAATCAGCTAGTTTATATAAATATAATTCACAAGTTTAATTATTGTTCCTTTTATTTCAATCGTGTTCAGGTGTTACTAAATAATTATGATAACCGTATTATTTGAACGGCTTATATAATATTCGATTTTTTTTTCTCTATTTACACTAGAGTATTTGCAAAGACAATGTTATCATCAAAACAAAGATAGTAATATATATATATATATATATAAATATAATTAGTGTTAAAGAATTATTATTATTAAATTTCCAAAAATCTAAATTAGTTTAATCAAATAATACCGAACTTTTTTTCTTCTAAAAATGTTGCTAATAAATAAAATTTGCCAAGTAA
Organism: Acanthacorydalis orientalis; assembly: GCA_034766995.1. Taxonomy (NCBI): domain Eukaryota; kingdom Metazoa; phylum Arthropoda; class Insecta; order Megaloptera; family Corydalidae; genus Acanthacorydalis; species Acanthacorydalis orientalis. The sequence continues at coordinate 38,516,537 of CM068315.1, read as the reverse complement.
ATAATTAGAACTATTAATATAAAAATAGTTCAATAAAGTTTGTGAAGTAATTAACATCATTTTCTGCCGATCAATAAATAATAAGTACGTGAACTCTTTAATTTTTGATGAATAACATAAAATATTAATAACTTTCAATAATAAAATTTCACAAATTGGGTTAATAAAAAAATATTTTATAATAATTACATTTGTAACTTTGTATCTTCTTTTAATGTTAATAAAAAATCGGTATAATGATAAACAAATATCATTAATTAAATTTAATTTTCAAGTCAGGTGTGAAAACTGTACCCTCTTTTAGTATCACGCACACATACATCCATTCGTACATATATATATATATATATATATATATATATATATATATATATATATATATATATATATCACAACAGCAACAGCCTGTAACACTCCACTGTTGGATAAAAGCTTCTTGCATGATTTTCCATTTTGTGCGATTCAATGCCACAATCATACATATATATATATATATATATATATATATATATATATATATATGTTTATTTAATAAGATATTCAAAGATATAAAAAAAATAATACACACAAAAATACCGATATATATATATATATATATATATATATATATATATATATATATATACATATATATATATATATATATATATATATATAACCATGCAGTCCGCTTACATTCACATGTCTGATTGAAAAAGATCAATCGAAGATCGAAAGATAATTTAACGTTTTTGTTCCCGGATTAACAGCGTCTCGTTTACATGCAGTAGGTGGTCAGTAGTTCCATTGGAGGCGTCCATTTAAGATTTTAGATCGTGTCTAGTCAAAATCACTAACCGCCGAGTAGTCAAAAGAATACGGCGACACCGTAGGTGGTGACCGTGTCTTCATGCTGTGCTGCGGTCGGCGGGACGTTCAGTGTAACAGAGATTATTCGGCGCCAGTTAGTCTGTAGCACACCTGCGGCCCAGAGGCTATTGCAGCAACTATAAGCATTCGCACAACGAGCGGCGATTCGTGAAGAAAGAGGTGTTCGATACAGGATGGCCGTTTGAATGATTAACAGTGATTGACACGAACACCTAAGTTTAAATCAAAGTAATAAACATTATACATTTGAATGTATATATATATATATATATATATATATATATATATATATATATATATATATATATATATATAAACCTACATACTCTTCAGCAAAATATATCTGTAAGATAATAACAACAAAATGTTATTGAACATTATTTCATTTACTCATTGAATATCATGCACTGAAATAAAAATTCATACGTTCCTTCAAAACGATCATCTTTTCCTTTAAATATGGTTTTAATCGATCTAACTACTTGTTTATCAAATCTCAGGTATTACTATTAATATTTTCGTTATCATTTCAATATCTGCGTATCATTTAAAATAAACAATACTACCAAAAAACCGTCCATAATTCATACTTTGCTCAGGTTAACGTTAAAAAAAGTTCTCCAACCATAAAGTCTGTAACTAAAGTCAAGCAATATTTATACAGTTTTTCGTTGTGATTAGACACGATATTCCATTAAAATGATTACTGCTAATTTTTAAACAGCGTCGTGTTCACACATTTGTTACATCAGTATCCGAAATTCTATCTTAAAATATAAAATATTTAAATCAATAGTAATGGATTTCTTTGTAAATACAACATGTGAAGCTATAAATAGTATTGAAAATGAGTTAATTAAAAATTTGTAAAATACAACATAATATATATATATATATATATATATATATATATATATATATATATATATGTATATATGTATATATATGTATATATATATATATATATAACATTATATATATATATATATATATATGTATGTATATATATATATATATATATATATATATATATATATATGTATATATGTTAACAGAAAGTATTATCTAAAAGTGAAATAAATATAAAGATATAAAAATGAACAATTGAAGAAAAGATTTAAAAAATACTGAAAATATGATAAACTGAAATGAAAAGAGAAACAACAGATCGTTTAAATTGGAAGAAATTAAGTTTTTTTTCAGCAGACTCTTCAAAAACTAAAATAACAGACACACACACACACACACATATATATATATATATATATATATATATATATATATATATATATGTTTGTATGCATGCATATGCATGTAAATTAAATGTAAAATAGAGAGACAATACTTAAAATAAAAAGATGTTTAACACATTGAAACACTGAATAATGTACATAATGCAAAATTGAAGGCGTGGGAACAACGTTCTCAATCATTATTGTATATTAATTGTAGGCGGAGGCATCCAAATCAAAAAGCTGCGTTTTCTTAACAAGACTAGCGAACATTATAAATTCAAATTCACGTTGCATATTTTACAATGTTTAATCTATTTTCGACATGTTTAGTCGGATAGAGCATTGTAAATACATTCATTTCTGTATACATATTTCAAAATTTAATTGCCTTATTACCTGTCAATCTATTTCATGTTTAAACCAATACAATGTTTCTTTCATACACAAACACATACAATTAATAAGAGAGAAATTCTCGTTATATCAATCGTTATATAGTATGTTCTTTTTACAATTACATATAGAAGAAAAACATCCTGATTTTATGCAAATGACATAACAACGTAATGAAGAAGAAAAAAATACCTATCATTTAAAATATGTATCATCAAAATAAAATCGTGTTTTAACACCTAACTGTGTTGCCTTTGCAAAACAGTTGTAGTTGCCAATCAAAGTGTAGTGTTGTAAATAATTCACTTTCACAAACCGTTATTTCAAACACTATGAAATTTTCTTTTATCAAAATCCCCAATACTTGATACATTACAATTATCTATTTAATACTCTTATTAGAGTAGACAGTTATATTACGTATCTAAAGTATTAAAATATACATTAATTGCCTTCGCAATATAATTATTTCCTCGTCCCGCAAATCATATAAAAAAATTTCCGATCAAAATTAGATATTTAAATAACAAATAATATTTAATAAATTATTATTGATGATTTTTGTTTCTTGCCGATCCGCATTTCTATGGAAACGCCGTTATCTTAAGAGCGCCAAGGTACAGAAAATTAGATATTTTGATGAAAGATAATTTTATAGCGATCAAGAAATTTCTTCATCTATGCAAGGTGTAAATAGTTTGAAAAATCACACAGTACGTTGATTTTGATTGATAGAGACTGTAAGAAAGGCGACCATGAAAAGCAATATAATTGTATTGTTTGTTGGAAAAACCAAAGAATAGTTGAAATAAAAAAAATATTATAAAAAAATAAAACATATCAATTATGTAATAGTAAGCTATTTTACTTTGTCATTTCTTATAAGCCCACAATTATACTTACATCTAAACCATACATATATATATATATATATATATATATATATATATATATCCCATACGATTAGTGGTATACAACACGCAACATTAGAGTCGAAGCGGGAGTCATAACTGTGTTTTGTCAAAATTGGAATTCATTTTCCCAACTCCATAGCTCTGATTCAAACAATACTGCAGTTGACAACAAACGTCCATGATAATTCATACTCTATGTGATCAGTACATTGAAGTATTATTTTAATATTATTTTAAGTAATGTCTAATACATTTAAAAGCATAAAAAATATTTTGTGGACACTTTTATTTATATTAGGCTGGTGCAAAAATATTTGCGGTTTTTATCATTTTAAGTTCGGTGCTAATTTTTCTAGTTACCCCGTTACCTTTTGTTATAGTCATGCGATCCATCATTGTGAACAATGAAATTAGCACTACTGATTTCAGTTTATGTCTATTGTTTTCATTTTTTAATATTGTTGGATATAACCACTCAAATTAGTCATGGAAAAAAGGCAAATTCGCCCAGTTTTGTTGTATGAGTTTAAATTGGGACGTAAAGTAACAGAAACTGCTCGAAAGATCAGACTTGTTTCTGGTGAAGAGTCAATTAGTGAACGTACAGCTCAACACTAGTTCCAATGTAATGGAACCACTCGTAATAGAAATGAAAGGCTTGATAATGAAGAGGATCGTAAACGTCCTTCACTTATAGACAATAATGATTTAAAAACCATTATTGAAGCCGATCCACGTAAAACAACTCGAGAGGTGACAGAAGAACTCAATGTCGATCATTCAACAGTTGTTCGGCATTTGAGCTTAATTGGAAAAACAAAAAAGCTGGATAAACGAGTGCCGAATCAATTCAACATCAAGTAATGCGGCGAAACGAAGTCTGCTCTGCACTTCTTTTGCGTAACAAAAATGATCCCTTTCTTGATCGCATTGTCATATGTGATGAAAAGTGGATTCTCTACAACAATCGGAACGTTCATCACAGTAGCTAGACTGAGGAGAAACACCAAAACCGAAGCTTTATGAAAGAAAGATGATGATCACTGTTTAGTGGTCGGCGAGTCGCATCATTCACTACAACTTCTTAAATCCTGGTGAAACAATAACAGCAGAAAAATATTGTCAGGAAATTGAAAAAATCCATGTGAAGTTGCATCGTTTGCGGCCAGCATTAGTCAATCGAAGAGGACCAATTCTTTTTCATGACAACGCCCGACCACACGTCTCACAAATGACTTTCAAAAAATTAAATGAACTGGGTTATGAAACATTACCTCATCCACCTTATTCTCCGGACCTGCCTCCGACAGATTATCATTTTTTTAAAACATTTGAGTAATCATCCACAACAGAAGGTTTTTCAAAGAGCAAGCATCGGGTCAAAGCGCTTTCGATGAATTCCAGGACTCCAGAATTCTATCTAGTAAGAATAAACAAACTTGTTTCCCGCTGGGAGAAATGTGTGCAGGCCAATGGTCTTTATTTTGATCAACAATTTTTACTTTTAACTGATTTGTGCGTCTTTATACTCGTCTTATTTTTGCACTAACCTAATATTATGTTACTTTAAAATCGAGTGCGCCCGAATTCATAAACTCAATTTGGCAACTAATGATAATATTTCCAAATAACGATCAAACGGGTACATTTTCGGTTTCAATAACGAATACAATATTATAGCACACACAGTGATTTCATTACTGATATTGTTTTCGAATACACGAGCAATTCCGTAACAGAACTAGTATCAATTAATTCGATATGATGTCGACACGTGAATCCGACAAGGTTGAAAGCAACGTTCCATAATCGAAACACAAAAACAAAACGGTAAACGTATACACCGATGTAACTGAAATAGCCATGCAGGCAGCATCGATGTAAAATAACGTTCGAATACGTTGACATGGTCAAAGGCTGCTGCCTTCAACACATACACACGAGCGTCCGCTTATGCTAGATACGTCCTTCCCATAGGCGTTCGAGTAACCTTTCACTGGAACACGTTAAAATAATAATAGTCGTAAAAATGTGTGTTTTATTACGCAGACGAAATTAACGTTTTATACAACGTAACGTGAATACGCGAATATACGTACATATTGAATTTGTCATGTACTACTTATCAGTGATGCGCCTATAGAGAGGTTTGTATCCGTTAATATTGAAAGAGTATAGCCGATTAGCAGGATCTCTATTTCAATTATGCCACCATTAGAGTCCACGATATTCATCAAAATATAAAATCGCATTTTTTGTTTGTTTCAAAGTATGATTCGATTTTCCCCATCGTAAAAATATCCAGATTAAAGTATAGTGCGAAACGTTGACATTTTCATATGAAAAGATGTATATTTTAAAGTTTAACGCCCCACTTTCGGAAAGTATTATTTTATATAATTCCAATATATTTCTATTTGAACAAAATCGAAAATACGCCACAAAACAGAATCCTCGACGACAAAATAAATTTTAAACCAGTTTTTAACAACACTCCAAAAAGATACAAAACGACTTTATATACAATCGTATTTAAAACATATAGATATGGTTTTCACCAAAAAAATATACTGGACAACTGCTAACCGACCGATAATATTTTGAAACGCCCAACGTCAAAATCTAGTAGCACATGTACACTGCCCAAAATGCGATTACATTATCTGTATCGTCTAGTTTTTTTTTTACATCTTTCCTGTTCATTCTTGTCTTATTTAAGATACAAGTAAAAAGGAATACGTCACGTACATATGTGTGCGCAACTTCATAACAAGAAGTCGAAGAATACCATGTAAGGTCCGGCTGGCTTGCATATACACACACACACACATACACACACAAAAATGAAGTATAAACCGAGTTTGAACATACGGGTTTATCTGTTATGTCTCTCCTTGTATCTACATTCGAATCAGTTGTTGGTATAAACGTGGAATGCATTGACAACAGTGAAGATTCTTGGAAAGTTAAAACAATATTATGTATATATACATATATATATATATATATATATATATATATATATATATATATATCAGGTAACTTATGTAAAACATAAATATTAATACCGACTTTTTATTGACTGCACAGAAATTGAACGTTAACAAATACTTCTTCTGTTTAATTAATACGAGTACAACCCATACACCATACAACTGATTTAAAAACTTCACACAAGACGCTTTCTGCGCTCGACTGACATTGCAAAAATGATCGAGCGAAAAAGAAAATATACTCGTTTTAATTATTGTAAAAATCAAAAGACCGCGGGAAAAAATCACGTGAAAAATATCAAAACATATTGGGTTGACCAATAAGTAATGTCGGATTTTTTCGTAACAAATGGTTTCTGCTATTTTTAAAACAAAAAAACAATTCGTGACCTATAAAACGGCTGCACAGTCTAAAAGCTGAGACTTGAACTTGTAATTTAAAAAAAATCATTATAATTAGCTACTTTTTTTAGTGGTTGTTTCGATTTGAAGATGAACAATGAGAAGATGTATTTTCGTGCAATTATACTTTTTTATTTACACAGAGATAAAAATGCGGTACAAAAGATTTTTGATCTGAATGATGGTGGTGCTGTGAATGAAAGAATGGTGCAAAGATGGTTCAAAAAGTTTTGTGATGGAGATTTTAGTCTTATCGATGATAAACGCTCTGGTAGACCTATCGAGATTGATAACAATCAAATCTCTTGTCTAACTGAAAAAAGTCCACGTTATACCAAACAAGAGATTACTGAAATGTTAGGAATATCGAGACCCACCGTTGAGAACCATTTGCATCAACTTGGTATGGTTTCCAGAATGATATTTGGGTTCCGCACAATTTAAGCGAAAGAAATCTTAGTTGGTTGGTTATTGGGGTTTTAGGGCAGTTCGACAGCTGAGGTCATTATCACCCGAAATAAATTTACTTGATCGAATTTCGGCTTGCGATTCATTGCTAAAACGCAATAAGAACGAACTCAGTTATTGAAAAATAACTGAGTAATACAATATATAGAGGAAAATCAATTAACAAATACACAATGTAAAAGACACAATTATTTTTTTTAAACAATTCATAGAATAACAACAAAAAAACTATTTAATTTCAAATTGTTTAAGACAATACTTTGACATTTTCTGAAGTAAAAATATAACAAATGAAGAAAATTTTGACAACACAATAACTGATTATCAATATCATTAAGTAAATTATTCGAGATTCATGATCCAAATACTTAAAACAAATGTTGATAAATGCAAACGTCGCATAAATTATGAAAATCACCAATAAAAACTACCATACTAAATGTTTAAAATGAATATAAATATTTCTAACTTTGAATCTACAGATCGCATGTTTATTTACATTAATGCACAATTGTCAATGAACTGAAATGATTTTTAAAATATTGCATAAATATAATCCAATAAAAAAGACGAATACTGGGTTTCTGTATCTTTTACCTACCTAAAGATGGGATCATAAAAAATATATTACTTTTGCAATAACCCTATATACATATATATATATATATATATATATATATATATATATATATATATATATATATATCAGCATATGTTTACAGTATGTGTATTATCTCTATACCTGGCGGCTGTCGTATTTGATGGCAATTCTCAGGTGTACTGCACGATGTCGACCATTCTCTTCAAAAAACGTTATGCGCACTGCTTTATTACGTATACGGCCGTGGGATACTATATTTCACCAAAATACTTTCGTGTGAAATACTGCAGGTGTTTGTCACACGTGACTTTGGTCATAGAATTCGAAATAACACTCAAATAATATACAGTACGCAGATGATTCTCTAGTCCTGTCACACATAAATGACTGTATATATATATATATATATATATATATATATATATATATATATATATATATATATATATATATATATATATATATGATCTTTTTACTATACTCCCTTACTTTGTTGAAAACATTCGAAAACATCAAATAGCATAGTTCAAAAACACACATTTACTTTATTTTACTTTTACACATCTTACTGCAATGTTATACTTCATAATATATCAAGCAACTAATTTCAATTCAGATTCAAATGAAGTGTTCAATAATGGAATTATTGGAACTTTTTATTTCATTTAAAGTAGAACAAATTATACAAATATACATACGTATGTAAATATATTATATACATAAATATATATATATATATATATATATATATATATATATATATATATATATGTATGTATGTATATAGTACACGTGTAGTTAATGGCATCATTAGCCTATTATCACTTAACCTATCACTTAATCA
>CM068315.1:38180317-38502817 GCA_034766995.1 Acanthacorydalis orientalis | reverse complement strand
AAATTTTATAATTTACTAGATGAAAATCGTGATATTCTTATACAGAGTTTTTAACTGTTCATATTAAAATATTTCTTAATTTTCAATCCTTTTAGAAGTGTCTTTCGATTGGGAATTTTATCGAAAAAAATTACTTATTGGTAATGTAATTTAAAATAATAAAACGATAAGGAAAATCAATATACAGTTTTTGATATATATATATATATATATATAAAGACTTTCTTATTAATTTATCAAAAAAACATGATTTCTTTTTTCTTCATTATTACAATAATTACAATACATAAGATAAAAATTAGATTCAAAAAAATATGTGAAAAAGAATAAACCAACACCATTCAACGAAATATCAAGATCAATGTAAAATATACATCATACCACATAAAATTAATAAAATATTTACTCACAAAATATTCTTACATGTAGATAAATATTCATAATAAAGCAGTGTGGGTAAAGTCAATAAATGACAAAAAATATCGTGTGTGTATGTATGTATGTATGTATGGATGTATATATATATATATATATATATATATATATATATATATATATATATATACACACACATACATATACATACATTACTATTTAAATAAATAAAGAAAGAGACAAATAAGATTAGCAACATAACAAAATAGCAATCACAAACTTATAAATTCAAAAAATATAATTTTTCAGTTTTGGTCATAATATTAAACATGTGTTTGTTATATTTAACAAACTATAATGCGCTTTATTTCTGATCGCGTTAAAAAATAAGAAAAGGGATATGAATCTTTTCAAAAATATACAATGCTTCTCTTAACTATAATATACTTAAATAATTAAAAATTATACAATATATTAATATTTTATATAATTCTAATTTATAATACATAAACTTATAAATTATATTTTTAGTTTTCATATTTTTGTAAAAAATATATACATATATTTCTTTCAACTCAATGCTTTTTTCACTAAATTTTAAACAAATATAAATATATTTTTAATATTAAATACAAAATGGTATAACAATCATTTTTTTATTTATATGTATCAAATGATATTGGATTGCACAGGCATATTAAAAGCATTTATTTCAGTTTTAGCAAATACAATATATCTGCCATCTATACAATTGAAATAAACTCTTTATGTGAACAATTTGATTAGTTTCTCTACTAATTTTGCATTTTATAAAATTGTCAAATTTAACCACAAATTTGAGTAATTGTAACCTAATATGCAGGTTAAATGCTTTTAAAGTTTCAATATACTAAACACATTCTCAAAAATGAGTTCAATAGAACACTTTTCATTAATAAAACAGGGAGCAGAAGCAAGAATATATTCAGGTACATACCTAGGAAAAGCGGCGATAATAAAAGAACGATTTATAAAAAAGTATAGACATTCCGATTTGGATACAATGTTGACCAAAGATCGTATGAAAGCTGAATCCAGGGCAATAGTTCGATGTAAATCTGCTGGTATAATCACACCTGCAATATTTTTGGTCGATTTTGATAGACGACGAATTTATATGGAAAAAATTATAAATTCTTTAACAGTAAAAGAGTTTATTATTTCATTAGATGCCGAAAATTATGAAAATAAACTATTACAATTAGGCGAATATATTGGAAATGTTATTGGCAAAATGCATTTAAATAACATTATTCATGGAGACTTAACAACTTCAAATATTTTAGTTATCAATGATAACAGCAAATATTGTGAACATTATAAATTAGCTTTAATTGACTTTGGTTTAGCACATTTAGATTCTAGTGCAGAAGACAAAGGTGTAGACCTATATGTTTTGGAAAGAGCAATACTAAGTACACATGCTAATGCAGATAAATTATTAGAAGGAATATTTAAATCATATAAACAAACCAACAAGAAAAATTCAAATGATGTACTTTTAAAATACAAAGAAATCAAAGCAAGAGGTAGGAAACGAACTATGGTCGGATAATATTAACTTTTGTATCATATTTACATTTTATAAATAAAAATATATTTCCAGTTTATATTTTTTTTATTTTATAACCACTTAAATATAACCTTGAAGAATAATAAACTTATTATTTCACCTACATTAGAGTAAAAATTAATAGAAAAAAAAACAATTCACTCAAAATTATAAAACATTATATTACAACCTAGATGCCATTCCACCAGAGGCAACTATAGTCTCTCCAGTAATATACGATGCATCATCCGATACTAAAAAAGATACAATGCTAGCCATCTCATCTGGGTGACCAAACCTACAAATATATTTAAACTGAATCATTCATTAATTCAACTTTAAATGTTAAAAATAACTAAAAAGGTTAATTAATATTATTATAAGATCACATATAATGAAAATAAATATTTATATATAGGGCTACCTATTAAGTGGAATGCTTTGAAGCAATGAATCCCGTACCGAACTATTTGTTGTAAGCTAAAATAAAAAAACCAGTTATATTGTATACTACCTCAGAAAAAAAATCACTTACTGCATCTGAAAACTTAGTTTTAATAACACCAGGTGCTAAACAATTAACACGTATATTATCAACAGCACAATCTTCTGCTGCTGCTTTTGTTAACCCACATAATGCTGTTTTACTAACAGAATACGTACCTAAAAGCTTTTAAAATAATATAAGCTAAAAAATAACTGATAGAATAATATGTATATTTATTGTGTAACGTACTTTTAATGGTTGCAAACCTGCAATTGAAGATATAAAAACAATATTACCACCTCCACGTTTTCGTAAGTGTGGTAAAACTTCCTTTGCCAACAAATATGCTGATTTTACATTAATATCAAAAACTTTATCCCAAACACTTTCTTCGCACTATAATTTGACAGATATACATGTGTAAGACATATATGTGTATGTACATTGACCGAAAAAAGTATTGGCACAGTTACGATTTTCAGAAATAAATGCTTCTAACTTTAGTAATTAAAAATATTTTGAGGTTTATGTTTGTGTATTTATAATTTGATAACATACAATATATTAACAATTTTACTTACATAAATTAAAAAAATTTGTTGATTAAAAAAAATTTCCTTTTTTATGCAGAAAATTTTTTTTAACAACCCTGATTTCTTATCGGCTATTTTCAGTATGATACCCACTACTCAACCGCACAGTTGCTGTCATAAACAGGAGGATTTTTGATATTTCATATTATGTTCAGTTTTGTTGGAGTGATAATGTATTCTATAAACTTTCTTGAAAAGTGATTGATTAGTCTGAAATATGACAGAAAAAAAATAAGAAAGCACAGTATCTGAAAAAAATTATTTTAGATTTGCATTTGAAAGGGGAATCACTTTTGGGTACTGGAAAAATTGTTAATAAAAGTACATTTATAGTTTGAAACATAACAAACAGATTTAAAGGCGAAAAAGTTTTTGAAAATCATCCAAGAAGTGGACGCTGAAGAATCCATTCTCATAATGAACAAAAATCTGTGGTCAAAACCATTCAAAAAATCCAAAAATGAGTTCATCAGACATTATGGCAGAGATAAAAGAAGGTTTTGCCAAAAATGTTAGCTCTATAACAATACAAAATGTTCTTCATGAAGCTGATTATATTTCTAGTTTTTAGGAAAAATCCATATATAGTAAATTGAATCAGCACAAGAGAATGGATTTTGTAAAAAAACATTTGAACAAAAATACAGATTTTTGTAATAATATAGTTTCAGATGAAAGTAAATTTAATGTTTTTCACTTTGAAGGCCGAATACTAGTGTGGTGAAAGCCCAATACTGAATTAAACAAAGATAATTTATTACCTACTGTTGAACATGGGAACATTAGGGTCATTGTATGGGGTTTTACAGTGGCACTGGTGTTGGGAAACTTGTTTACTAACAGAACAATGGATAAAATAGGTCATATGAATATTTTAATGAATAATCTAAAGAACTAAAGTACTGAAAAGCTGGGTCTTGCAAATGATTTCTATTTTCAGCAAGAGAATGATCATAAGCACCCTGCACATATAGTGCAGGAATGGATTTTATGACATTCCAGACACCTTAAACATGCCTCCATAATCATCTAATATAAATCTCATCGAGCACTGTGTGATATTTACTAGATAAAAGAATAAGAGAACATAATATTAACAACCAATTTGAACTAAGAGAGATGATTACAGATGAATGAAAAAAATAGAGTTGAAAATGACAGAAAAAATAGTTTTATCAATGCCAAACAAGCTAAAAGAGACGATTGTAAGAAGAGGAATACAAACATATTATTAACTTTAATATTTTATTTAGTAATTTAAAGTTGATGGAATTGTACTAATACTTTTTTCACAGAAAACATGAAGTTGTTTTAATAAATGAAGATTTTTGAACTAATAATACACTATAAAATTGTTCTTTTTCACATGTTACCAAGTATATGATAAATATACTCAAGTATATCATAAAAACAAAAAAAATTTTGTAAAATAATTTTAGATACCGAAGTTAGTAACATCATATTTGAAAATTTTAACGAAGTCAACACTTTTTTCAGTTAGTGAATGTATATGCATGCAAATTGTGTCTGCAGAATTATTATATTTATTATAAAAACACCTCTAAAACAGGTCCAACTCCTGGATTAACAGCAGCATTTGACACAAGTATATCAATTCCTCCAAAATGACTATTAGCCTAAAAGTATCCAAAAATAATAAAGAAAAAAACAATACGAGAAAAAATCTACAAATGCTTACTTCATTGTACAATTTTGTACGGTCGTCTTTATTACTAACATGACACACGGTTCCGATAACTTTTAAATCTTCTGACCGTAACTTTCTTACAGCCTCATCTACATTATGCTGTTTACGACTGCTAATAACAACTTTTGCACCTTCTTGAGCTAATCTCCTCGCAATCGCGAAACCGATTCTTCAGAAACAAATATGTGACAGAAAATATAGGTTACAATAAAACAAAAGAATATTTGTCCATTTTAAAAATTACCCTTCTGTAGAGGCTGTAATAACTGCCACTTTACCACTAAGACGATCTTTACAAATGTTTGTTGACATTTTTTTCACGAAACTCCAAATCATACTCGCCACACAAAAACTCGATTATTAAAGTCAGCAAATATAAATTGTTTTTATGTAGACCTTTATCATGACTTTATCTTCCATTTATTAGTTTTGCTTTTTTTCTTTGTCTTTTAGTGAATAAGACATTGTATTAAATTACATAGTGTTATCATAAAGTATCTCTCTCTGGGTCACTACTATACTTTATTTGTGCTCTGGGTGTTAGTATCTACAGATTAGTCGTATTTTATCTATATTCGTATGAAGTGCAATGTTTAAAAAGTACATATTCTTGCAAAGTTCAAATTTAAAATGAAATATTATTTCATTTTAATCAAATTTAACATTTCATTAGTTATACTTCATTTAACATTTCATTTTTTTATGATAAATTATATATCGTTTTATAAATTTTTAAAAATTACATGAGTATTTATTCGGCAAACAAAGTAAATATGTTAAAGCCGTTATTAAAAATTAAATATCTCATTATGAAGATTTGGGATAGCAAGAAGTAAAATGACTTTATTATAAAATGACAACAAAATTGCGTTTTAAAATAAAAAAAAATCAACAATGTTACCCAATCTTTATCGCAAGATTCATGTGTGTACATTAAAACACATCAAAAATCCTAAAGGACAAATCATCTCATTTATAAAATTTTAATTAAAACTTGACAGGTGGGCGCAAACTATTTTTGATTCTTAAATTTGATAGAATAGAAAAAACATAAAATTTAATAATATCTCCTTAAAATGTCTTTTATACAAATTCATGACAAAAAATAATATAATTTCAAATTCAGAATAATCGTTCTTTCGTAAATGAATCACCTCAGGCATCATTTTTTGTTTATCAACGTACCAAATATTGTTTATTTTGATGCATTTAAAGAATAATAATATATTCATCATAAAGAAACCACTGAATATCAAAACCATAATAATTGTTTTTATTCCTTTTTCCAGAAAAATAATTTTCACAGATTCTAATACTTTTGTATTCTTCCGAAAATTAAAATAATTAATATTCATTTTCTATACAATACACCAAACTAAGTACTTCAAGTATATATTATAATAATAATAAAAATGGATAAAATCAGCAATTTTGCTCAATTTTAAAGTCAATTATGTACTGTACAAAATACACTTTCAAATCAAACCAATCAAACAGGTTTTAATTAAACTACTCAATTTACACGAGATATTTCTATAATACAGTTCTTATTGTAATATTGAATACATTTTTATGATTCAATATAGTTATCATTCCCACTTAAATTACATCCTAATTTTTGTCGATGGATATATGAAAACATTCTATTATTATATAATTAATGTAAATAACCAGAAAGTAATAACTTTAGATACGAATTGATTAATAATACAAATTTCAACAATTGTAATGCGAATTATAATTATAGTCATCATGAATTTATATCGAAAATATATATTTCGCCACTGTACAATTCATCAAATACAATTCAATCCTTATTAGTATATATGAATACAAACCATCGTCGGGCTATTGTTAAAAATATTCATTGACAATTCAATAAATCTAAGAAAATGCATTTTACTTGTCAAATTATGATATACAGAATTAAATTAATGGTCAAAAAATAGTAAAAAAATAAATACATATTTTATGTATTACAATATATCAATGATATATTTTTAAAAAATAGCGTATATATATATACATACAAATATTCAAAAAAACATGCATTATATACTTGTACTCGCTATATATATATATATATATATATATATATATATATATATATATATATATATATATATATATATATATATAAACCACTGTAAATCATATATATATATATATATATATATATATATATATATATATATATATATATGTATATATGTATACATATATATATATATATATATACATACACATATTTGCAAATACGTTTCCTACAAACTTATTATTTTATCTGATATACACCTGTGTTAATGTTCAATTCAAAACACACGAAATGTGCCGCTAACAACTAAAGTGAACAAAAAGATTAAATTTTAAATGTTCATACGCAGATCAGATAAAAACAGCATGCCTTAAATGTATTTGTTGTCTTTTATTAAATAAAAATCGTCGCGAAATATATCTAAATTATGATATTATATAACGTAATTAACGCACGTTTATTCGTACGATACGCTCGGCTTTTCGGTCAACATTCTTCCCTCGGCAGTGTTGTTGTTCAAGTGAAAATGGCCGCTTCAACCTCGAAGGTTGACACAAGCACCCGCATCAACATATCCAATGGTTTATTATTATATTACCATCAATATTCGTTCTACTCGCAGAAGGTAATAAACAGAAATAAACGTTTCTCAGTTCGATACATGATTTGTGTGAAGCGGCAAATGAACTTAAGCTTTTGTTTTCTTCACAGAATCAGTCACGCTTTGTTTTAATTGCATTCACGTGTTTAAAATGAATTACTTAAGGCAGATGCATTAAAAAATCTTCATAACAAACAATATTAGATTTTTTATTAGTCATAATGGATGACATTCAATACATTTGTAGCTAGAACAGTATACAATGTTTAACCTTGCAAATTTTGTTAACATACTTTATAAAACGTAATGCAAAAATATGTATGTATATATATATATAAAACAATTGACATTTAAATAATACATTTAAAATTATACTTACATACATATCAATAGTATTCTATTCATATAATATAATTGTGATTAATAAAAATAATTTATATATTATTTAATGATTTTGATAATTTTGTGAGATTAAAACGTACTACGTAAGAATAATCATAATATATTCAAAAGTTATCAGTTTAAAAAAACATGAAAAATTAATTAATCGAACAATTATATTAGATAAAAAAATAAACAATCATTTATTGTCTATGTACAGAATATATATTTCTGTTACAAATTCTTATAAGATAATAAAATATTCTCTTCTTCTCTCTCTCTCTCTCTCTCTCTCTATATATATATATATATATATAGAGAGAGAGAGAGAGAGAACACTTCATAAACATTCATTATATTGTAATTTTATTTAGTAATCTTCACTTGTTTTTAATTATTTTTAAATAATTAATTAACAATAACATCTGTATTTAAAAAATCTCAAATATACAGTTTATGGTTGTAATTCAACAAAACAGAAAAAACACAAAATTACTCAGCTACAGATGTTATCAAAATAAAAAAAATGTTCGTTATCTAAATGTTTTCTATCAAAAAAAATACACGTGTGTATACATTTGTGCTTCAGTATTTTTTTTACATAATATGCGAAGATTATTTAATTAAATTTGGAATGTAAATATACAAAATATTTGTAGATGTAAATCAACGAAAAGTTAAACTATTAAATTTTTATCAATTTAAAAACTAATTGTATAAATTCTTTTCATACAGATTACAACAAATACTGACGTATTTAAAAAAAAATAAGTTGGAAACATTTTTTTAATTACAAAGAATTATTTTTCAGGTTGTTATGGCCTTGTATGAAAAAAAATTACCATTTGAAAGTCATATAGTAAACATAGCTAAAGGCGAGCAATATCAAAATTGGTTTCTCAAATTGAATCCACGCGGAGAAGTACCTGTTTTACAAGACGATGGGAAAATAATTCCAGATTCTGCACGTATTATTGACTATTTGGAGGATAATTTTAGTAATGGTATAAAATACTATACATTTTATGTAATATACCCAACGACTGTATTTTTTTTACGATATAATTGAATTCTTTGTTATCGTTTTATTCCAACGCGACTGTTTATAATAATTATGATTTTTTTGCTATAAATATAAAATTAAAAAAAATGATTTTTTCATATATTTTATACAAAATACAATTATATTAATTTATATTAAAAACATAACAGAACAAATAAAATGTCATTTTATGATTTAGTAATATACATTTTACAAAAAAATAATTTTTACAGGGGACACACCAAGACTGATACCTATGATAAAAGGGTCAGATGTAAGACAACGTATCACTCATTTCAGATTCTTGTTTGATCAAATTCCAGCGGGTGTAGTAACAATGGGATCTCTGTTTCATCCGGAATTAGTTGAAAATCGTAAAATGCCATTTATAGCACCAGTACGCCGCGCACTAATCAACGCCGAAAAAAACAGTAGTACAAATCTTAGAATTTATGCAGACAAAAACCCTGAAGCAAAAGAAATCCTTATGCAAAAAGCAACTTTCCAAGATAAAAAACATGAAACTATACTTAACTTAGAAGAATTCAAAAACATCCTGGATCAAGTTGATTGTACACTGAACGAAGTTGAAGAAGAACTGGCAAGTCATACGGATGGTAAGATAATGTTTTAACAGATGTATTAATATTTATAAACATGAAATATAATACAGAATATATAAAGAAAATAATTTTGTTATAAAAGACATGCAAAAAAAAACCGAACTGTAGTGAAAATTTAAAATCTAAATGTATAAATAACGAGCCAGAACAAAAATATTAAAGAACGAGAACAAATAAAAAAACTACGTTAAAATTATTGAAAGTTGTACAACCGAATCGAAAAAATTGCGACTTATTAATAATGTTTCCTTTGTTAGTATATTAACAAAATATTAAAAATTATTGTATGTCACAATCATTCATTTAAACTTTTGAATTGTAAAAATAAAGAACAGCTCATAGAAATTATAAAAAAGTGCGATTATTACAAACTGAAATTGTAGAAGAATGTGTTTGTAATGAAAATAAAACAGCCTGTAATCGTGTTTTTTGTTTTAAAATTTAGTAAAATTTATATTATATTTTTCAGATAAAGCTGATTGGTGGTTATGCTGTGACAGTTTCACAGTAGCTGATATAGGTTTAACAATTCTCTTAGAACGCTTAAACAGACTAGGACTCGACAATCGTTTTTGGGCGAAAGGAAAACGAAGACATCTGTCAGAGTATTATGAACGAGTTAAACAACGTAGTTCATACAAAAAAACTATACCCTCGACGATGACACACATTAAATTGCTCTTTGGTAACAAAGCGCCGGTTGTGATCGGAGCAGGAGTCATTGCGACAATCGCGTTTTTAGTTGGCGGAGTATTAATCATAAAAAAAATCATCAGTTGAAAAAAAAAACAGGACTGATTATTTGTAGTAACAGAATTGTTTGAATGAACCAAATGGTTGCAATAATCGTTATTAATTAGAGATCCGATACAAACGGACAATAGTATTACACAAAAAGAATCGATTGGAAAAGTAAAAGAATTTAACGGCGCGTGATTTGTTTGAAAATGTGTATAAATGTCATATTTCCTCAATATTCAATTTATTTATAAAAAAAATACGAGAATGTTTATTTATGTATTGGAAATCAAGATTGTATTTTTATTATAAAAATAAAATTTTTGGATTATATCAATACTCTGTCTTATTATTGACATTTCAAATACTCATAAATGAAACTTCACAACAAACAATAGAATCAATTATAAAAAATCTGAAAACATATATTGGGTTCCAGTACTTTCTTATATTTCTTTATATTGTTTCTATGATAAATGTATGAGCCGTTTTTTTGAAACAAGCCATATTTAATATTAAAACTTTCAAGTTTTCTTACTTTTAACAAATAAATGATTTTTACAAAAAAATAGATGATTATAGATACTAAAATAAATATAAATCATTATACTATGTTAAATATAAATCATATACACACATGCATACACACACACACACACATATATATATATATATATATATATATATATATATATATATATATATATATATATGTATATATTATAATATGTGTGTGTGATGTGAATGATAAAAAAAACAACAAATTATAAATAAGTACATCATAAATTATTAAATTTCAAAAAGGAAAATTAAATACAATATTTCTTTCATTGAAAACATTTTTTATTCAAAATATATACGACAATCCTGTTATCTGAAGTATAAAATTTTATCTTAAAATACACAACTTTCCATACATATAAAAAAAACATGAACACTAAATTATAAATTACTGTACAACGATAAATATTATTTTAAATATCAATTAACTCATTTGTACAAACTGATGTACAAACACATCAAAAAAAAATATTTTCCTTTATTTTGTATCTATTTAACTAAGATACTTGAACCATTCAATATTGATTACTTTCAGAGTTATACACGTATGAAAAGCAAACAAAACTTCAATAAATTCGTATTTAAG
This sequence comes from Acanthacorydalis orientalis, assembly GCA_034766995.1. NCBI lineage: Eukaryota > Metazoa > Arthropoda > Insecta > Megaloptera > Corydalidae > Acanthacorydalis > Acanthacorydalis orientalis. The sequence goes on along the minus strand of CM068315.1, from coordinate 38,491,496 downwards.
CATTAACAATACGTGAATAATTAAAAAAAAAAAAAAAAACAATAAAACGTACAAGCGATATTCGAAAATAATAAATAATATTTTATTGAATATTTTTAATCAGAAAAAAATTTATGTGGTTTATGCGATGAAAAAAAATTCATTTGTGAAATACAATATAAGGTAGTTTTACTTTTTCACCAGCGATAATTCGTTGATACTTTATGTTTCAATAAACATATCGCAATTTGAAAAGGGAAAAAACAATTTAATTGAAACAAGAAAAGAAATGCAGTTTAAATATTTAAAATGTTCGTAATGCTACCTTATTGTCATTAATATGTTATCTAACGTAATATCTTTTTAAATCATACAAGAAAGGAGTATAAAAATTTACCTACAATCCGACGGAGTCTCTTAGTGACCTCACATATAGTGCATAATTGTTCTTATTTACATAAAAAAATAACTTTTATGATTTTTTAATAAGCGGGGTATTGTTTTATAACATTTAAAAAGAACAATTATATTAGATAAAAATGAGGGCCGTACGGTGCTCCTATGGCACAGAACGGTTGATGGTAAGCCGTCATCATCATGATTTCACTTTGTATGTACATATAACATTACTGTAACCCATTCAGAGTTAACAATGGTGCGTTAACGCTGAATGGGTTACAGTAATGATTCATAGCATAGTTAACTTTTAGCATGTTAACACTTGATTTTTTAAATGGTAAAAAGAACTTTTAAACCCCAATTTGAAATACATATAATTTCAAATAACATTAGCAGTATATAACATTTATTAAATACACATTGTGATGTAGAATAGTAAATATAAACCAGAGAAAATTTCGTAAACGTTTTGTTTAGAAAATGAAAAATAGTAAGTAAATTACCGTTACCATTTATAATCTCGAATCGTTTATAAACAACAAAATTAAAATTTATCTCATTTTAAGGTAGAAAAGAATATTCAATTTTTTTAATATTTTTGCTTAGCTAAATACATAAAAATAATCATAAATTCTATAAACCAAGATAAAAATTGTAAGTAAAAACTTGACACCAATTTCAGAATAATTTTAAAAATATTAAATAGGCAATAAAGATATTTTTTAAATTTATGAACTAAATACATGGTCAAGTATTACTAACGTAAATGCAGCATTTAAATATTAGTAGTTAAAACAGATACTGAAAATTATAAATTACTTTTATTTAAAAAAAGAAATCGTCACAATTTGGATATTTTATAGTGATGCACTTTACAAACAAATATTCCTAATTATATGTCGAAATACTTTACTATTTTTTTAACTAAACTTTGATATTGATAAAAACTGAAAGTAAAGACAAAATAACCTGTTTGCATATTATCCTCATATCAATTATATAATTAAACCAAAACTAAAATAAATTTATCACAAAATATTTTCCATCGTTCGTGGACAAAAATTGACAAAATATGATATAAACCAAGAGAAAAATGTAATTAAAATCAAAACCATTATTTTGGAGACTGAAAGTATTGAAAAATATTTTATAATTTTTTTTCATATTAACTAACAACCATTGTAAACCCCACTAAAATAAAACAATTAACTTATTAAAATGAAAAGCTGCTATGAATAAGATGTAAAATGATAACAAATACAACAAATTCAAATAAACACTTTTTTTATAAAATAGATCAGTGTTATTATTAAACAAATAATTTAAATGATGAAGTTGCCAAAATAAATTTTATATTTTAATTACAAAAATAGATACTGATCTTCAGTATAATTAATATCGACGATTTTAAGGAAATCAAGTTTTTAATTAAAACTTTTAAAACATAACAAATTAATTAAGTTATTTTTTACATAATAAGCTGTCAGAATTTTAGTAATTATATGTTTTTGAAAGTTAGTGTATTTTTTTCATTTATGTAACACTAACACCAACCCTTATAAGAAATTGAACCATTTAACAAGCCATTATTTAAATTAAATGTTTTAAAATATAAAATATTTTTTTATTTTTTTTATCATAAATAATAAAACATTACATAATTAACCACTTAATATGCATTCAGAAATTAAATGTTCAATTTATTTAAACAATGTTCTCTTCCTTTTCTAATTATGTACATTACTTTACACCACAGTATATGTTAATTTTTTTTTTAATCATAATACTAATAGATATTTTCCTAATAAATACACCTATCAACTTGTCACACTTGGCAATTTCGTTACCAAATAAAATTACTTCAATAAAATATTTCTTTAATTATGATTTTAACAGCAACACAATAAAAATCCGAAAATAATAACTAGCAGCAGTATGAACAGAATGACAATATATGTGAAAATTTATTTGAATCTTTGAACAATACATTTTTCTAAAATTAAAAATATATTATCAGAGTTTTATATTGAAGATTTGCAGAATTATGTACTTTAATAATGCAAAGGTTTGAAAAATTAAAATAGTGTATAATTTATATATATATATATATATATATGTGCATATACATACATATATATATATATACATATACCAATGTGAAATAATCAGACTAGAATTGATTTGTTATATATTAATATAATAATACAAAATAATGTATTTTATGAATCTTTGTACAAATATAGATATTGGAAACAATAAATACAAGCTATATAATTCAAATTTTTAATATTGCAAAAATCTTAAAAAATGAAACCTTCAGTTTTTCAAAAGAAATATTTCTATCTATCTAACCTATTCGATGAAGTAGCTACTTGCTCCTCTGTACGATTAGAATTATCTTCAGTATCTTGTCTTGCTGCAAATAATGGCATACCCATAAACTTGGGTATTTGTTTTCCATTTGGAGTCGTTATAAAACTTGATTTTTTTCTAATTAAAGGTGTAGACTGAATTGTTTTTTCTCTATTGTATTTAAAAATTCCTTCTCCAGGTAAATTGGGTAACAATTTTGGAATAGTATACCATGCTCGATAAGTAAAAAACCAAGTTAAAATAGCAAATGAACCACCTAGAAACTTTTCAATCATTATATGATAATACATCATAGTGGTAATCAACATAGCATCCCAGAGAACTTGTAAAATAGTCATGGCAATGAATAATCCTCGAATATAAGGAGTGAATTTTTCATAAAATGCTTTTAGAAACATCAATTCACTTTCATTTAAATTTCTAAGAGGATTCGTTGACACTGAGGTATCCTTCAGGCTACGATAATGCTCTTCGTTACGAATACTTTCTCGAACATTTTCCCATCCGATTATAACACGTGCTTCTTCAATCAATACAAGACTTCCATAGATAAGTATAAAAGAGTGTCCTGATAAATCGAACCCATTCCAAAAGTGACCAGCTTTTAAACAATTCTCTTTTGTAACAAAATATTCTGCTCGTACATTACATTTACCATATGTTGCCTCTATATAATTAAACAGTTTGGTCCAAAAAAACCAAAAACACGTCGCTATCACTACACGACTCACATGCTCCCTTGTTACTTTTTTTATATTACCACAACAATATGTTAGAGATGTCAATACAACAAATGGAACAAGTAATAACAAATTCCAACCCCACGCAAATTTCACAAAATATTTGTTAAAAATATTATCAGATCTGGCAAAGTATGTTCTGGGTACGGGTAAAAAATCTGCTATGAGCGAAATTAAAAATAACGCTCCTAGATAAAAGGCCACTTTGAGATTTGTGTCAAAAAATATGGATTTTTTGCAGAGATGGAGTACCATAATTGTTAAAATCTCTTTTATAGATGTTGGAGTAGAAGTTGGTCTTGTACCACGCGTTTCCCATCTCGGATTTTCGCCTGGAGGCGATCTAAAATTCATATTTGAATTGTTGGGTGTATGTAAAGGCCGTCTTTTCGACACCATGACTATGCATTTCAAAACAATTATACACGACACCTCTCCCGCAGGTTATCACGCTAACATTTAAACGATGTTCTTTCTAAGTAATTAACATGAATGTCATCACTTACACAGTAAAACAATGTTCGAAAATAATACTTTTTAATTCTATAACATTTCCATATATTATTACGGATTACAAAAATTAAATGCCAACATAAGAAAAATTCGTACAAGTAATATCAGTGATTCTACATTTTAAAAAATAATAAAAAAATATACAATTAGTATAATAAACTAATACTTATTTAAAAAATTAATGCATTAAATATGTTAAAAGATTTTTATTTTATGTAAATAATTTTATTTTTGCAACTGATCGTAGTGTGTATTTTTTTGTATGTATGGTTGTATAACAAAAACTTACCAGAAATCATCAGAATGAAATATATACTCTACAAATTATATGAACTAAATATTATACCTTATCTACAATTCGATAATAAAAAAATAGCTTAATTAATCTGAATTAATAAACATTAGTTAGGCTACTCGAAACTACTGAACGAAACAAATCAAACATCAATTTGCGCAAATATGTTTGAAAATACTGAAATTAGTGACATTTAATGTAAAAATAATTGGTTTTTGCCACGGTCTTGAATACAAGTCTGGCAACGACGGTCTGAAAACGGTATCGCTTGTTGGTCGAACTTTCTAACAATAATCTCCGCCAACACGCGACGCCACCCGTAAAGAGATACACTCCCTTCCTTATCTTTCACAGTATAGCGTGAATTTTAAATATGTATTAACACAAGTATGTATAAATGCATGACATTTATCATTTTTTAATATTCTCTGACATTTTATTATTTTTTAATACTCAACTGCCATGAAAATTCGATTAGTAGAATATACTATTTTTACGAGAGCGGGTAACAAGTAAGGTATGGTTAGATAGAAGTGTATCCCTCTACGGGTGTTACGCGTAGTAGTGGAAATGCACGGTCTTGCATACAGGTCTAGCAATGATGGTCTGAAACGGTATCGATTAAAGGTCGAACTTTTTAATAACAATCTCCGCCAATACGCGACGACACCCATAGAAGGATACACTCCCTCTCTTACCTTTCACAGTTTAGCACGAATTTAAAATATATATTAATGTGTGCAAGTGTGCATCATTTTTAATTTCCAGATTATTTTAGTATCTTTTAATACTCGACTTTCATAAAAATTCGATTAGCAGAAATCGCTATTAGAATAATTTCGCTACGAATAACACATTTTCACTTACGGAGGTTACGAGCGTGATGACAAATAAGATATGATTAGAGAGAAGCGTAGGTAGAATTGTACCCCCCTCTTCGGGTGGCGTCGCGTGTTGGTGAAGATTGTTATTAAAAAGTGTTCGACGATTGTTATTTGACCTTTAAGCGGTACCGTTTTCGTCACTGAAATTGCTATTCGTTGCTAGACCTGTATACACGACTGTGTGGAAATCGTAATTAAAAAGATCGACCAACAAACGATATCGTTTTCATCATTGAAATTGCTATTCGTTGCCAGACCTATATATACGACCGTGATTTTTGGGCAAAGGAAATCGTTCGTATAGAAGTCGAGGATTTTTCAAAACGTCCAACATAACAAAAAATACATTCTGAATATCACAATCTCCGGCTGAGAAGTTTGTCAATGTAATTCGAAAGTGCCACTCTCGAATTTTACTAATTCAAGTATTTGTAGTCGAAATGTTCACTTCATTATATTCCGTTCAATCTTCAGTTAACACAAATAGGATGTTTAACAGCATAAGATGTTTATATCAGAATGATCAGGATTATTCATTTTTTACCTTTGACCGCGTCATGCAACTAATTTGCCTAATATTTAACAAACTCAGACATGGAAACAAATCGAAAATTTTGAATATTAAATTTGTTCATAAAAATGAGATTAATTTTATATCCTATTTCATTCATCTGTACTTATACATTTTAATAACCACTGGTTACAAGTTATTCCACTGAATTTAATTTCCCTTTCCTAGTTATTACTATTTCCAGTTATAGGGTTTGTATTGTCATTGTCAATTTTCAACTTAAATAGTAAATTATAATCTTGTATAAACACAATAATAAATAAGTTGTATATAATAACATAACTGATATGTCTCCATCATTAATTAATATTAACGATAGGTATATTAATATAATTTTTATTAAATACAGTAATTAAATGTAAAAATACATTTTAGATTGATAAAAGGAATCGAGTTAATTAACTTAATTGATTTAGAAATATGTACTAAATTAATCATATGTATAAAAAATGCCATCCAAATACAAAAAGATCCATTTTCTGATCATGATTTAGTTAATTTAGAAAAAGCACTTAACTTCAATACAAATGAAATAATTCTATTGTTGAAAACAATGCGTATAATAATAGAAAATTTAAATAAAATGTTAATGAAGCCAACTGCATTACAAGAATATTTACAAGAATCGCTAAAAATTAATCAAAATAAAACAGATATTTTTGTACAATGTTGGATGGAAAATATTAAACCATTATTGGATAATATGAAGAATGGAGAGTCATTAGATTTTACATCTTGGCAATTAAATTTGCAAATAGCAACGTCAAATATTGAGCAAACTGATTTATTTTCAAATGCTCTACTTCAGTTTAATATCAAAAATAACAGTGAACAATACAAGCAATTAATGATGAGACTGAATCATAAAGATCTATATGCATTTTATCAACAATTAGAAACAATTCAAAACAGATTAGATGAAATTAAACAAATGAATTTAAAATAATAAAAACAAATATTTTTAAAATGACATGTAAAATATTGTATGTATATATGCATTTAAACCATTATATATATTTTATATAGACAATAATTATTTTGGTATATAATTAATTATAATATTGGTTAAAAATAAAGAACACTATACATTTTTTTATAAATCACAATATTTATACATTTTTACTTTAATTTTAATGTTGTTTTTTTAATATTACAGATATCATCCAACACTAATCACTAAGTTTTTTTGAGCATTTTCACTAGGTTTTAATTCTTGATCAAAAATTCCATTTTGTACTTCATCATCTTCTACACTTGCACCTGCTAACAACATATGCAAAGCACCTTCCAAATTAGTTAATTGTTTAGTTAAGTTACATTCTTCTTTTAATTTTGTGTTGAGTTCTGTAAACATTTTCTGAATTTCTGCAGACTGCAAACTTATCGTACTTTCATGAACATCAAGAAAAATATTTACAACATCAATTAATACCCGTGTAAATCTGTAATCACCGATATATTTTATGAAAAAACGTAAAATTTTCTGTACAAATTTACTATCGCGACCTGCAAATGCTCTATGTAAACCTTTTCTACGAATCAATTCTTGTAGAACACTTACTGTAACATCAGGATTTTTATTCACAATATATGGTAATAACACACAATCAAGAGCCTTTGAATATTGAAATTTACGCAAACAAATGTCATATTTTGATTGTACTTCTCGTTTATATTCTGATATAACAGTATCCACTGTAATAGGATAAGTACTTGAAACATATTTATATGATACAGATTTTCGTTCTGTTTTTGTGGGTACTTTTTCATCAGCTTTCCGACTTACTGAAAGTAAACCATCTACCATACCTGCGACAATAGTTTCATCATTATTTGACGCAGCTAAACTTAAAATTGCATTAGGATAATCCAAAGTATGAACCACTTTATACGAAGATAAATCGTATATCTTTACATGTCTATCTAAACTTCCCGAAAGTAATCTTTTATTGTTATTTGCTAGACGCAGACATGTTATAGTTTTATGATGTTGTGAAATTCTCGCCAACAATTTACCTCCAGTAAAAGCATCCCAAACTCGAAGTTCAGTACCACCAGCTGATAAAAATATTCCGCCTGTAGGTAAAAACAAAACAGACTCGACAGGGCTTTCATGATCAACACTAAACACGATATTATTACTTCTTGTATCGTACATTTTTACTATTTTATCATAACCTCCTGAAATGAAAATATCAGGCGATACTGGACTTACTGCACCAGCTCGAATGTAATCATTGTGCTCTGAAAACGATGCAACTGGTAATTCTGTTGGAATATCCCAAACTTTAACAGATTTATCATCTGAAAAAGAAACTATATTCACTTTATTACTGGTAAAAAATGTTCTATGAATAGGGGCTGTATGGCCTTTGAATAAGCGCAACATTGATTTGGAGTTGACATCAAACAATTTAACATGTTTTTCTTCTCCCCCTGAACATAAAAGTCTTCCATCTGAACGGAACGTTGCTCCATAAGCATTTTCACGAAACCTCGATAGGTTTTTGACGACTAATTTTGTAATCGGATTATATACTTGAACACGTACTGAACATGTTACAGCAAAATAATAAGGTTCAACTGGCGAGAAATCTATATAATCAATCGGACCGAATTCTTTTACCAAAACTGGAGCCTGCAATATAATCACATGGTCATAATTTGAGGTTATACAAATTAACAACATTTTACTTACAGTTAACTTTTTCCAGTATATATTATCTGGAGTTAGTATTGGATCAGCTTTAGAATATATTTTTGCGTTAGTTTTTTTAAAGGATGACATTTTAAATCACATCGAAAGGAAAAAATTCGCAAAATATTACTCTCGAACATCAATGTTCATTAGTTTAGAACTAAATTATAAACATATTGTAAAGCACGCACATACGTTAAATCCTAGATAAAGTAATTCAATACAATAATAATTAGATGTTCAGATAATTATAATTTAAATTACTTGATTAAAAGTATCAAAATAAATTTACATACATTTATTAATAACATTTTTATTTTAGTTACACAAAAAATTAAAAACACTAACTACAAAGAAGAAATCAAGTTTTTATATTTAAAATATTTTTTATTACAAGGCTTTAAAATGAATTAAAATATTAAGAAAATAATTAAATCTCTAAATTATTTTTTAATTTTTTCATGAAATTGTATTGATTACTTTTGATTATTACTAATGCGCATTTCGTCGGCATTATCATAATCTCAAAGTGCTAAGGTGCAGAAAAATCTCAGTAATTCTATTAATAAGACTAAAAAATTATCTTGCATTTAAGAAACAACCGTTTTATGTGTATATTTACTATTTTTTTAAATGCAATATAAAAACCGAAACCAAATAGTATTTTTCTACCTCAATAGAAGTTAAAAATACAGACTAGACTAATAGACATCGCTCGAAAAACAACACTTTAAGTTCATAAGGAAGCATATGTCCACAGTTACAGACTATTCCTATGGTCAAAATTGTTACATTGTCATTTTATTACTTTCGTGACAAGTATTCGTTGCCATTCATTTTTCCATCTGAATTTTATATATTTATAGTACGAAAAAAATTACTAAATTTACGAAAATTGTATAAATGCGTTTGTCTTATAATAAATCATATTAATATTATACTTGATATGATTGTGTAATGTATACAGTATTTATGACCATTTTATTTCATTCAAAATAAATTATATCTAAAAAGATTTAAAAACACAGATGAATTTAAGTTCGCAGTTAAAAATGAACAAAAATATAATACAAAATATATAAAACAAGAATGAATTACAAGTTTTTTTTTAAATACTAATGAACTAAGTATTTTGATACATAAAACTGTAATTATACAAAATAAATACAGATATTTTTTGCTTATAGACTTCGTTATCAACTACGTTACACCATGTTAAAATAAATAGAGGCTTTGTTTTATCAAATTTAATTATTGAAACAAAAATAATGTTTTCGTGATGAAATACAATTTGTTTTATTTTTGATAGAATTACGAATACAAAAAACTTATCTATTTAATAATACAGAGTTAAACTGAATACACAGATTATTGTGATACTATTTACAATATATTTATTTTCGAAAAAATGATTAACGAATATGTTTTCAAACTTAAAAAAATATAAAATGATATTTAAAAAAAATACTAAATAATAAATAACTACACTCACAGTTTTTTCATTATTCTATTTAATTAAAAATAAAAAATCTGTATATGGAACAGACTGTAATTCAAAAATATTTACTATCTTAAATTAATAAATTAACATATAAAACAACAATGTTTATAAGATTAAAAATTAACCTAAATACACATCAATTGTCTCGTACGCAACAATGAAACTATAGAAACGTTACACACTCTATCGATAAATTATGTGACTAAAATCTCTATCTCACTCGATTCGTTCGACAAAAATTGTCGCAGTCTGTTTTAATGGACGAGACAGTAATACGATAGTCGTATGTTAATAAATTTCTAACCCTTGTCTACGCCATGAGTTTCGTTTATATTGATGTGTTCGAAGTAGTTAATGGCGGAATGTGCATCTGCCAAATAGAAATTCCACAAATTGATCACAGTATACAACAGCTGCAACGAATTCAGTCATGAATTTTTATTAACCGAGTACATAAGTCGTTATTTAGACCTCTTAACCTTTTAATTTCAATTGTATCAAGTGTAAAAACAAAAAAGTAATTAGGATACAGTTGAATTTTATACATCTGTCTAAAGTTGTGGAAAATAGAGGTCGAATAACGAAAAGTCGCTTGAACTTAATATGGCTCAAACAATTCGTAAACCTGTCGAAGGATATTTACCTACTTGTTCGAATACTCGTAGACTTGAAGAACGACAAAACCGGGCAAGAGCACTTAGACTAGAAAGGTCTCGAAAACAGGATAAACCAGAAGACTTTGTTTGTTATGATGATAGTGATTCAGAAGATGAAACACTTTCACTATCAAAAGAGTCATTGTCTACTTCCTATAATTTTGTCGATTTTGTGAGGAGCAGAGAGATTCGTTCCAAAGAAATACGATCAATTGGCAATGATTATGGTTCTAGACACATTTTGACACATGATATGTTCAAAGAAACTCCAGTATCTTTAGGCAATATGAATAAAATATTCTGTTCACAATGGTTAAGTGACAGACAAGTTGTATTTGGAACTAAATGTAACAAAGTAAAATATTTTTTTTTCTTTTTTGTACTCAATATATCTGGTATTAAACGATAAAGTATTCACATTTATAAACTGTAAAAAATATATTAGTAATGTAACATTTCTAGCATAATTAGCATTGACAATTTAGTAGTATGTAATTATAATTTATATTTTTTTTTCTATTTGTAGTTTATATTATTTGCTTATAATTTTAAGGTGATGAGTTTAATTTATTTATTTTATATTTATTCTATATTGTTATTATATATATATATTTATATATATATACATACACACACACACACATACATATAATGTTCCACCTATTAATCATTCGTAATAAATTAATTTATCTTCAGCTTATGGTGTATGATGTAACGACAAGAGCATTAGATCAGATACCTTCGTTAAGAGGTAGACGTGATGTACCAACTGCCGCTGATCAGCAGTGTGGAATTCATTCAGTTGAATTAAATCCATCTAGAACATTATTAGCTACTGGTGCTCGTCAATCTAGTGATATTGCTGTGTATAGTTTGCCTACATTAGATCCAGTATGTGTAGGAGAATCTGCACATAGAGATTGGGTATAATGAATTTGTTATAAATATTATACAATAAGTTTGTATTCAAAATAATATTTTTTATATTCTGATTTATTATTTACTTTATTTGTTAATTGTTATAGAATTAACCTTACAAACATATGTGTGTATATGTATGTATTTCAAAAACATTAAATATAAACATATATATATATATATATATATATATATATATATATATATATATATATGGCTGAAGATGATGATGATGATGATATATATATATGCATACATACATACGTACATACATACACACAAAGATACATACACAGTAAGACCACCGTATCCGTGGGTTTTAGTTATCCACAGTTTACCGCAGCTCAAAAATATATAAAAAATCCAAAAATAAAAGATTTTTTAAGAAATAAATGTAAAAATATATTTAGAATGTGTTTGTAGAAGATATTTTTCAATGCTCCTTGAGGGTTAAGCTAGAACATTAGAATCCCATACATTCGAGAGAAAGAGCACAAATATAATTCACAATGTACAATGTATTTCATCATTAATATAAATAATTATTGCCATAAACTCACATAGTTGCAAATGTATTTTATAATCTAATGTTGGTAATGTGTTATTGTATGTAATTTATCAATTAAACTTTATCGTAGGTATGTATATGAATGAAAAACGACATCTATGCGTGTGCTATTATCTGTGGTAGGTCTTGGAACGTATTACTTGTGGGTACAGCCGGACTGCTGTGTTTATGTATATAATATAAATACACACACACATACACGAATATATATATATATAAATACACTCAAACCTGTTTTTGTGCGGTAGATAGGGACCGCATAAAAGAAAATGCATAAAAAAAAGTACGTAGTAAGTTTTACGAGTAGCTATAAAATATAGTTTTCGGAACACAATTAAAAAATATTTTTTTTATGCGGTGAATAGGGACCGCAGAAAAAAAGTCTCACGTTTAAAATAACTTAAAACCTTACGAAATAACTAGCAGTTCATCTGTGCAGCAGAGAACTTTATTATCCCATTGCGGTACAGGACAGATATGCGCGCCCTTATACCTGACTTGAACGGTACCGCAATTTACTTAGAAACTAACATTCAAATTACACTGCGTTATTTTGCTAAAATTCAACAAAAATAATAAATTTATTGAAATTTTCATTTACCGCACAAAAAAAATCGCATAAAAACAATCGCACAAAAAAACACCGCACAAAAACAGGTTTGAGTGTATATATAATACACAAGTATTGTATAATAAAAAAAGTATTAGACAACTAAAATTCATATATTTATTCAAATAGGTTTTTGATTTATGCTGGCTCGATGATCAGTTTTTGGTATCAGGGTCACGTGATACTCGTATGGCTTTATGGCGTATTGGACCAGAGATAACAGACTGCGGAAAAGGAGTGCCTAGATACCAACACATATCACCTGTTGTTGTTAAGGAGTGCCGTAATGCTCAGAAAGTTCGAGCACTTGTATTCAACAAGTCTTACAATGAAGTTGCTGCTTTATCATTAAATGGTTACATACATGTGTGGAGTGCTGATACGTTCAAGCAGAAACTTTCAAGGAAATTACCGTCCTGTCAAGAAAATGTATGTATGGCTGTTCATGATAAAGGGCTTTATGCAATTGGATGTAGGTCATATACACTCTTGTTAGATGCAAGAACTTTACAGGTATAACTTAATTTTATGAGTTTTTACCAAATTTGAAATTAAAAATATAATTACAGGCAGTAAAAAAAGTATCAGCCAGGTACCCTGGTTGTGGAGTACGATCAGCTAGTTTTCAAAATAATGTATTGACAATTGGAACAGGACTTGGGATGTTAATGTTTTATGATTTACGAGCTGGAAAATACTTAGAATCAAGCATTAATTCATCTCGAACTGTTGTACTTAAAACAAGCAAAGGTTATGTTGTAAGTATTTGCAAAGTTGTTTGTATGGTTATAATATATATATATATATATATATTTATTTATTTATTTATTTATTTAAACATACACACCACAGATACATTATATGTTAAAATAATTTTTTTTAGTTTCCAGATGAGGAATATATGGAAGGTTTTCAGAATGTTAAATATGTTCCAGCAATATACACTCACTGTTATGATAGTAGTGGTACTAGGTTGTTTACAGCTGGTGGACCACTTCCTGCAACACTTATTGGCAACTATGCGGGTTTATGGCAATAATTATTTATATACTGAATTATTATATTATTTTAAACAAAAACAAAAAGTGATATTAATCTAGATAAAATTTTATGTATGTCAATAATTTTATAATTTTAACTTATTGTATGGTTTTATATTTTTTTGTTAATGTAAATGTCAGTTGAATGCATGGTCATTGGTTTTTATTAATTATGTAATAAAATTGTATTTACAAAGTTGTGAATATGCTTGTATGTGTGATGTACTATTTAGTGAGTGTGTGTGTATGTACGTATGTAAATAAAAATAATGTATTTGTATGTATGTATATGTATGGATTATTTTAACTGAAAACATTCTTTTGTATATCAATTCCTGAATACCACCTATTCAACAAGTAACTACAGTTTAGGTTCAAATAGTTTATTAATTTGGATGTGTGGTTATAAAATATTTTATTATTACATTTGGATTAAGAATTTAAAGATACAATTTTTGTTTTATACTAAATATGGTAGAATTTTATTTCATATTCAAATTTATTTAATAAAATACTTTTACTTTCAATCTATAATTAAGTTAATATATTATTTGTCAGTTGCAGTACAGGTAATAATATACATTTTTTATACAGTACGTAAAAATGTGTTTTTGAATATATAATTGTAAAATGTGTATTTTCCTACATACGTACATTTCTAAATAACATGATTCTGTATATTAACATGAAATGAATACAAAAGAATATATAATTTCAAACTGATCCAAGAATTTTCAATTGAATGTATTTAAGAGTGCCAGTATTCATTTATGCACTAACAGAAAACCTTTCACGTAATCTTTTAAGAAAATTTACGCAGTGAAATGAAATTTTTTGTTTAGCAACAGTTACTGATTCTGAGAGTTAAATACACATGAAAACCTTAGATTATACAAGTCTGTAATTATTTTTATACTTTATATTTACAAATAATTACATTAAATGGATATATAATATTGAATTGAAAGTATATTTAATCATAATTTTATTATTCATTTTTATTACACAGAAGAATAATATAAAAAATATTTTCTTTACATTTAAATATAAATAAGATGACTGATAACTATAAAAATATTGACTTTTCATACCCATGTGTGTGTATATATATGTATGTATAGTAGTAGGAAGGCATGATGAATTATTTTAATTAATAGTAAATACAGGGAGTAATTATGTAAAGTTAAAAAATATATCCATTTAAAATTAAATATAATGAAGACAATGTATATAAATTAAAATTACACATTTTACAATATTTTAATCCATATAGGTGAATATGTATGTATGTTGTCTGTGTGTGTGTGCGTCTATATATATAATTATATATATATATATATATATATATGTGTGTGTATATATATATATATATATATATATATATATATTTATAATATTTAAATTGAAAATACATGTTTTTAATGAAATACTTTTTTGTGTTAAGCAGATTCAAAATAGAATTTTGTAGTAGTGTATGTAATTTAATTGTAGAATTTATGCATATAAAAATGTGTAACTAGTATAAAAATTTTATTAAAATTATAGTTGACATTTTATAAGTTTAATGTACTGTAGATTAAAAACGTTTTTATGAAAATAATGTCAGATAAAGTGAGATATGTTGATTTTACAAAAGATGCTTTCAAAAAGAATCATTTAAATAATTTTTATGTCAAATATGTGATATTTTTCAATCTTTTAATTCTATTATATTTAATAAAAAAAATCTAATTTTTGTATGCATATGGGATAAATGAGTAAAACCACTTTTAAAAACAATATTGATTTAGATGTAATTAAAAATAAATTACATAATACATGACATTGTAATTAAAGACAAAAAATAGCAGATTTAGATTTTAATTTATTTATTTGAACTAAATCATATAATAAAAGAATAAAACTTGTATATGCATCTGTATTTTGTATGTAAATAGACTTTTTTATTATTAATGCATATTAAGTAATTTATTAAATATATTTTTAGGTACATAAACATAATTCTGACATATTAATTGTTTAACTGAAAGTCCTTTAAATTTCCTAATATGTTCATTTTGAAATGAATGTAATAAGTATTCATATATTTGAGATAATCAGAAAAGTATGTATGCTATTTTAATGAGTGTTATTTTTTTGTATGTCATTTAATAATTAAATTACAATATGTATGCAAACTAAACCTGAGTTTTTATTATTTTACACATTATAGATTGAAATGTTAATTATTTCTAAATATTTTTTTAAATGTATGTTAGTACCAATATAAACATTCTATTTTAGATATTTGACTAATTAAGTAATAAGGATACACAACAAAAAACTTAAGTAACCCGAATTTAAAAGCTAATTGTCAGGCATAATATTAAAATAGAGGTATGTACGTATGTGTATGTATGTATATACGTACGTATATATATATATATGTATATATATATATTTAAATTTATATATTTATACGTACACAAAAATATGTACATTATTTTATATAAAATGGAGTTACATATCTATTGGTACATCAATTTCTTATTTATTTCTGATCATAAACTGCAGCAGATAAAAATAAATATTAAAATGTTATAGAAATATATAACTGTATGTTTTACTTAAATTCATGAATCCACATTTTTTAGTATATAAACAAATTATAAATTATTTTTATCATTAAATATTTACATAATTATAAAAAAGGTAAATTAGAAACATTTGAATATTTACAGATCACCATGGGTTCAATATTTATTTTACACTTTGTTATATAAATACATTATTTTCTTGTTAGAGATCAAATTAAATATATATATATATATATATATATATATATGTATGTATGTGTGTGTGTATGTATATATATATATATATATATAATTATGTATATACACAATTTTAATTAATAATAAATTAGAGAGCTATTACAAATGAATTAAAAAATACAAACCTACATAAATCAGATTTATTCATTTAAAATTAACAAATATGAGAATATGGTCTTTTTCAAATTACATAATAGTTGAAATAATTTTTTATCGTAGTTATGATCATATTTAAACATGAAATTAATTCTAATTATCTTTTCATCTTCAATTCAAATTAAATGTTAAAACAGTGGTGAACTGAACATATGAATAATGTCAAACATTTTGTAAAATAAATTGAACACTGGACAGACATTTATTTGATAAATATGTAAATATTTATATATATATATATACAGCACATACACAAATCATGTATTAAATTGTTCTTTAAAATAAGTAATTATATTATTCTTAAAATTAAATATTTATATATGATTCACTTTTCTGGTGAGCATTTTCTTTAAAAAAAATATTTAATTTGGGATTAATGGTGCAACAATAACAAAAGGTATTAATATTTAATAATTATTTTATTTATGGATTAAACATTCTTCATAGACTTTAATTTTAGGATTTTATAAAAAAAAAAACAGCCATCAGTCCACCACATTTTAAAATAAATGCACTAGCACATGTAATTGCATAGATGACGATAATAGAAAAATTTATAATATTTTTTTGAATATTGTCTATGCTGTATATTATTAAAAGTGTTTAACACCGGCTTTCGATAACAATAAAGAGAAAACTTCAAATCAACTGGTTAATTATCTGAGTGGGTTTAACTGAATATAAATAGCTACAGATAAATAAATAATTATTGTTCACACTATTTATACAAAACACAATCTTAACTGAATATAAATTCATTTTGATGAAATATAAATTAGTTATAATCAAGATAACCTTAAAAATTAATGCTACTATTTATATACCAGATTTTGTAAATAAAAATCTTCACAATTATAGCATAATAATTTAATATCTAATAAATAATAAATATAATACAATTCTTTAACACTTTATCGATAAAAAGAAACAAGCATGCACATACATACACACACACTATATATATATATATATGTATATGTATGTATGTGCGTGTGTATGCTGTCTGTATAAGTATATGAAATCAATTTTAGAATTCAAATTTTTTATATACTAATTTAAAATTTACCAAATTGATTTGAAATTATCACTTACTGATAAAAATGTGTTTAGTTTAGTTTGAAAAAATGATAATGTATTAAATCACTACAATGTTTGATATCTAATTTTTTAAATAGCATCTATATTTTCTTTTTCTATATTTGTTAATTTTTTTTCTTTGGCACTTTATTTTTATACATTTCTAAGTATGGCACATGTATTTTGGTATTAATTTGCATCCATTATTTAAATAAATATATTATTATATATTCCCAACACATGAAAATAACTAGGTAACCAACAATTTCTAACATTTAACAAATTATTGAAATTTATTTCTAATTTCATCATATATATATATATATATATAAAGATCTATTAAATAAAAAAAATGTGTATTACTTTTAATTACAATTATTCACTTTTGTTCAAAAACTATTTTTTCATACAAAGTTGGAATTTTAAAATTTTAATCATAAATTGAGAATAAAAGTATAATAAAATTAAAAATAAATTCTTCAAAATTTTATTAAATAGCTGTCTTTAACTCAGTTTTTTCACCAAACTAATAATGAATGACTAACATTTTATTGAATAGCCTCAAATGACAATACGATACATTACACAATACAATGTTAATAATGAAATATTTGCATGTAACTCTTTTGAAATTGATTCAGGGCATAATTTAATCATTTAATATATTTTTTTTATCAATGATTAATTTTATGAAAAGAATGCAAAATTACCTTTTCTATTAAGTTACTGTTATAATCTTTACACAAATAATCAAACATTAAGTAATTCAATAACATTTTTTTTTTCAAAATAAGCTCATATTTACCCTAGATATTACAAAAAAAATTAAGTTGTTTTGCATTATACCTTACTACCAGTCAACATAATATCTAATAAATAACAAAGAAACCTTATTTATAAATTGACTGATCATTAAAATTTTTTTTAATATAATAAAAGCTTTTTGTTTATAAAGAGGTTAAAATATTTAATCAATAGTGCTCATTCATATTTGTTTTCATTTTGAAATATATATTATAAATGCCATTTACTAAGATTATTGATGTATACATTTAAAATACTTTCCTTATTAACGCTCAAGTTACGTGATACGATATTTTTTTGTTTTGAAATATATTTTAAGGCATTAATTACTGTTTTATATATACACTAATAGATATTTACGCTACATATATATATATTTAATTATTTTAAGTTTATTTAATTACTACTCTACATAAATTATAACTAGAAATTTTGACAGCTATAATTTTAATTGATTACTTATACATATATACATATACTAACCAATGTAAATTAATATAAAAAATTTTCGAAAAATTTTAATAATTTCTAAATATATTAATTGTAACAATTAACCACACTTCTTTTAAATAGTCTTTTGATTTTTTTTACTATTTATTAGAAAATGTATACATTAATAATAATTTGTGGATGACAGATCATAAATAAATTAAACTGATTGTAAATGGAACAGGAAAAAAAGATGAAAATAACAGCCGATTGCTGGTAGAGTAATAAGGCCACATTTAATGGATAGAATCGTCCATGTATACGATTCATTTTAAACAATTCGAATTATTGCAATAGTATTCAAGGTCACACTTGTAATGAAAACCTTAATGTATTACTTACACTCATACATATTTAACGTCAACTATTTTTTAGTAGATTCCCATTATGAGTGTTTGAAGGAAATGAAAATCATGCGTTTCATTTTCTTTTTATAATATGCGATATGTATTTAGATAAAAATTGAAAAGATACAAAAATGTTCAACTTCTAATGGGAATAATTAAAATAGCATATCATGTTGAACTAGAATAGTCAACAATACTTGAAATTTACAAGTAACTTAAATTGGTTGACCAAAATATTAAATTAATATAGTAATACTGCTTTTAAAATTTAACTTTGATCAGTAACACCTGCTAACACTTAAATAATAATGTATGAATATATATAGATATAATTTAGGTATTACTGACCATTATTTTTAAGTATAATTATTTATATAATAATGCATCTTTCTCCAATACAAAATTAAAATTAAACCCGAAAAATATGCGTTAAAAGATAAAAAAAAAACTGACAAAGAACTTAAATTAAGAGCTGAGCTGTCGGTATGAATATTTTATTTTATACGTAATCGCAGCATGGCGAAACTAATATGTTTTTATATATTTTTTTTTATACACACTTAGTATTCAATAAATATTTTTCACCGATTTTTTTGGCAACAGTTTTAACGATTAAAGCTGAATTTCTGATCACAGACAGTTGAGTCACGGCATATCGTTGATTGACAGGTTCCTATACATTTTTTTTCCAATTATTTCTATCAGGAAACACGTCTTATGTTCATTATTTACATGATATACTTCTTTTGGAATTGTTGATGACAATATTAAAAATTCATGATCAGTTGCTATCATGAAGACAAATTTCCAAAACTAGAATTATTTAAAATAAAAGTTAACTTACAATTAATAAAAAAAACATACATATTAAATAATAAATTTATGACATTAGTTTTCTTTCTACATATAACTTAGACAAAATTAGAAAAGAATTAAATATTCAACTAATTTTTTTAATCTAATATTAATGACTGTTTCTTAAAATACCTTTAAGGACTAGATATGAAATAAAGTATTCATTTTTTTTTTGGAAGGGGGGGGGAGAAATTAAATAAAAAAAACTGAATAAACCATAATATTGGAATATCCATCAAAACAAAAATTAATTTATGTACCAAAAGTACTTTTGCATACTATTCTTTATAAAATAACATTGACAATAGTAAACATAACAATTGGTGCATGGTTTTAATTATAATTGTACTACTTAAAAGCAATACATCTTATTTTTAAACCATATTACATAATGGTAAAAAGGATTAAGAATATATTTAATTTTTGCTGAAAATATGCAATTAGTTCTCAATTTTTTAATATTGCAATTAATTAAATAAGTTTTTTTTATTAAGATCTGCAAATGCTTTGAATACAATCCCTGTGTAAATCACTAATGTAAGTAATTAAATCTGATCTATATAAACAAATGTCTACTTTTAATAAATGGTGAACATTTTCAAATAAATGTTGACAATTAAAATGAATACACATTTCACATAGATATGTGTATCTATGTTTGTTTACTGTGTGTGTGTGTGTATATATATATATAGACGTAATAAAAAAAATATTCTTACCTGATTGTAAACAATCACCGTAATTTTAAGACTTTGAGGAATCTTCACTATTTCTTTCATCAGCCTGAAAAATTGCCTCCAAATTATGTGTTTCTTTTAAACAACAATAAGAACGAATAAAAACTGTTTTGATCCTCTCAAAAATTTCTGGGTCATATACAGATCTCGCCGTGTTTGTTAAATCAAATGGTTCCTCTTTACAAAGATATAAACACAAGTTAAGTACAATTTACACAATACACATCATATACATGAATAACTTTCATAAATAATTAATTATATTCTAATTACCTATACATAACAACTTCCATTGATGTGGATCATTTTTCAATGCTCTCGTTCTTCGACATTCATCGATTTTTATTCGTGAACCTAACCGTACAGATATAGCTTCTGACGAATAGTCAAAAAACGAATAGTATTCGAGAAAACGAAACAACAATTCACCCAAAGACTGTTTGTTATCTGACTGAAAAGGTTCCACATATTCTAACATATCGACTGAGTATATTGATGTATAAGAATTGAACTTTTCTCGATTTAGCCCATGCAAGCAGGGTATAACAGGCGGGGCTACACCACCTGTTTTAAAAATATAAATTACAAAATGAATGATTATAAAACATATGACTATTTCATATTTAAATCAAAAAGTTGAACTACAAATACATAAATATTTAATGAGTAAAATCCAGACATGCTCAAATTAAATTATATATCTAAATGCCAACATTGACTTTAATATAAAAATCTGTAAATATAAAACAAAACAGAAATAATTCAGTTCTTTTTATTTCATTATTTTTAATAAATTTTAATTTTTAATACCTGAAAAATAAAATGAACACTTAAATATCCATGAAATAAGAATGCTGAATTATTGCATTTAGTACTCTTATTTCTATTACTGATAATTATACTAACTTTGAAGGAAATGTATAACCATCAATGCAAGTGAATAGCTTGATATTGTCATGTTTTTCGCATCATTTATTCGATGTACTTGAGCCCATAATTTTACTATAAGAACAAGAGGTCGAACTCGCCAATCCATTCCAGCATAGAAACGTAAAAGATGTGTATTTCGAATTCCAACTAAATTATTGCAGTTAAGATCAACTTCAAGATTACTATTAGAATCACGAAACTTTAATATTGGTACTTTAGCTTGAATTAATTCAATGGTTTTAATAAAATCTTAAAAAAAAAAGTGTAATTCATAAACATAAAACATATTCAACTTAAAATTTATAATTTTTAAATATAAAACTACTGTATATTAGTTATTACTTTTGAATAAAAAAAAAGATTTCATTTTATCTAAATTAAATACTTACCACACTGAATTAATAATTTTTGAATCATTTCTAAATACAACACTGCCTCACAACGTTGATCCATTTCAGTTGGACGGACTAAAAGACACATATCCATGTCGCTAGTATTTGAACCAAAACCAGATATTGTAGAACCAACAACAAATAATCCATGTTTTGGACAGTTTGTCTGCAGAAAACATAAATATTATAAAACAATATTAATTAGTATTCTCATACTTCAATATTTCTATAAATAAAACAAATACCTTTATAAGAATATACAAAGTTTTCCACAAATTCATTTTATCTTTGTAAACATTTATAGCCTGCTGATTTTTAATAAATTTTGACCATATGGCTGTACTTAATTCATCCCAAGAATTACCAACACGTAATTCAGTAGGAATGCCTGTAACTTCAATTTCATCAGCCCTTAACAAATATCTATCAGGAGCTATCAGCTGTGGATTTCGTCCATTTTCCATTGATCTGCGTCGAGTATCAGATCTATCCAGATTTCGTAACCCATTATTATTTTGATATCTGGATAAAATAAAATATAAAAAAAATCTTTAAGAAGTTATACATACATTCAATGAATATACATACACACACATACGCACGCACGCATGCATGCATGCACACACACACATATATATAAATATAAATATATATACATATATAATATGTATAAAATATATATACATGTAAATAATAATACCTGCGCTTATTGTAACAACTATTTAAATGTGGGGTTAAAATATTTGTTGACTGTGATCGTGGAGTGTTATGAAAAATACCATTTTGTCGTGGAGTTGAATGAATATTAATTCTGTTCATAGTATAAACATCATGTAAACGTTTAATTCCTACAAAGATAGGTATTATTTAATTAAAATAATAAAAATTTGTTGATGAAATTTCAAAGAAGGCTAAAACACATTAAAGAATTTGAAACAAAATAAGATTCAGGAAAAAATTATGTTCAATAAATCATAAAAGAGGATTTTGTTTACTTTAATATAACAAAAGTTTTCTTTATTTCAATACTCTTCTATTCTGATGTAAATTTTAAAAACACATATATGAACATGATGAAAAAATTATAGATAGGCTAAAGATAAATGAAAGTATACCTTTAATTCCTCCTAAAATGGAAGACTGTGGTTGTGAATGACAATTATCATTACTATCATACCCATGTAACATACATCTTGTGTAGTCGCCTCCTTCAAGTGTCATATTTTCTAACTCAGACCAATGATCACTACGCCGATTATTATAATTTTTTCTTATCGAATTATTATTAAGATAAGAATGTGGAGGTGGTGGCATAGTATGGTTTCGCACTGAAGCAATATCCAAACGTACCCTCTGTATAAGTTCAAGATGAGGTGAAGATACTGAATCAACAGACGACGATTGCAACATTTTTGTGTGATCAGTCACACTGTTACAATTAGAATTACTGCCGTATGAACTCACTAAACCAGAAGACATCTGCACTACAATAAAAATTTCAATAATATAAAATCAGTCCATAAACAAAAATAGTTATTTGTATAAATATAACAAAAATGTTTTTACTTTGTATTTCAAACAAAAATTCAATTAGACTTTAATTAACTTGTGAGGTTAAAGTATGTTTTAAAACCACTAATTTTCAAATGCAGATTTTCATGGTTCCTAAAAATAAATACATTTAGTTTTAAAAAATAAAACAATGCTTAAACGACAATTATTTATCTCATATAATACAAATACTTGAAATAATATGCAATACAGTAAACATTTAACTAAAACAAAAAACTTATCTATGAATTTAAATGTCATTATTAAGAAAATGGATAACACAACACCTATGAGTTTCTTATAGAAGACGATAATGCCGTGAGTAATGATAATTTTTTACTAAATTAACATGCCCTTAACTAGAGAAGGCGGGCTGTCGCCATGGCATGTGAATTTTATGAAAGGATAGATGGCACCGATCGGACTTAAACCTGTCACTTCATAAACCCAACATTGTTTAATCTATGCAGATAAATATATTGTTTCTTTTTTGAATCCGTATTTAAAATTTGACAGTTGCATGCCGGTATAAGCCGACTAAGAACAAAAATAGAATATATTAATATAATGTTAAGATGCTAGTACAATATTATATTTTTAATAATTAATCTTCCAATAAAGTAATAAATTCGAATTTTAAAATTAATCGTTTTAAAAATCATGTATTGTAAGAGAGAACCTATTTTAGAAATGAAAATACTTGCAGAAGTTTTATTTAAATAAATAAATATAATGTGTATATATATATATATATAAAATAAATATTATAGCCCCTTAAAATAAACACTTCACACATACAAAGATTTTTCTAGCAAATAATTGGTAGTTAAAAATGGTATTATATTCTCTATATTGTTTTATCTGGATGTCCTGCCATTAAATTTTTAGAAATATATATATTATTTAGTTTTTACCATGCCAATAAGATTACTACTTTTACAAGGTGAATTTCTAACTATTATTTCTTTAAATTTTAATTTGTATATATAATTTATAAATGGTTGAAAGAACTTAAAAGGAAAACAATTTTACAATAAACTATAATCAAATAGCAACAAAAAATTTATTTTTTCATTTATTACACATACATCCTATATATAATATACAAAATTATTTTTATTAATAATATGGTCGCCTTGGATTGTTCTGAAAAATAAATTAATACCATTCATTATTAACACAATAATAGTTTCATAAAACTGTTATATTTAGTTTACCTCTAAATTTGGTTAAAATAAACATTTAGTAACTTAACCACTTAGATTCTAATTCACGCTATTTTTTAAATTATATGAATTTAGAATTTTTCTCACAAACTGATTTCTATGAACTATGTATTAATATAAAAGTCAATAAATATATTAAGTTTTTATTAGAATATGTTCTTGTAATTTTAATAGTACAGCATCTGTCATAAGACAATGAAAAATATAGTTGTATTAACTCGACAAACGGGTAAAAACATTCAATCGTACCAAAGGATTCGGCCTAAATCGATAAGCAAGCATCATTCTTTTTCTATAAGCATCATATTCATCATCATTGTCCGAAACTCCAGTAGCAGTATTTGCGCCCAAACCTTGATTAACATCTCTTATTGGAGCTCTAGAAAATAAAATTTATTATATATACATCAAAACTTAAACAAATTTTGTTTTATTGACTCAATTTGATAGAAAATGTTTATTTATAGTACTTTTTTGCGTTTTATACATTTTTTAGATCTTTAATATAGATAGTTATCTGGGGTTTAATGGGACATCAACAATTAAATTTTTAATATACAATTTATATTTTAACTACAATTTTTATCAGTGTCATGAATTGAAAACCTACTTATTAATTGGTTCAATAATTCCAGATCCTTCAATACCAAGTCCTTGTCCTTCTGTCCAGCCAAGTTTCTGAAGCATCTGGAAACCTTTATTGTCTGCTTTTAATTTATATTCTTTATAATCTGATAAATTAGGCTCACGTCCTTCTTTGGCTGCATTTGACTGTTCCATAAAACGCCGGAGTTCCTCAGGTGGTAAAAAATCACCAATATGATGTTTACCCTCTGCTTTTTTTGTCAATTCTGTAGCCCATAACTTTGTTGCTTCCATTTCTTGCATCCTAAGTTTATGTTCCCATGTTCCTCCATCAACTTCTTCATCTGAATCATATTCATATTTAAATTTGCCTGCTTTTTGTAACCTATCAACTTCAGCACGTTTTCTTAGCATATCTTGATATAAAAGATTTATCTTGTAATGATCTTCAGCTTTACGCCAATCCTCTTCACTTAAGTTAATTGTTCCAAAACTATTTTTTGCATACTGTAATAATGCAGGATCTGAACGAGTAATTTTTGTTAACATTGTTCCCTTTGAAACTGTGGAACTTTGTGGAATGACAATTTTTGGAGGAAGTACTAAATTTGAAGAATCAGTATTTTGTGTCTGATCCCCCCAACGACTTTTTCGTTTACGTTTCTTATGCATAGATAAACAATCTGAATTAGCCAATTTCAGTTCATCTTCTGATTCAGTTTTAATTGATTTTTCTAAAGAAGTATCTTCAGCAGACTAACAACAAAAATAATTAAGAATAAAAAAGTGATTCAATGTATATAACTTATAAATTGCATAAATTTAAATTGAATATTCAACAATTCAACTCAGAGTTAGTACAGAAAAAAAATTACTTTAAACTGAACAGGGCGAAAATTAGATTTACAATCTATTGATTCGTTTTCTAAATTTTCTTGTTTAATTCGTCCCATTGAAAATTTAGAATCGCCTTCATCAGCTTCATATATATCTTCTGGACGGTATTCGGAGTTCCGTTCAGCTTCATTCATTTCTGTTTGAAATTCATGGACCATCTCTCGGTATTGACGATATGCATCAGACTGCTTATTAAACAAAAACCTAGAACATGCATAAATATTAAGATTGTTTGCGTCGAAGACGCAACCAAATATACGTGTTTATAATTTAAATATTTATTTTTGAACACTATCTTTCTGAGCTCATTCACAGATTTTCATGATTTAAAAAGTTTCTCATAAAATCATATCATATTATCTTATATATTGAATCTTAATTTTGCAATACATAAAAAATATATAAAAACAACAATACTTTCTAAAGGAGTTTTTAATTTAGACACTAAATATTATCTGCTTTTAATTTATATTGTTTATAATCTGATAAATTAGGTTCACGTTCTTCTTTGGTTGCATTGTACATAAAACGGTGCATATCACAATATGAATGCTCTCTTCGATATTAAGAATTCATTCATCAATCATTCATTCAAAACTTTAGTTATAATTAATTGATATTTTATTTATTATAAAAATGTAATGCAAATATCTCTTTATATATATTTATACATATATATATATATATATATATATATATATATATATATATATATATATATATATATATATATATATATATATATATATATATATATACATACACATATATAGGTTGGTTGGTTATTGGAGTTTTAGGTTGCTTCTACAAATAAGGTGTGTACATATATATATTTATATATATATATATATATATATATATATATATATATATATATAGATAGATAGATATTATTAATTTGAGCCATATATATGTTCAAAAAAAATTCAAAAATCAATAAATTAAAAGAATTTTAAACAGAAATAAACATTTAACTAATTTTAAATCCTATTTCTATATGATACAGCATCAACTACAATTAAGTTCAGAAAAATTATAGTTAAATTACAATTATTAATACCATTGATTACATATTGTGATATTTCATATTGCTATTTCAAATTGAATTAGTTTTATAATATTAAACTAATATGTTATTTAAAATAAAAATTGTGAATTATACATTTTCTATTATTACAAATACTTTTTCTTTTATTTTTAAAATCCATTTCCCAAGATATAAAGTAAGCGTTCTAAAAATGAAGATGTTAAAATATTATACTAAAAAGAAGAAATCAATTAAATCTAACAATCTTCCATTGTTTTAATTTGTATGTTATTAAAAAAAATTAAATAGAATTTTACACAATTTAATACATGTTAACGTCTATATTACACTCCTTTAAAAAAGTATTTAATAGTGATTTACAAAAAAAAATTAAATATGAATTTTTAAAATTCTCTAATCATATTCTGAAAATTGAGCATCAGAAGTGATAGGATTTTCATCGTCTGTTAATTATAAAAAGAAAATATAGGTGAACAAATAATTTTTTAGGATCGTTTATAGTTATTAAATTCGTGCGACAGTCGCTTGACGGTAGAAGTCCGTCTGCGAACCGATGCGCTACGCTGTCGTATCAGGAACGATTGACACAACACAGAATGGACCACGTTACCACATGTTGGGGTCCTGCGGACTGCGCTGGCGGACTGCATCCTCGAAACTCGCGCCGCACTGTGCCACCATGCGGGCCACCGAGCGCATGGCCGCTGAACCTACGGGGCAGACTTCACAACGCGTCAAAAATGGCTCTCGCCGAATCGAGCAAGAATGGCTCCCCTGATTTGATTTGACTTTTCCCAAAAAAATATTTTGCAATTAATTTATACTTTCATAATCTTTAATCTACATTATTTTATTATACAAAAAATTCAAGTAAATATAACTAATTATACAATACTTAATTATATTCCATTCAATATGAACATTTAATTTATAATACCGTGAAGCCATTCTTGATTGATTTTTGAACACTTACATACCGTATTTCAAATATCAAATTAAAATACATGAGCTGACTTTTTTTTATGGAATCCTTAAGTTATCATCTAATCTTTGTTGTATGTTCATATACGTATATGTATTTAAAAAGACATTTATAAATAAAACTCAATAAATGAAAAGTCCAAGAAAATTTCGATAAGTTAAAAAAAATAAAAAGTTTTAATATTATACCTATTAATTATACATTATATACATATACAATTAATATAGAAAAGTGCAGTACACATACATAAATATATGGAAATAATATTTTTAGAATAAAATATTTACTTTCCGAACTATTCACTACCAATTTTTTGATCTAAATTTTTTTAAAGTAAAATAATTATTGATTACACGTTGTTACAAAAATAAAAAGTGTAAAGTATTTTATACTAATTATTTTTAGATTTATCAAGCCATTTAAACACCAAATAAAACACTTAACAATTAATTTCATTTTTTTACATAGCTTTTTAATATTAGAGTATTAATTTTAAAAAAAATTAAATTACCTGCATCTGATTTTTGATTCAGTACATTGGGAGGTGGTACTGACATAGGTGGTATCTGGTTTGTAGCTTGCGGAGGTGGTCTATCTAGTAAAGGTGGTGGTGCTGACACAGCTGGTGGAGGTAAAGCAACTGCCAAATTTGTTTGTGGTGGACAAAGTCCTAAACCAGCAGGTGGAAGAACAGGCTGCGCCATGAGTGCAGGAATTGTAGGTGTTGTCTGTACAATAATGACTGAATTTGGTGTAACAGGTTGAATGAGAGGAATAGCAGAAGGGGGGAGTAAACCAATAGGAGTAGATATTGGAGGAGGTACAGAAGTTTTCACAAGACATCCAGGAACAGAAGTGTTAACTGACTGACCAGGTGGTGGAATACTGACATCTATGTTAAGACTTTTATCACTATCAGATTTAAGTGGAGGACGATCTAAATTTGGAGGAGGAATTGATTTGTTTGGAGGAGGAATATTTTTTATTACTTCTGCATTTATTAAATCAGATGACTTTTCTGTCATATGAACATTATCACTAGGGGCTGGAATATTCAACAGATCTATTGGTTTTGGATTTGGAATTTCATTCAGACGTATTGGAGATGGTGGTGGAATATTTTGTAACTGTAAAGGTGCAGGTGGAGGTATATTTAAGGCATTTAAAGGTTCAGGCTGTGGGATATTATGAACAGCTATTGGATTTGGTGAAGGTATTGTTGTAAGGTCTGTAGATAAAGAAGGTGGTGGAACAGATACATCTGTTGATGTTGACATTGATACAGGTGGTGGAACACAAATACCTGGAGGTAATTGTGTAGATAGAGCTGGTGGAGGTGGTGCAATTAATGGGCCTGATACTTGTACTGATGGAGGTGGAACGGACATAACAGGAGGCAACTGAGGTGGTGGAAAATTTGTTGAAGGTAAATTCATTGAAGTTTGCGATTTAAAGTCATTAATAAGAAATGGATCTTCTGAAAATTGACTTGGTTCTGGATAATGAGCAGGTATGGTATTTGGATCAACATCAAAGCAAGGTTTATCTGAAAATCTGGACTGCTTTTGTTTGTTCGAATAACTGTCTTTAATCACATATAACGAAGATTGTATTTCTTTATCCCGGACTGACCATCGACTGAATTTTAACCGATCACTAAAAAGATTATATCACTTCTATGGTACAATATATTCCAAATTAAAGAAATATGGATATAATAAACATTACCTATTCTTCTTTTCTCTTGATTCATTATCCAAATGTCTAGTACTACAATCAGACAGTATATGAGGTTTCGATTTCTGCATTGAATTCCTATTTTTTCCACCACTTAAATTTCTAAATTGATCTAAGAATGACCCATCATTAGAAAATATGTTAACAGTATTATTAACTGATTTAAGTTGTTCATTGTCATTACTACAACAAAAAGTCATTATTTTCATATAAATATGCAATGAAATATAATTTAATAGAAAAAATATTTTTTTTGGTGATAAAATATGTTTATTATATAAGTTTTGATTAGAAAAGTTATCAGTTATATAAAAAGTTATCAAAAGTAATAACATTTTTTATTCGTTAGTAATTAATAAGATGAACATATTTAATCACATAATTATTAACAAATATTTTTTATGAATATTTAATCCATAAACACTGTCAATGTCATTCAATTATCCTGCAGAAATTAAAATAAATACAATAAAAGTATTTAAAACTACCTTTTGGATAAAGATTTATTTTTGGAAGAACTTGAAATAGGCGAAGCTTTATTTGAACTGGATAAATTATTATTAGAGTTTTCTGTTGAAGAATCCTTTTGTTTTTCTAGTCTTGCTTGAATTTCGCGTTTTTTTTGTTCTATTACTTGCTCAACACGAGACATTTGAGCAAATCTGTCCGTACGAGATGTTCTCGTAACAGTAAAATCTGCAATACCTCGGCGTTGCATATTTACTGGTAAAAGTTAATTATATCACTAATGCTCTTGAAATCTTAATTCGTCGTCAAGTTATAAATATAATTTGACAGACTCATATTTGATCAAAAATAATTATATAAAAAAGGTCTACCATATTGTGATACTGAATTTCCCCTATATGCCCTTACCGCATGTTTATTTTAATCTATAGTATACTTAATATAATATAGATTGCAAATTAGTATCATTAAAGATATTATTTAATTTATAGTATCATAAATTAAAATCTTACACTTTTACAATATTTAATTAAGACTGTAAGCAAGCAAGCAGATTTCTTTTGTATTATGCTAATAAACATCATAAATTAAAAAATATTAATGTATAAATGTTAAAAGCAATATGCATTAGTATCCATGGATTATTTGATTATTTAAAATTCACCTGATTTTAAAAAAATACCTTGTAATAATCTTCAACTTTTTCAACCCATGAAGTGTCTAGAAAAATTATAATCCTGAATCCTGGATAGTATAAACTTTCTTTTAATACTAATTTCAATACTGATTAAAATATTATTTGAAGCTTAACATTAATACTAAATCGTGTGAAAAAAACTACACTTGAAAAAATTCTATAATAAAAAACATTTAAGTAAATATAAACCATATTAAATATGATTTGAAATTTATTATTTAAGTTAATATAAATCATATTAAACATGATTTGAAATTTATTAACACATTTATAGTCAATTCAATATTGAATGATTATCGGATTAACATGGATTATATCGTAAAAAAAAAACTAAAATCATTGGATTGTATTGACTGATAAATTTAAAATTTTCGTTGTTGTTAGGCGAGTAGGATAAATATCTGAATAAAATATGATTTAAGTATATAATACACTTACAGAAAATATTAACATAGTTAATCTATTATTTTTTTTTCATAGATTAATAGTCATTATACTCTACATTAATTAAACAGTGCTATAAAATTGCAAATAAACTTTGAAAATTTCATAATAATTGGATAACTATATCTACAATAATTACACAAAAGAACTATAGATAAAGGAACTAAAATATTACTATTTTCATTTTTTCATGTAATTTATGTAACATTAAAGTAAGATTTTGAATATAAGAACTTTAACACAAGATAACTATTTTGTAAAAATAACTGAACAAAGAAAAAAAATTTAAACAAAAAATAACATTGTTATTATATATATCCACATATTATATATAATATGTGGATTTTTTTATCATAATTTCATTTATTGTAATCATTTATGTGTTATTATATGCAATACTATAATAAAACAGCAAAAAATTATAGTTGCATATGTGCAGACGGAAAATATAAAAGATCTCAAATTATTTCACAACTTAAATGTTTACTGCTTATCATACTTTTTATATTATTTATAAAAAAGCATTTTATTTTACATTTATGTACTTTAGGTGTAAATAAAAACTATTATGGTTTATATCAGTGTATATCGCCTAATATCAGAATATATAAATTAAATAAAATTGTGAATCAGTATTAAATGACATTAGGAAATCTTAACACTGAACACATAACACTGAAATAAATAGTTTACCTCAGCTAAACACTTAAAAATTATTACTATTTTTAAGTCTTTAGTCTTTACTGTTTTTAGAAAATATATGTAACTTTATTTTTTAGTCTCAAAAGTAAACAAATTAGTGTAAACCCATAAGATTTGGTATAGGAGTAAATGTGTTAATAAACTTTGACATATCAAGTTAACTATTTTTTCTTATTGAATTATAAATTGATTAAATCTTAGTAGTATTAGATTTTACCACATTAAAATTAACATCATAAAACAAAACAATAAATAGTTAAAAGTTATTCAGGATCACTGCTGTTTTATAGGTTTTGTTTCAAATGGCTGAGGATTCACAATATTTTAAAATGTAAGTACTTAATGAAATCTAATAAAATGGATCAAAATATGTTTTTGAATTTAGTATTATGGCAGCAGAGTATTTGCGGAGGCCAACGTATGACATTAAGCACCCAAGAGGAATTCATCCTTTATTATTATCAAAATGTCATGAAACCCACGTTAAAGAGAAAAAACGTATAATTAATGTAAGAAATTATTTTTATATTAAACTTTATTTCCATGTGAATTTGTTTCTAGCGTGTAAGAGAGACAGGCAATTATTATAGTTCATCTAAAAAAGGTTCAAATATTCAATAACTATTTTTCAATTAGATAAAGAGGGAACGACTGCGTGATTTTATCAAAAAAGAACATGTAGAAGAAAATACACAATTACGAACAATTGGAATGGCTTTAACTCAAATCCAACCATAATATTCTTCAAATTACCGAAAAATATTTTTTATATTTCTCGATTATCAATTTAAAATTTACATACATACACACATACATTCATATATATATATATATATACATATATATTTATATTTATATATATATATATATTTATATATATATATATATACTTCTCATTTGTTGTTTTTCCAAACATTACTTCATAAATAAAAATTATCCAGTGTAATTAAAAGTTCAAACAATTATTGTCATAAATAATGTGTGTATATATATATATACATATATATATACATATATTTACCTAATATAAATTTTACAATGTATTTACATATATTTAATTTGTACAAAGTTTTTAAGTTCAAACTTTCTATGTATTACAATAAACTACTGAAACTATATGTAAAAATTAATATGAATCTATTATTAAAATTTATTTTTTTCATGTAAGGTGAAAAATATTTTGTTACAAAAAAACAAATAACACATTCATATGTAATTTCTATTATTTAGTAATTAGTTCATTAACTATTTATTCAATTCATTAATTATATATTTTTGTAACAAACTTCATCAGTTCATAATGTTATTTCATACTTATGGAAAATGATTCCTACGCACTTAAAAATAAATTTAACAATCAATCAATCAGTGAATTATCACATTCGACATATAAAAACAGTTTATAAATTAAAATTTTAATTTACTTCATTTTTAATAGAAATTTCAAAAATTGTAATTTAATTAAATTTTCAATTATCACGATGAAACTGTTTCCTACATGATGATACTTCTGATGTCATTAAAAAAAGTACATTACTTTCATTCATTAATATAACATAAAAATACCCAAATACAAAAAACTGATAATTTATTGCTTTTTTTTACTAAAATTGGTAATTAATCATGAATATTTAAAACTGTTTTTAGGATTGTCATTCTCACATTATTTAAAAAACTTTTTTAAATAAAGATGAGTTTTCAAATATTTATTCATATATATATGAATCACAGTAATTTATAGATTTTTAAAATACATAAATCTATACTCAACACACTTTTAACAAAACTATAAGTAATATTTTTTTGCAATGCAGTAAAATACCAAGTTTTTATTTCATAGATATAAAATACCATGATTTTCTTTTAAATATGAAATATAAATTTTATATATTTTTTTGTAAATTTTTAATCATTCACATAAAATTTAAGATTTAAATATTTAATATCTTATCTTTATTAATTTTAAAACAATTCTCATTGTTACAATGAAAATACTATAAGCAAAATATATTTATAACAATACAAATTTTGTATTTAACTATTGCTTTTGGTAAATTGTAGCTTTATGATTTTAAAATGTATTACTTCACATAATTTCTCTTGTATTTATCAAACTATAAATATGTTATAATCAGAAAAAACATATTTTTTTTCATTAATTCTTATTACTCTCATTATTCAAGTTTTAAGACTATTTTTTTTCTGTCTACTGTATTTCGTTTTTAAATGTTTATGGACAAATATAAAAATTTATTGTATTTATAAAAATATCCATTACATTGTTTATACAGTAAGATGTAAAAATTAAATTTTCATTACAATTAAGTGTTCTTACAAACATTTTGATATATTTATAGTCTTTTAAATTTGTTCCAAATATTTTAAGATAAATAACTTTTTACAAATATAAATCCAATCATTTATACCCTTATTTTCATTCAAAATATCTTCTTCTGATGACTTTACGATATTGGAATTGGTAAATGCTACGCCATTTGTTTCAAACGTACTGCTTGTATTTTATTTAAATGTTCATCATCATGTTGTTCAGCACTCTGTGAAGCTTTTTGTACATCAGATTTATTTCTTCCGTAACTTGGACCACATTTGCCTTTCACATAATCTTCTGTTATATGTACGCTACTTATATCTGAACCAGGAATTTCAAACATTGGCTCAAGTAATAATGTTTCCTACAAATTAATCATTTCAAAACTGCTTCAATCATGTTTCCAAATAATAATATATGTTTATATAATTTATGTCATATTTTTTATTATTATTTAGTCTCAAATTATAAAATTACCATTATTGCACGTAGTCCTCTTGCACCTGTTTTTCTTTCCATTGCCAAAGAAGCAATAGCTTTTAATGCACTTTCTGTAAATGTAAGTTCACACTGATCCATTCCTAAAAGCCTCTGATATTGAGGTATAATTGCATTTTGTGGCTCTGTTAATATTCTAACAAGCAGTTCAACATTTAAACTATGAAATGGTACTAGTACAGGAAAACGTCCAACAAATTCCTATTAATTTTGCATTAAAAAAATTTTTTTTAGCAATTACTTTTCCACTAAATAAGTATGCATAATACTAATACATAAAATAAATTACCGGAATCATTCCAAAATCTATAAGATCTCTTGCTTGAACCTGCTTTAATGCTATGTCACGTTCTTTTATTTCTTCTGCTACACTTGTTGGACCTGATTGTAAAGCTTCTTGATTGGCTGCTCGTCTTCCAACACCTCTTGTTGATGAACCAAAACCTAAATACTAAGCAACAATAAAATATTTTTATTAACATATTTTCAGTAGGAAAAATATTAAAAGCAGTATTAAAAAATTTAATATACTTTCTCATTTGTTCTGCGTAAAATGAGCCGATCTAAACCATTGTATGCACCGCTTGCTACAAATAAAATATTTGTAGTATCAACTTGTACAGTTTCACCGCGAAGCTTTCTTGGAGAATTTCTTTCTGGTACACTGACAATAGTACCTTCTAGCATTTTAAGCATACCTTGTTGGACACCTTCACCTTAATATAATTTTATTGCTTATAAAAAAAGTACATTATAGGAAATATTTGGTAAAATGTAGTTTTTTCAAAATATTAATTATTATAATTAATAGCGTACTTAGGACATGTAAAATATATATATATACATATATATATATATATATATATAGAGAGAGAGAGAGAGAGAGAAATATATACAACCTTTAAATTGTCTTACCACCAACATCTCTTAATTGATGAATACCAGGAACTGCACCAATTTTGTCTACTTCATCAAGGAATACAATTCCTGTCTGTGCTCTTTCAACACTATATCCTGCATCTTGTAACAGTTTTCCTATTACACTTTCAATATCTTCACCAACATAACCTGCTTGTGTTAATGTTGTACAGTCACAGATAGCAAATGGTACATCTAAACACTGAGCAATTGTCTGTGCAAGAAGGGTTTTTCCTTCAAAAAAAAAAATAGATTTAAAATAACAAGGTCAACATAGCAAAAATGCTGAACATATTGGATTCTTAGAATATTTTATATATATATATATATATATATATATATATATATATATATATATATATATCTAATACTTTAATAAAATATTTAACCCATATGTCAATACCTGGAATTCTCTACACTGATCAATAGCTGAGATACATGGGTAACCTTATCCTATTTTGTGGAATGCAGACAAAAACATATAGATTCCTAAATATATACACAACAAAGGTATCATCACACAAATACTCCCAACTGGTATCAATTGTACTAGAACATTTTCGAGAATACTTCTTGTCCATTATATACCTACAAAGTATATTCAATAGACACAACAAAGATTTTTCGTTATTACCTCAGTTAAAATCAAGTATTGGTGCAAAGTGGATATGTTCTGAGTATAGTTTTTGATAGAAGTATTCTTTCATGTTCAGTGGAAATATAATTATATTATTTGCTTTATCAAATTATTCACAAAAAATAGAAAAGTTGCCACTAGACAAATTTGTGGGGTAATTATGAGAACACAGTAACAAAATGTTCACAGTTCTTGATATCACAAATTGTGTAGTATATAAGAAATATTTTTTTTAGATTGAGTGCTAATGAGAGAGATGAATATATCAGACAATTGTTAGGTGAAGTCATTTAATTCTGAAGTACTGTCTGATAGTAGAGATGATGACTGGATACCACAGCCTCATGTGAATGATGAATACTCAGATCTAGATTGGGGTGATAATTTATTTTATCTATTTTTATTCTGATGTAAACAAATAATATAATAATCGTTTTAATATTCATATCCTCGCTTTTGTTTATTTCAAGGTGAAGGCCATGCAAGTGCAGGGGAAGTTGGAGATCATGAAAGTAGTGATAATGAAAAAGAAGCATTAACATTTGCATTGAGTAATGCAAATAGGTCATCTGAACAATATTTTAAGCCTAAGGATGGCACTGTCTGGAATAAAACACCATCAGCTTTTCATCAAACATCAATGCATAATATTTTCAACAGAGGCTGGCCCTCACAGATCCACTGAAAATGTATCTGTTTGCAATATGTTTAAATGTTTCTTCACGAATGAAAGGGTGGATATTATTATGTCACACAAATAAGGCAAAATCCATATATGAAATATACAATAAAAAGAATCCTATGAAGAAGCCACTCACCTGGAACGACTTAACCAGCTGAGAATTTTACGCATTTCTTGAGATACTGATAATGTCTGGAGCAAATAATTTCAATACTGATTATGTACTAAATATGTGGAAGCCCAATTCTTATTCATTACATTGTGTTACAATGGGTATCAATAGAGTATGGAATATTTAACATTTTATCCGATTTGATAACGCAAACACGAGGACACGACGTTCAAAACATGATAAAGTTGCTCCAATCAACGAAATCCGGACAGTGTTAAATGCCACCTTGATGAAAATGTACAGGCTGACTAAAAGTCACACCATTGATGAACAACTTTACCCTTACAGAGGAAGGATAAGATTCACGCAATATATTCCATCAAAACCAGCAAAATATGGTATCAATGTGCTGGATTTGTGACGCAGAGAATTATTATCATCTTTTAGGTCAAATCTAACATAACATAAAACAAAGTCTGGAGTGGATATAATAGATAAGTTGATTGGAAAATACAGTGTGTGAAGACGAGCAAAAAGGTGGGCACTCGCTTTTTTTTATAATATTGTTGATATCGATGCTCTTGCAGTATACATTATTTACCATAAAAACAATATGCTAAAAAAAACCAAACGGATAACTCTTGAATATTTTTATGCCGGTTAGGCGAAGAATTCAGTTTGCCAACAATCAAAAATCGATCTTTTAATCCACAAATCATGAGAAACTAGTACAAAAGTAGGAATTGAGAACATTCTAAACAAATCCGTTGTTGGTATTTCTGGCATCTCCACTTTTGATTTTACATCAACAGCTACTCCTTAACGAGATGCTAGCGGTTGAAAAATTAATCGGCTCTCGTTACATTTGCTATGAAGTTCCTTACAAATGAAGAAAAAAATCAACGAAATCATGTTTTTATTGTGATAAGCCCATATGTGACGAACATACAAAAAGCTTAACAACGTGAAAATTGCCCTATGCCACATTACTAGTTAATAGTTAAAATTAATAAAATAGTTTTCTTATATGTGTTTTTTATAGATTTGAACCCATAATTAAATAGTATATGCATTTTTTTTCATGTCTTAACCACAAAGTGCACGCGGGTACCTGGGTACTCTCTGGCTATTGATCAGGGGTAATTCAAGTTTGGAGTCATTTTACTCAACTTTTTATTGAGCAACTAAAAAAAAAAAACAGGGTATCAATCGACTTGAAATCGCTCAAACAATGGGGATCTGATCGGACAAGATGATTCTCTTCCTCTAAATATACTATTTTTTTGCCGCAAAATTGATATCCGTGTATTGACATACAGGTTAAATTAATTTATGTGTGTGTGTGTGTATATATACATACATATATATATATATATATTATATAGGATCTATTTTCAAAAAAGCAGTATAAAATCAATAAATTTTACTTATCTACATTACATTTCTAGACTATACTTATTTTATTTAATGCTAAAAAATATATATTTGAAAAACATTGAATTGTCTTGAATTTTAATTCACTCACCACAACCTGTAGGACCTAGTAATAGTATATTACTTTTTTCCAATTTGAGATCATGAGTAGTACGGTCTAAAATATCAGAACCCATATGTGATGTGTTAGATTGACCTCGTGATGTTAGTGAAGGTGGATCTGGTCCATGTTGAAAACCCATACCAAAAGATCCAGAATGACCAATACCTGATATGTGCAGCAAGTCTGTAATTGATTATATTCACACAAGTTCACGAACATTTAATACATACAAAACAATACAAAATGTATTATGTTAAAAACAAGAAGCAATGAACAAGTGTTATTATTGTATATATTTCTAGAATTTAAAAATAATACTGAATTTTGTATTTTATTTATTTCAGCATACACACAATATGTTTTAATTAGACATACAAAAATTATTTTATCAAAAAAGTATTATTTATATTACCTCTATGAGTAAATGATTGATGAGGACCTTGTTCAATTATAGCATTGTCAGATCGTTGATTACCTACTGATTGCATATTTGGAATGTTATTAAATATTCTTTTATAATGATTATATACAGCTACAGAAAGGACCTAAAATGGTATAAGTATATTTTTTTTTAATTTTCACTCAATAAAACAATATTTTTGAAGTCTCCTAATATTCTTTTATAAAGTAATCGATGTTTAAATACTTAAAATCTAATTCTCTTCACTATTGGTATTCATATATATATATATATAATAATTATTTCCAAATACCAAATTATACAAAAATAATTCATTCGCATTCTAGCAGAATTCACTAATTACAAAAACAATTTTACAAAAATTTTAACTTCTGTATTCTATATATGATATGTAAACAAATGACCATGATAATATGATTTCTAAAATACAGTAATAGATATAAATAGGACTTTATGAGTTCTATCAGACTATGAGGCATTCTTTTCCTATTATCCTGGTATTTATTACTCTAAAATGAAAATTTTGAACTTAGTGACATGTCTAAACACCAGTGAATATACTACTAATAAAAAATTAAATCTTTAAATGAGACATTTTATTGAAAGTATTAAATAAAAAAAAGTTTGCTGCATAATTAAGTTAGATGTAATTTACAGTATTTATCATTTTAACAAAATTAACATAAGAGTTCATATAAAAAAATTGTTTTTTTTTCTATTACTGAATCCGTCACAAAAATACACTACAATTAAAATTATTATTGAAAAAAATATTGTAAAATTACCTTTTTGGCACGTTCTTGTCCTACGACATGTTTATCCAAATACTCGAAGATTTTTTTCGGCGGAGGAGGTGGCTTGCGATAAAAACCTAATTTATCAGAATCTTTTTTCTTACTGTCCGCATCGCTAAGCACAACAAAGAAGTGATGACATTTATCGCATTTTACGAAACGCGTCGAACTAACGAATGTTTCGACCTGAGTACACGGATCACCACATTTGGGACATAATAACGTATTTTTATTTT
The DNA here is from genome assembly GCA_034766995.1 of Acanthacorydalis orientalis. Lineage (NCBI taxonomy): Eukaryota > Metazoa > Arthropoda > Insecta > Megaloptera > Corydalidae > Acanthacorydalis > Acanthacorydalis orientalis. The sequence continues at coordinate 38,450,650 of CM068315.1, read as the reverse complement.
TACCACCCCCACTGCCCGCAGTTGTATTTGTACTAGATGTTGCATTGCCGTCTTTTGAGGGTGGTTCGGAAGCCGATTTAAAATGAAGAATTGATGAAGTAATAGGTCTATTGATTGTAAAAATAGTCGATGTTCTTTTATTGCATGCTATATATACAATACCTAAAAAAAAAATAATAATTTAAAGTACAGAATATTTTGAGTTTAAAATTTCACGAGTTACGTTAAATGCAATATATATTATTTATTGTAAACTATTGTATTAATTAAAATCAGTGAAATATTTTTATTATAAATGAATTTTAACCTAAACAATTCTGTTTTATATATATATATATATATATATATATATATATATAAACAATTCTGATATATATATATATATATATATATATATATATATATATATATATATATACATATGTATATATATATATATATATTATATATACATATACATATAATATATATCATTCAAATATTAATAAGGTATTAAATTATAATCTAATTATAAATTATATTAGTGTTTAAAATTGAGATCAATGTTATAAGTGAGAAAGACATAAAATATGTCATGGGCAACTACTTTTTTTTACGAAAATATGCATCCGAATGCGAATAATATTAAATAAAGCGATGTCAAGATTATAATATATATTACAACTTTACAATATTTTTTTTTAATTTGTGGGAAATTATGATACTTTTAAATATACAATGCAATTATCAGAATACGTTTAAGTTGTACTTTGACCTTTAATCGCTATTTAATAAACAGACAAGTCACCACTATACTGACTAAATTAAATCGTGTTTTTGCTAGTACTAATTAACACATACAAATTATAAACTGAATGTTTTATTGGTTAAAAAAATGTAAAAATCATTTTTTCCTTATTTAGCGTAAATAATTACACCAGTATTTAAAAAAATTATATTAACGCAGATGTTATCAAAATCACAACATAACATGTTTAAGAAAGACTAAATTATAAAAGTAATACAAAAATAAATTTATTTTAATAACTAAACCACAACATAATTAAAATCGGTTTATAATTATCTATTAAACGTATTACTTGTATGTAAATATGACCATCATACATATTTTGTCACTATGACTTCTGCAAAAAGTAGATTAATTAAAGTTTCATTACGCAACACGTGTGAACTATATCAAATTGGCTTAAATCGTAAAATAGACCTTCAAATGCGTACATAAATATTAAAATCAAACCAATAAGAAAATTAATTGTGTATATATATATATATATATATATATGCGAATATTATATTATGTGGATCTAAAAATATTGAACATTTATTTTTAATTTTATTCTCGATTCTTATTTATACATCTAATTAAATAAAATAAATGAAAGAGACTATAAAAGTGAATAATGTTTGGATGAACTCAAGTATTGATGTTTAATAATGATTGATATATTATTAAAAATAAAATATACTTCAAACACGAAACTATCAAAATAAACAAATACATAATTATATATGTGTATATATATATATATATATATATATATATATATGACAAATATTTTTTGCAAAGTGGGAAAGTATAAAAATATTTAAATGTCAGGTGTGAAAACAATAAATGTTCTTATTAAAAAATGGGTTTCGTTCCAAAAATAAACACAAATACCTAGAATATAAACAAGTGTCGTAATAATTTCGATTTAGATAATACGATTATAATTAACAATTAATTAAATAAAATGTTACAAATCTTAAATTATTCTTGAATAGCAAAACCGCATAAAATGAAAATAAAAAATATTTTTGGATCGTACCATGCTGTAATTTCGAAATTCTTGCAGATGAAGCAAATTTGCCGACAGAAGATAAACCACAACGAACACTAGTCATATTTGCAGTGTGATTACTAAAATTTTGTAAGAAGTGTGTTCACACGACAGTATAGAACGATTTACCACAAATAATAATAAATAAAAAATAAAATGAAAAAGGCAACCTTGGAATTGAATTATTTGCTTTTGAATTCACATATCACAATTCACTTAACTGTAGTTTACTTTTAAATTTATGAATTTCACTGTATATTCGTGTTGCAATTAATTATATTCGATTGTCACGCAAAATTCCGCATTTTTGTCAGGAATATTAAAGATAGTTTCTCATTGTGAACCGTCGTATCATGACAGCCATATTATGTGCTAAACTGCTGCCCTCTAGTAAAATTTTAATTTTTAAGGTCGTTGAAAATATTTATATCATAGATAAAGATTTATATTTTGAAACTAAACCTTGATTTCGCAAATAAAAAATATTTGAATTTATAATTTTAATTAGCACAAAATAAATGTTCATATTAAACATTTTAATTGTGGTGATGTATTATGTAATATTGAATAAAAAATTAACTATATTTAAAGAAAAATATTTTTTATTAATTAAATTTATATATATATATATATATATATATATATATATATATATATATATATATATATATATATATATGTCATTGTAAATTATGCAAAATAATGATAAAGAAAAAAAATTGTTTCAGAAAATTCATAGCTATATACATTTTCTTTTAACAAGCTTGCTTTCGAGCTAATATTTAATAACTACTAAAACAATACGTAAGCGTTATGTGTTAATTATATTGGTTTTTATTAACTATAATTATTAACAATCATTTTATTTTCAGTTCAGTTCTATCAATCAATCAACTTTATTTTTGAAGACAACCTAATAGTTATTTTATGGAAAAAATACATTTATGTTTAAATCATTAAGTTATTATGAATTAGAAAATAAGTTGACTATTAAATACTTTAAACACGTACTTTAGAAATGAAGATCGTTGAATTTTATACCAATTTATTTAAAATAATAAATTAATTTAAGGAAATAAACTGAATATAATGAACTAATCAATTCAATTTTAGCTAGTTAATAAATTCTATTACAGTTTTTTTAAGTTTTACTGTATATTATTTTCGATTGTTCTAGCAATAATTAACACAGGTTAATAACAGAAATCTAAAATTAAATTATTATTTATATTAAATAATAAAAAATAGCGTATTGGTTCTCTTGTAAATAAAATAAATAAATTGCAATGAATTATATGTATAATACTGCATAAATGAAAATGTATGAATATCCTACAAAAGCAAGTAAATGGCGTATACCTAACAAAAAGTAATTATTTTTTTATTATATTAATAATACAATATAAACAAATTAAATCTTGTCAATACTCTGTTTATTATAAATTAGTATTTAAGGAATTTTGATTTTCACCATATCTTTTATATTACATTTTTCCTGACAAAAAAATTAGGATTTACTGTAATAAAAAACTTCAATAATTATAAAAGATCAATTGTTTAAAATTTAATATCAATCTATCTATCTGTCTATCTGTCTATCTATCTATATATATATATATATATATATATATATATATATATATATATATATATATATATATATATATATATATATATATATATATGTATATATATATATATATATTGGTGGATAGCGATAAAAGCATGTAGATTTTTAAAATTTTTCTCAGATAAAAATATGCTGCAGATTAAAATCAAAAAGATTTAAAAAAACGTCAATGTGTACATTGTTAGCATAGATAAACCCTCTTGTTAATAAGAAAGACTGTCATAAGGAGGGTAAAGAAAAAAAAAGAATTATTTTATGATCAAATAAAAAATCTATTTTTTTTGTATTAGTTTAGACTTATTTTATTCACTACGTTACCTTTAAAATGAAAAATAATTTAGTAAATATTGTTATTATTATTATTATTATATATATATATATATATATATATATAAATTATTAACTTTAGATACTTTATCTATGCTTTAGAGTCTTGTATCCACATTGTTAACATAGTTATAATCTCTATTATTGTTAAGTAAATTTAAGAAAGTAAATATCTTTAAGTTTGAGAGTTTTTTATCTATGGTCTCTGCCATAGATACTTAATCTATGACATATAAAAGTCAATAGCGAAAAACATGAGGTTATAATTAATTGTTAAATTAATGTTACAATTGAAAGAATTTTGCTCATTCCAATATAATTAAAAACATGACAGACATACGACGTCCGTGGCAGTATTCATTTCCACCATTTTTTACGTAAGTATATTATGAATTAAAAAAAAACTTTAATGAAATATATCTTAGATTACAGCCACATGCAGAAACTAGATCACGACAGATCGCTGCTTGGAGAGCACTTATACTTGAACGTTGTGGAACAAGTGGAGTTTTGCGACTTGATTTACATGACATTCCTGGTGAACCACCATTTAGTAATTCAGATATAGATCGTTCGTTGCGCCCTGAATTGCTGCAAGCAATTCTGTCTGATTTAGAACAAACTGGACATGCAACTCCAACAGATACATCTCGAAGGTGTTGGGATGTGTACCGATCTACAATTTCAGAGTTGTCAAAAATGATACGAACATGGGCGACTGATAATGGAATGAATGGCACAGTTTGTACCTTGTTTGAATTATCACAGGGTGACGATACAGTTGGAGAATGTATGTTATTCTTCCAATTACTACTTATTATAAAATAATCATAATTTTTAATATTACTTTCAGCGTTTCATGGAATTGATATTGATGTTCTTACAAAAGCTTTAGAATATTTGGAAACAAATGGATATTGTGAATTAATTACAACTGATGATGGAATTGGTGTTAAATTCTTTTAAATTTCATGTTTTCAAGTATTTTAATACAATTAGAGAATTATATAAGATTAAGTTTACAATTTAAGCTATATAAAGAGCTTTCAGTGATTATCATTAAAGTTACAGTTTATGGTTAATTATGAATTGATATTAATGAAAATATGAATGTTTTTCTAATGTATTTTGTTTATAGAAGTAATACATTTGTTAAATATTTTCTTTATATATATTATTAAAGCCTATAGGTGTATAAATTTGTGTAAATATAATTGTAAAACTAGTATGTATGCTTTTATTGAAAATTCCTATCCATTTTTATTCAATATTTATAAAATTATTAATGCTTGAATGATCATTTTAATAATGGTTCAAATATTAAAATGATCATATAATTTTCAAATTTATGCATATCTCAGATTTATGTATGTATATATATGTATATATATATACATAGACACACAAGCAGCACACACATTTATACACATACATACTGTGTGCATGTGCACTACTTTAGACTACCTAGGAATATTTTCTTTATATGTGCAATTAAAACCTATAGGTGTATAAAATTATGTGTAAATATAATTGTAGAACTAGTATACATGCTTTTGTGATTTTATTAAAAATTTTTATTCTTTTTTGATTTAATATTTATAAAATTATTAATGCTTGAATGATACAAATTTAGCACAATGAATGTAAATTCTTAAACATGGTTCAATTATTAAGATGATCATAAGATTTTTACATTTATATGCCTGTACAGAGGTATCCATGTATATATATATATATATATAAAGTATGAAGAAAGAGAGAGAGAGAGAGAGATATACACACATTCGCTGGCATTTTATTCACATGCATACTGCGAGCAATGTGCACTATTTTAGACTATTAATATATGTGTGTGAGAGCGTGTGTTGAGTGTAAATTTGTTTGCCATGTAATAAAGGATAGCATATTCAATAGTGTTTTAAAATAAATATATTATAATGTATAATAAATTCAGTCTATACTCATGAAAAACATTTTCGTTTGTATGTTGTGATCTGACGCATTTATTACAATAAGCATTTTTTTTAATAAAGTTATTGATATTCCATGTAATGTAAATGGCAGTATTTTTTCCAAATTTTAAATAAACAACTTGATTTTCATACATAATTGTTCATTTAAACCATGCAATTACAAATTTCAGTGTGAGAATATTTATATTTTAATATATTTATGTGATTGTTACGGTGTATGTGATTGGTTATGTTTAAGTTAAAAAAATTCGATTATTAACCTTCAACAATTGTAATGAATTTGATGAATCGAGTACAAAAAGTAATTACATAAACATTAAAATTTATTTTGAAATAACCTATAATTAAAAGTTATGTACACAATGATTTTAATTTACATATGTATTTAATAAATATTACATTTAAGAAAATTGTTTTCTGGTGAAAGTAAGAAAAACGAATTCAGTTACTTCTTTGATGGACGTTATAATGTGTGAGCATCAATGGGAACCTTTAGCAGAAGTTACTATTGGTTTTAATGATCAAAACAATAAAGCACATCACATGTATTGTCTTTGTAGCCGTGTTTTTATAAGGTAATATATTTATTTTTGTAATACCCTGTGAAAATATTATTTTAAATATACATTTGTCTTATATTCTTTGTTTATTTATTATTGATATTTTATTTCATAATTATATGAAAATGAATAGTGGTTTTGTACTAAAAATATTATTTATATTTCTATTCATAAAGGAAAAATTTAGAACAGAGTTCAGATAGTTATGATAGCCATAATTATGAGTCAAAAGATGTTTCTCGTGAAGCATCAGTACATTTTCGACTTCCAAGTGTTAACGATAATACAATAGAGGTTTGTAATACAAATACTGTAGTTTTCAAATTATATATTTTCTAAATCTGTGTATTTTAGCTGGACATGACTGAAACAGTTAGCTGTTATCATAGTGCATCACATACAGATAATATTTCAACTGATGAACAAGAAATTGTTCAAGAAATAACTACATCTATTTTTCATCCCAGTGATAGTGGAACTGAATTGTCAGAAAGAGATAGGCAAAGGCAAGTTGGTTCTACTGAAAGTTGGGAATCATACTGGGCAGCTAATGGTGAAAGTCTAATCTGGACATCCTGGATTAGTAAATATGGCGACTATATTGATCCAAATTATGTTGGAAATGATAATATGAGCTTTTCATTTGAACCCAAAGATATAGAAAAAACAGAACTTGCTGAAAGAAATAGAGCTCTTGTTCGTGATCTTTCAGGAAGTGATTCTTGTGAAAGGCTTCGTGATGGATGGAATCCATTATCCCCAGCTAGTTTTGATGAGGCTGCACCAGTCGATGGAGAAGATGAACGATTAATAGCGCCAAGATGTGCTTCAGCTGCTAGTGCTGCAGATACATCCATTACAACTGATTCAATGACGAATGTAACGAAGTTAACAGCATCATCCCCAGGTATATCCGAACGTCGTATTTCGAGTGGAGATTCGTCGGATGCATTTTCATCTGCAAAAAGTTCGACTGGTTCTAGTTTTGAATCATCAGAAAATGATCCAGATGCAGATGAACGTTGGCAGACTTTATGGACAGAACATTTTGAACAACAATACTGGGAACATTTTAATGAATATGCACATTGTAAAGAACATTCAAAAGAAAATATACGACATTCAAAAATGACAAAAATGTATGAAGTTCTGACCCATGATCATAAAAGTGTGAGACAAGAACATAAGGATGTAATGGATTATGCCGAACCTTTAATTCATAGATTAAAAAATAGTGTTGTGGAGAAAGATATTTCAGTTTCAGAAAATGATTTAGTTTCTGAGGTTGACGACCAATATGAAAAAAAAAATGTAATATTAAAAAATATACAAGATCCAGTTTCAATATCAGAAACTGAACTTAAGTCTCTTGGCTTACCGATCTCTTTTGGTAAACGTAGACGTAAACGAAAAGATACATCTGATAACGCAAAGTATGGGTAAATTTAGACAACACATTTTCACACACACACACATAGTTACACATCTATATGTACACAAAATAAAAACAAATTTTAAGTGATATTTGCTATTAAAAAATCTGTTAAAATGAACTTATCCTTATTTCATAATGAATAAGAAGTAAATAATTTGGCAATTGTAGATAAAACTACATTATTTTAATATCCAAATAGTCATCAATCTAATATATTATCATATATAAGTAATAATATGATAAATAAAATATTGTCTTGCTTAATATTAATATACAGATGACAACTTATTTAGTTAACTAATTGATGGTAATAGATAATTTCATTATGTTGTGTGTCAATAAATATATATATATATATATATATATATATATATATATATATATATACATATATATGTATATATATATATGTGTGTGTGTGTGTGTTTGTGTCTGTACATTTGTAAATATTTATATGTATATACATGCACATAATATTTTTCTTTTATAAAATTAGATCAAAAAATGAATTTTGGAAAGAAGAACGTATTGCTAGTGCATTTTCTCTGATGGGATATGCTTGGCAAAAAAATCAGAATAATCCTCTTGAAGGAACTGTTGAATTTCGTAAAAAACACATTCGTTTGCAAAATCGGGAACTAAAAATGAATGTTCCCAAACATACATATTTTAACGATGATGGTTCAGTAGTAGAATCATGTACTGAAATAAAAGATTCAAATTCATTAATGGATACACAACCAAATTCGTGCAAAGATTTTAATTCAATGAATACATGCCAAGTTAGTTCTTCAGAAACAGAAGAAGATTCTAGAAAAATATCTGAATTTGATATAGTAGATCAAACCACAGTAGATACTGATTGCACTGGTAGAAGACGAGAGAGAAAAAAGAGAAGAAAATCAAAAAGAAGTGGAACTAACATTCCTACTGAAATAGCAGAAAATCCTGATTTAACAAAATATTGGTTAAAAAGATTTTCACTATTTAGTAAATTTGATAATGGAATCAAACTTGATTATGGTTAGTAAAAAAATGTGTATATATATAAATATATATATATATATATATATATATTTCCTGATACATATTTATGATTTAATAGAAAGTTGGTTTTCTGTTACTCCTGAAAAAGTTGCTGCGCACATAGCAGAACGATGTCGTTGTGACATAGTACTTGATGCATTCTGTGGTGCTGGAGGTAACACCATACAGTTTGCTTTTACTTGTGAAAAAGGTAAGTTTTATAGTGTTCATAAATTGTATATAATGTTTATTGATCACTTATGTTTTTGTTACATGTACTAGTTATTGCTATTGACATAGATCCTATTAAAATTGAATTAGCTAAACATAATGCAAAAATATATGGTGTTGCGGATCGAATTGAGTTTATCATCGGTGATTTTTTGAGTCTTGCGCCACAAATTTATGCAGATGTTGTTTTTTTAAGTCCTCCTTGGGGTGGCCCAAATTATGTGCGAGTAAGTTAAAATATATCAGTAGCAATCATGCTATTATGTCAAAAATTAACTATTTTTTTAGGCAGATGTTTATGATATCGAACAGATGTTAAGACCAGTAAATGGTGCAATGTTATTAGCTCAAGCAAGACAAATTACTGAAAATGTAGCATTGTTTCTTCCAAAAAACACAGACACAAATCAAGTAATAAATGCTTTTTAGGATTTAATAATATATTTATTTATATTTTTTATATAATAGTGTTATTTTTTAGTTGGTTCGACTTGCTGGCATCGGTAATGCTGTTGAAATTGAACAAAATTTTTTGGATAAAAAACTTGTAGCATTAACAGCTTACTATGGATCCTTGATTAATTCCTCACAATAAGAAATTATAAAAAGTTTAACATTAAAGTATTAATATGTATGACTACCTCGAGTAAATAATTTTTGTTAACCCTTAAATGTACAATAAAACATTAAGAATTGAATCATGAATATATGAAAAGTGACTAATGAGTAAGCCTGAATAATTAATATGTTTTAGAGTGCATTGTATGTTTTTATATGTATAAAAAGACCTGAAAGTGTAGCTAATATTTACAAAATAATCAAATTTAGTTCATTGATATAATCACTTGAGGGTTAATTTACATAATGCATTTATACAATGTTCTTTAAATTATTTTTGTTCAGTATTTTATATTGAGTTATATGAAGACCAATAATGTATTTCTCATTTAAAATAAATAAATTGAAAGAAATATGTTTTTAAGATCTTTTGCATTAAAATAAAATTAACATGCAAGTAAAAATCATTAAAAAAATATATATTTAAATAAGTTATTGTAGACAAGAATTGAAATAAATACGGAGTAAATTCATTTATATACATATATATATACATATATATATATATATATACACTCAAACCTGTTTTTGTGCGGTAGATAGGGACCGCATAAAAAAAAAATCGCACAAAACTTCACGAGTAGCTATAAAATATAGTTTTCGGAACACAATTAAAAAATAATTTTTTTATGCGGTGAATAGGGACCGCAGAAAAAAAGTCTCACGTTTAAAATAACTTAAAACCTTACGAAATAACTAGCAGTTCATCTGTGCAGCAGAGAACTTTATTATCCCATTGCGGTACAGGATAGATATGCGCGCCCTTATACCTGACTTGAACGGTACCGCAATTTACTTAGAAACTAACATTCAAATTACACTGCGTTATTTTGCTAAAATTCAACAAAAATAATAAATTTATTGAAATTTTCATTTACCGCACAAAAAAACACCGCACAAAAACAGGTTTGAGTGTATATACATATATATATTAGGACTACTTTTAAATCAAAATGTGTAATAAAAAAAAATATTTTTGTAATGTCTAATGATCTAGACAAAAAAATCTCACACATTTGGGTCCTCTAAAAATAAAATCAACCATTGAAATATGTATTTGTATATTAGAATATAATTTTTTTATATATCCACTTAGTTTTAAATTTTTATACTTTTATTATTTGAAACACTGATGTGTTTCTTATTCTCAGTCATTAAATATGTTCTATTTTTTAAGAAATTATCGATTAAAATGTTTCAATATATAATTGTATTAGATAAACTTCTTTTAAAAATATATTGACATGAAAATATAATTGGGTATGATATGAATAAGGCATTTTATAATTTGAAGTAATATTCCTTAATTATATTTTTATTAAAAAAGAAGTGATATTTATACAACTGAAGAAAATAAAAATAATTAATCTTTCATTTCCCCTTCTTCATCTTCATCGTCAACACCACGAATATAAAGTACATTATTACATCGTATTAAGACTTCACCAAGGTTTCCTACAAACATATATGCCAGTAATTTAATAACATTTTGTAAATTTTATTTATTGTACATACCTGTTAAAGTTCCATCAACATGTTCTTCTGTATTCGCCAACTGAAGATTCATATAACCATCAACAGAAACAAGGTAACCTTTATATTCATGTCCCCATTTTAATTTCACCATAACTGGTTTTCCAGTTAGGCTATTTAAAAATGGCTTTGGATTTATTGGCATAGCAGTAGCCATTGTTGTAATAAGTTTTATATCTAAAAAATAATTTTATAACTATTATATTTAATTCACATTATCAATAAACAAAAATGTTAAATTTTACTACTTTGATTTTTTAAATTTGATAAACATTGAAAATTATTTACCTAATTACAAATAATTAGTTTCAAATAAAGTATTTCTCTTTTAAAATACAGTCCTACACTTTTCTGTCTAGATTTTAGGCTGTAAAGCACAATCATCTACCGTGCAATTTAACAAAAAGTTTACAAATGAAGTTTACATTAAAAACTCCGTCTGTTTATGCTGTGTAGAAACATTACAAATTGGTAGTGTCAAAACTTGATGACGAACTAGAGAAAGATCGAATAGTTCATAGATAAAGTATCTCTAATAATCTATGTACAATCTATATTATAACAATGTTTTTATGGATGACTAGTGATGTCAGAGTGATGTATGTGAGATGATATATCATAGTGATGCAGATTATAATTGGGAGAGTTTTTATTTGTGATTAGGAGTATTTATTTAAATGTACAGTTAACCTGTGTTCATAGCGTTTGCCTTGTATGGGTTAGTGGGTACTTCATTGTTGATATAAACAACGATATATTGTTAGTACGGAAGGTACTGAATGAGGTTAACAGATCAGTGTTCATATTTTTTTTTGCTATAAATCTGTTATATAAATATTTGTGTCATGGAATTCGTACGTACTCGTGGCGATGGTATGGAGTTCAATATTTTAGTTCCAGTGAAAAAAAATGAAGTTATTAATAACATTGATCCAAAAACAATAAATAGAATTGGATATGAACATATTAGAGAACATAGATCATTTAGTTTACGGCAAATAACGCCTTCTGGACGAATTATAAATGTTGTACCAAAATTGTCTGAGAGAAAACAAAAAAAGAATTCCTTTGTACAATCAAGAGAACCAAAATTTGTACCATATGAGCCATTTAAAGGAGCAGTTACTCCTATTGTAAGGAGACGAATAAAAAAAAAGAAAAATACTATTGGAAAGTTTTCTAAAAATGACATTGATGTTCAAGTGAGTCCAAAAATATGAAATAAATCAGCTAATTTACATTTATTATTAAATTAAATTTTGTACTGAAGGTTTTGGCTTCACAAGTGTCATCTCTTGCAACAGCTGAATTGTTAGATGGCCGGCCTGTTGGTTCAACACTATGTATTACAGAAAGTGATACCCAGGTTGCCTCATTGTCGGATTATGAGAAATTAAAAACAGAAATTGTTACACTTAGAGACAGCAATTCACAACTCGAAAAACAACTTAAGTTTCAAACGCAAGTTAATACCGAACTAAAGACACTACTGGTTGCAGCTGTTGGGGAAGATCTTGAAGCACGAGTACAATTATTAACTGAGGATAAGTTACAACTGGCTCGAGCTTTGTTAAATTCTGCACAACGATTGAGTACACATCGCGAGCAAGTAGAATGGCTTGCTGGGCATTGTGAAGTTTGGAGAAGCAAATTTTTGGCGTCTAGGTTAGTATACTTATAATTAATGTAAAAAGGTTGAAAATTTAACGCACAGTACAAATACAATTAAATAATAATTTTATAGCCTCATGGTTGATGAACTAGCACGTTGGAAAACAGTTCTTACAAAACATTCATCAGATTTAAGAGATTGTGTTGAACGCTTACTTGAAGAACATAGCTTAATTGATGTTAGAGCATCTGCAGTTTGGAGATGTTTGTGTGATATGGCAGAGTATGCGAGTGTGGAAGTTCACCCACCTGATGCACTTGATGTTGTATCATTTATGGATGCATGTGAAGCATTAAGTAGAGATCTGTCTAGAAAAATAACTGGATCAGAAACATCACCAGCCTTTCGTCGTTCAAAAGGGTTAGCAACTGTTACTCGTGCAGAAAGAGTGGCTCGTGAGGCAGGTTCCATCTTTGTATTTTGTATAATATTAATTTATATTTAAGTATAACAGAATAGTTTATTTTATTTTTTAGGTTTTAACAAAATTAAATGGACTTGCAGGAAAACCGGAGTCTGTTTATAGTTTATCACATCCTTCTCCAGTACCTTCACATTGTGCTCGATGTGAAAATAAACTTCATGAATTGTGATAATAAATTAGTTCATTTGTATATTATATCCATAAATATAGATAAATACGTTGAAGTGTATATGTGAATGTATGTGTATATATATGTATATATACATATATGTACTTGTACGAGGGTCGTTTGATAAGTATGGTAAAAAAGCAAGTTAAACACTGTTTTTTGGAAAAAAAATCTATTGTGTTTCTCAACATAGTCCCCATTTAGTGCTACACACTTGGTCCAACAAGTCTGCAAAATACGCATTAACGACAGCAATAACATCCTCATTCAACGGGAATTGCCTCCCACTGCGCCAAATTTTCAATATCGGGAAGAGGAAGAAGTTGCACAGGGTTGTTCGGAGAACAAGGTGGATAATGAATCAATTAGAAGCTTAATTCGTTCAATTTTGCCATTGTGACGGTCGATTTGTGGGGAGGTGCGTTATCCTGGTGAAAGAGCACTTTTTTGTGCGCCCATTTTGGCCATTTTTGTTTCAGCTCGATTTTTGAACAGTCCAATAATGTTGCATAATAGGCTCCTGTTATCGTTTTTCCCTTCATTAAATAGTCGATCAGGATAATTCTTTGAGAATCTCAAAAAACAGTGACCATCTCCATCACAGCTGACAAAATGGTCTTTGCTTTTTTTGAAACACTTTCACCAGTTGTTGTCCACTGCTTTGACTGCTACTTCAACTCAAGTGAGTAGTGGTAGATCCATGTTTCATCCACAGTGACGAATCAATACAAAAAACTGCTCATTTTTTCAATTTTTACGACATCTGTAGAACGTGAACAACACGTTTCTTGTAACTAAAATTTCGCCTATGCTAGTTTGAAAAGTGACATTTGATAACCATGTTGTCACCAAATGAATGGTGGTGCTATATCGTAGAAATTTATCAAACAACCGGTGTATATACACAACCACAAACATTTTAAAAAACAAATTTCATTGAAAAATAAGTTGTTAACCCATTTTATATTAAGAAGTCAAACTTAAAGTTCAAAATTATCTATATATGGTTGTGTTGTATGCTAATGTCCTTTTTGTTTTTCAAATTTACCAAAAATACATAAGTTTAATTTTAATGTTTTAAGTCAGCTTCAAATTATATTAATATTTTTTTCAGTAATTTATTAGTTTCAAATAAACAGCATTATTCACAATTATATTTATTTTTGTTAGAATTAATTATGAAATTAATGAAAAATAGTTAAGTGTTTAAAAAACAAAATTATAGATCAGTAACTTCATTAATATTTTCTAAAATTATTGGTTTAATTTAGATATTGCTAAAAGTTTAGTTTATTTTTATGTATTTAAATTATTTTCAGTAGTATTATTATCTTTTAATTATAATGGTGTACTATTACAATTCAGTTATATTTAATAAATAAAATTATACTACTTTTATTAAAAAAGATGTTATATGTACAGAGAAGAAGTAAAAAATAATAATATGCAAAATGATTTTATCAGTATATATATATATATATATATATATAAATAAATGTAAAAAAACACTTAAAAGTTCTTTATATTTTTGTAGCAAACAACCAAAACATTTTAAGCACGTAGTATATATTTAAAAATTCAATAGTATATTTTAATAACATAGTTAAGTGTTCTACTATTAATAATTAGAGTTAGGTAAAAAAATTTTCTTTATAAGGTGGTCGCTAGTTTTGATGTATAGTAATTTTATTTGTAGATATCACATTAATAATTTTACTTATGTATAAATTTTTATATCTGCCTTCTGTTTAATAAAATATAAGTTCATTCAAGGCAAAAGTTATTCAATTAAGAATTTTATATTAATACCCCATGCTTCACTTCACGCCTCTATTCACACACAATTATATATATATATAAATTATATATATATGATGTATGTATGCGTGTACTATAGCATATAGATACACATTACTATATTTTGTGTAATAAGTATTTTAAAATATAAATACTGTAATATGATTGAATAAATTCCTATTGTCACTATGTGATTTAGGACAGTGTTTATCTCACTAATCCTAGTTGAATGCAAATTCTAATAATTCTATTTCTCAACTCTAGTTAAATTGAATCTTCCCGCTTTTTACTGTTACCCTGATTGGCCAAACAGTGACGTATCGTATGTGGAGAGAAATGTAGCGTCTGTGAATTTAACGTTCAAGCGTATTTGAGTGTTGTTTTGATTAAAAAAATCCGTATTAAATAAACATACGGTGTCCACTTAAACGCAGTTTTTATTATTCCTTATTTTTTTTTTTTGTTATGAGAAGAATAAGTATGAAAGGTAAGAAAGGCAATGATACAGAAAATGTCAGTACGGATGAAAACGAAGAAGGTGAAAACAATTCCGAAGTGGATAATTCGATTGAATCTCGCGACAATGCCGACGAAATTCAATCATCAGCTAAGAACAAAGCGTCTGAAAAATCTAATAGCAAAAAATCACGTAAGAAAAGTGGTAACAGTGCAAATGGTAAATCTCGTCAAAAAGCTGATCCACTTGAAATTGATTCTGAACCCGAATATGAGGTTTGATACCCGCTGGCGTGTGCGAATATTTTTTTTTAAATATTTAATATTTCAATTACAGGTTGAAAAAGTTGTAGGCAAGAAAAAAGTAAAGAACGTAATTTACTATCTTATAAGATGGAAGGGTTATACTGAAGATGATGATACATGGGAAGATGAAAGTACATTGAATTGTCCAGAATTAATTAAAGATTATGAGGATGTTGAAAGTTCAAGCAGTTCACTTAAAAAAAGTAAAGGCAATGTAAAAGTGAGTTCTATTTCTGAGCAGCTTAAAAAAATTTATAAATCAAGTGAAAATGTTAAATAATTTTGTTTTAAAGGTAGGAAAAAGAGGACAGAAAACCATTCCTATTAAATCGAAAAGAATTAAACGTGATGATGCAGATGATCAGAAAAATGATGATAAAGAATATGAGGTAATTTTAAATAAAGATAAAATAAATATTAATTTTAATATTGTTATTGTTCCTAGGTTGATCGTATTATTGAAGTACATCATTTGAGAAATGGTAAACGAGAATTTCTAATTCGTTGGAAGGGTTATCCTTTAGCAGATGCTACTTGGGAACCTGAAGAGCATCTCAATTGTAAAGAGTTAATTGATAAATTTATGAACAAGCTTGATTATGCCAAGAAAACAGATCAGCGTGAATTAAGGCAGTATCGTACACCAACTAAAAGGTAAAATATATAAGTTGTACATATAGCCTATAGATTTTTATATTTATGTTATTAGATTTACGCTCAACACACTTGAAACTGGACGCAGATTAAGTCGTAGACACAAAGGCCGCCAACGGTGAGACAATACGATTATCGTTCATGTTTACTATTATAATTGAATTTTTCTTATTTAGAATGAGTTATCATGATTCGGAATGAATGGAAACAAGTATCTTATTGTACTAACCTGGAAGTAATCATTTATCTTATCCTTTCACATAGTCATCTGGTCTTCGAAGCCGTGAAATACCGTAAAACAGAACTTATCACCATGTGATGAAAATGCATTTGTTGTTCCGTTAAGCGGTTCTATTTTTAAATAGTGTCGTGTAAAAAAGTGGCACGTTATTTTCACAAAAAGGCGAAGTACAAAAAATTTTTCTAAAACAGATTTTTAATTTTTCAAAATAAGAACAAGACTTTTGGATTGTGTATGTAGATGAATTGTGAATACTTTCAGTTTTCACAGATATTGACAAACCTATTTTTAGGTTACATGCAATATTTTATCAACCATTTATGTATTTAGATTTGTGACATAATTATTATGAAATATATATATATACATATTTGTGTAGTTGAAGAAACATTGTTTGATGTATAAACCTTGCTTAACTGCAAATATATGTTTTTTATTGGTATAATTGTAGGAAGTTATCCATTTTTTAAGTAATCTTATTCTTCACACAATAATTACAGAATTTTAAGCACTATATGAATTTTAATATTACCATAAATAATAAAAAAATGATTTTTGTGAATTATTGAATAGTTTTATATATCAATATGGTACAAGTGAGATTAGAATTTATTTAGAGTGTATTTGAACTTTTATGAGATGATATTTTTTTGCCTACTTTTAGTGCATTTTTTCATAGATATACCTTTTAAGTTCATTATGTATGTTTTTTGTACATATTGTTTTAATTATGTGATTGCATACTTTTTTTTCAGTTGATGACTTTCAAGTGCAATAAGTCTAACTTAGTAAAATTGATAATATTGTCGTTTTTTAATGTTATTAATAACTGATATTTTAGTGTAGTTTATGAAACGTTTTAAAAAAGGTTATTAGTACAAATACTACAATTTCATTGAAAAACAATGTAAATACAACCTTAAAAAGAATATTACTTTTGTTTTCTTTTGATAAGTTTGAAAGTTTAACGAATGTATTGCTTAGTAAATTGTGTAGAAATTTATATAAATTTTAATTTCATTAAATTAATAACTGGAAAGGTGTTATATAGAATTTGTTTTAAACCTGAAATTCCAAATTTTTTTTATACTGTATCAGAGGGCTCTACATCATACTCGCCGATCTCCAGGGGGTGCTGCCCACGCTTGAACCAATTGGCTTCGCTCATATCACATGTATTTGTTCAACATAATATTTATATATGTACATATATATATATATATATATATATATATATATATATATGTACATATATATATATATATGTATGTTGGTGTATATCTGTATAATCATTCTTGCAAATAGATTGTAACACAGTTGTTTTATAAAGTTGCACATTTCATATTATAATTCTTCATGAAAATTTCGTGTAACTCTGGGTATCATCGTTGATAATAATTTAAAACTAAATTTACACGTTCTTTAAAAAAATGTTTGTTCATGTTTTGAAATTTTATGGAATATTTTTTTATATATAGATAAATAAATACAAGTTAATTTTTCTGCGTTCATATATGTTTATATGCATACATTTTTTTTATAATTTATCTGCGTATTTATATATACCGTACATCATGGTGTATAAGACGAGGTTGAAATTTTAAGATAAATTTGATATATCGTATAAGACGATCCTAAATTGAACACATTTTTCACATACTATAATACAATTTTATGTCTAAATTCCCAAAGCATGGGATAAAGTAAAAGTAGAGAGCTATGGTAGAGAGTGTAATCAAATCATTCAATAAGTGCCGGATCTCTAACGCTATGAATGGTACGGATGATCTATTACGGGACCTGATGATGATGAAAATGAAGCTGATTCAACAGATTTGCATCTCGACCTGTACAATAAAAATTTAAACAATGAACCTTAGGATGTGCTTCAAGAAATTTTAGACTCGGATAACAAATAAAGCTTGGACCTATAAGCAAAATATATTTTTAAAAATTTTTGTTTAAAATGAATTATTCAATGAATTTATGTTATATACCAAAGTTTAAGTTCATTTTTTTTAAATAAAGAATTTAATTTCTATATAAGCACGATAAATTCTTTGTTATTTTAAAGTTCCTGTTTTTGTATTAGGTGTATAAGACGGCCACCTATTTTTTGAAGAATTTTTGGGTTTTAAGGTGTCTTTATATTCCGAGATTTACGATATATATATATATACAAACAGCAGACCCTCGCCAAACGACTGATCGCACAACGACCAGGCTTCATGAAATACGCATTGTTCACTACAAGAAGATCATATCTCGTGAAATAACAACCGTGATCACAACTTATTTCAATTGAACAACTTGTTGTTCAATTGATATTTTATGCTTTGAACTGAGGTTTTTAAAAAAGATGGGGTTTCTTTAAAAATATAAACCTTTTTTGTGTTTTCTTCTCAGCAGTGGCTTTTTTGTTGGCCTGTAACTTCTCAAATCACTCACAACCAAGCATGTTTTTCAGCTTATGGTGTTGGTCATTTTTACGAAATTGAAGGAATAATGGATCATATCGTATACAAAAACATTTTAGAAACAAATGATGTCTCATGCTGAGTAGAATATGTAGCTTCGATGGTTGTTTTAACATGATAATGACTCGAAACACACATCGAGGTTGGTGAAGGGTTGGTTAAAAGACAATAGGGTTCAAGTTCTTGATTGGCCAGCACAATCACCAGACTTGAATCTCATTGAAAATCTCTTTGGGATTCTTAAATGACGAGTTGCGGGTGAACGTTACGGAAACAAGCGGGAACTGTTTCGAGCATTAAAAAATGAATGGAAAAAGATACCTGAAACCACCATTCTAAATTTAATTTCATCAATACAGCGCAGATATACCGAGGCTGTTAAAAATAAGGCCTTTTACACAAAGTACTATATTTGTTGCTGTAGTTTTGCACTCTCATATATTGCAGTTACTCCTTTTTGTTGCCATTTTAGTACTAGTGAATTATTATTTTTGAAAATGTATCATTTTATTTGTGTTTTACCAATATATAACTATGCATTATTAATATCATTGTAAACTAATTAGACGAAAAGATAAATACACTTAAAGTTTAAATAGAATTTGTTGTTTCTGTTTCGCACAATACTGTATATGTGTGTGTGTGTGTATTTAATTGTTATGTATATAAATCATGAAATTGTGTACTTATCAGTTTAAAATTAAGTCTATTTTTACAAGTAAAGTTTATTTTCATTTTGTTTTCCAAATCCTTCTTAAGACATACTTTTGTTTACATTTTTTCACTAAAAAAATTATAAAATTAAATAAGCAGGTATTTGTCACGTGGCATGACGGTCAAAATTTTATCCTACTATAAATTGCTCAAATTTTGGAGTGATTTTAGTTTGCCATTTTTATGAATACAGTTAAATAAACTTCCAAAATTTGGTGTATACGTGGTGAGTGCTTTTGTAATTTTCAATATTCGTAGTTTTGTGGATAACCTTAAAATTTATTTACTATTTGTGCATGTTATTTTTTGATTTTTAAATTTCCATTGTTTTAATCTTAATAGGAGTCTATGATAAATCTAATGATTATTTATCTGCATACAATGACGCATTTTTATTCAATTTGATATTATAATAATTATAGTTGTGTATTTGATGTTAATAATTCTGTTTAATGATTTTGTCTGCACCCACATTGCAAATTCATTAATAGTTTGATTCTTGATCGCGTGAGTGTTTATAATTACGATATATTGCGTGTGCTATCATATTATTAACAGATAAAAGTAATTGATTAACATGAATATTTGAATAGATATATTAGAATATTAATTTGCCTGCATCTATTTAATGTTTGGAGCCAAATAGTTTGTACCACAGTAGTTGGACTTGCATTCTTATTTTCAGTTCTACGTAAAATGGTACAAAACGCAGGTCCTCGACCCCTTGTTGTTTGTGGACCATCTGGTTCTGGCAAAAGTACTTTACTTCGCAGACTTCTTGATGATTATCCCAGTACATTTGGGTTTAGTGTAAGTCATACAACTCGTTCACCAAGACCTGGTGAACGTGACGGTATTGATTATCACTACGTATCAAAGGAAACAATACGTACTGCGATTGCAAATGGTGAATTTCTTGAATATGCTGTTTTTGGAGGAAACACATATGGAACGAGGTAAATTCAAATTGAAAATCAGCTAGTTTATTTCTAAAAAAGTATGTTCTTACAGCAAACAAGCAGTTGAAGATGTTCGTCGTACAGGAAAAGTTTGTTTACTCGATATTGAGATTCAAGGTGTTAAGCAGATCCGCGGCACATCATTGGATCCGCTCATGGTGTTCGTCAGACCACCGTCGCTTGATGAGCTTGAACGTCGGCTTCGAGGCAGAGGTACCGAAAGTGAGGAGAGCCTTGGATTGCGATTGCAAAGATCGCGTGAGGAGATTGAATACGGTACGCGACATCCATCGGCGAGGTAGGATACGGTGCCGGATGACCTGACTACGCTCGATAATCCGCAGGCGAAACGCCCGGGAACTTCGATTTCGTGCTGACGAACGATGATGTGGACACTGCTTATTCAAGCTTCAAGGAGTTCGTGTTCAATGAACTTGAAAAACAACGTGTTGAAGGTGAGCGCGGGGTTCGCTGCTCCCTAAATGGACGAATCGAGCCGACAACCGTCTTTTGTTCACAGGGGTCAAAATTGCTGGTGAAGATTCGTCAGAGTAAGCCATGATGAATCTTTTCTACTGTTCATGTCTTTAAAAGTATTATCCTCTGACCGTCGATCCTGCGTCGCCGGTCGACGCACGTTCCTTTTTTTTTGTTCACGATTCGCATTCCGCAGACGCTGCGCCCGTAGGTACAGAGTGCAATTATTGTCGCATATTTTTTGTATTATTTTATTCATTACAATATCTGTGCAAATAAATAAAAGTAGATGTGTAGTAAACTTTTTGTTTGTAGTATTTGTTTTATAAATGTCTTTTTCAGCATAGTTGTTATTAATCTTTAAATTTTAAAAACGATTAAAAACAAAAAAAAATGTACAATTGGTAAGAGTATAAAGAAAAATATGGTTGAAAAAAATATATGCATAACTATTAGGAAAGAAATCTGTATTTTAATATTTTTAATTATACATTACTACAATGTTCATATTTTGACATAATTGTTTTTTTAATATATATTTCAGTCTATTTTTCAGTTTTGAAGGCTTGGTATATCTACTAAATGATTTGGAGAAGATAGCCATTATGTAATGTATTTTTTCTGAAAATAAAAGTGTTTTGTTTTTAAAAATACTTTAAATATATTAGACCTGTGCATGCATGTGTGTTTGTGTATATATATACATACACACACACATATATACATATATTGATACAAGTATCAAAAATTTGTCAAAACATTTTTAAAATATTTTACTTTTATAAAAATGCCATTTTAACTTTTCATTTGTTGTAACTGATGCAATAACATTTAGCAATTTTTTGATTTATAAATTATATATATATATAATATTTATATACATAATATGTATGTACTAGTTGCCATTTTACATAAGTTTATTGTAATTAAAGATTATTCAAAATTTAAATCATTGGGATTTGAAATGCAATCTTAGGTACTGAAAATAAATTGTTTTACATTGTGACAGCTTCAAATATTGTAACTGTTGAATTTCAATAGAAGTGTACATTAAGTTATTAAATCATTTATAAAAATGTTATACATTTCACCTATGATAGATTTCCACTAACAAACATTTTACAAACAAATCAGCATTTATTGTATTTTTTAAAGCTAGTAAACTCATACTTTTAAAATAAAATAATTAAGTTTATTTTAGCAAAAAGATATATATATATATATATATATATATGTAAAACTGATTTGTGTTATACAAAGGAATGTCTTTAATTAAGTCGTAAGGAGATAGTTTTACCAATGAATTGTCATTCTTACGAAACTCAATATTTTCTAATCAATTGTATAGCCATCATAATGTACATGAACATGATAATACATGGGCAACAATCAGTATACTATCACTAAACATTTTTGAGCAGAAAGAAATGTGTCATTTGTAGGGAGGTGAACATTTATTTGTGAAAGCGAATTCTGCAAGAGTGATAAAAATTTAGAATACATATTTCGATAGTGTGAATGAATCTCTGATAATGTAAGGTTAAAGTAACCTAAAATTATCAAGGAGACTTGATTTTTATCTATTTAACAGTTTTATGTATTTACAAGTGTGTGTGTTTGTGTGAATTTTATATTTTGTAAGGAAATAAAGAATAATGAATTTATTCTGTAGGTTTTGCAATTTTAGCAGATATAAGAAAAATAAATTTTCTATAGGGATAAATCATTTTTTTATTCAAAGAATGCATAAAAATTTTGTAAGTGGAGAAAAACAAAAAAAAAATTTAAAATCCACATTATACTATGTAAGTGCTGCTGGAATAATAGCAGTTGGTTTGAGCTATGCAGCTGTTCCTTTGTACAGAATGTTTTGTCAAGTAAGATATTTACGTTTTTTAAAAGAGTGGGGTTTGTAACGAATTTTAATTGACAGGCATATAGTTATGGTGGAACGACGACAATCGGAAATTCTGAAAAAATAGCAAGTATGAAGACTATCGAACACAGAAATATAAAAGTTCGTTTCAATGCAGATATTGGAGCAAGCATGAGATGGAATTTTAAACCATGTCAGACAGAAGTTATTGTATGTATATTGGCCAGTGATACATGTCTTGGATGAATTTGACATGCAAAATATTTGTCAGGTTACACCAGGAGAGACTGCGCTTGCATTTTACACAGCAAGAAATCCTACCAATACACCAGTTACAGGAATTAGCACTTACAATGTGATTCCATTTGAAGCTGGGCAGTATTTTAATAAAATACAATGTTTTTGTTTTGAAGAGCAGTTATTAAATCCTCATGAACAGGTAAATAATAATAATAATACATTAGAAAGAGAATAAGTTTTTACGTTGATTAATTGCAGGTTGATATGCCGGTTTTCTTTTACATCGATCCTGAATTTGCTGATGATCCAAAAATGGAATCAGTGGATGAAATTACATTGTCTTATACTTTTTTTGAAGCAAAAAAGGGTTTTACACCACCTACTTCTTTTTTAAACCGATAACAGGAGTTAAGTGGTATGTACTGAATAAACTTTAGGTCATGTATTAATGTATGTTTTTGTATTAAATAAAATTATTGAATAAAAGTTGTATTGATTTTAATTTTACCTATAAAATTAATATTTTATTGTTGCTGTTATTGGGAAGGAACGTCGCATACCGATACATTTCTCTCTATCTAGAAACAGTGAATTAACCTTAACTTCAAGGTCTGTTTCTAAATTTGCCCTTGTTGTTAACAATCGTTGATGCTGAGCTTCCATTTCTTGCAATTTACGATGTAATTTGTCAATACTATCATTTAGATCAAGAACTTCTCGAACAAGTCTAAAAAAAAATTACTAATATAGTCTATAAGTATTTAATTTAATGTTGTTGTTAATAAAGTGATTATTATAATTCTGTCATTTTATTTTCATAACTTTTCCTCCTTCATTTGTTATTATTTTTAAACAATCAAAATATTAATTTAGTGAAAAACATTTAAATGTCAATATGTAAATGCCATTAATTATTTTTTTACAATTACTATTATGTTCTCATATCATTTAAAATAGTTGTTTTTTGGTCGCCTCCTATTCATAATAGGCCATATAGTTCTAGTAATAATTAATTTATATAAATTTTCTCTACTTGACTATAATTTTGCTAAAAAATTTCTTTAATCTGTTGATCAAAACGCAAGTTAAGTCTAAAAGTTGGATCGGTGAATAAATTATGAAAAGACAGCAATAAAATATTTTATTGCTATTTATGCCTTTTATTTGAAATAGAAGTATTGTCAAAGTGTATCTAGATAAATGCTATGGGTCTATTTGACCACCAAGTACTGTAATTAGGTCTTAGCGGCCAACGAAAAAATACTATTATGGCTGCGTAACGCGAAGATAAAGTAGAAGTAACGTATTTATGTTTGATGAGATCATGTAACAAACATCAAATATGCTATCTATAGTGTATATCGTATACATACAGATTTATGGAACATTTTATGGTTAGTTGTGACATTAGATCGTTAGTTGTATGTTGAATAGTTGTATTTGTTATATTTTTATTCATTACAACAAAAATATGATTTGTAAATAATTTGCAGTAGAAAAAATAATTGATGAAACTGAAAAGCGTTCCATAATATAACATATATTGACAGAGGATTATGTGAATTATTACAAAACGTTTTAAATGTCTTAAAAAATAAATAGTAAAAAATTAATACAAAATTTATTTTTATTTTTGCGATGATTTCCAAGTATATATAAATGCTTCTATAATGCATTTTCTTGTGTCAAAGTCATAACATGTTTATTGTGATTGTATAACTTTTGTCAACATTATTTGCCTTTGCAAATGGCAACCAAATCAACGTCGAACAAACCCGTCAATATCATGTTTGACCGAATGGTTACACATGACTTGTCTAATTTGTAAGATCTAATTTATAGATAACAGAAGTTTTAAATGGCATATAAAATCTATTTGTTTATTAGATTTATAAGTGTAGAAATACTGAAGTATATGTAGGTAACTATAAGTCTTATTTTTAAGGAGTCGTGCATTTTTTTTTATATTTAGTAGTGTCAGCATTTTAATAAACATTACTTTGGAAAAAGATGTTTTTAAAAAAGTAATAATTATACTCTTTACTTTTTAAAATATAATACTTTATAAAAAATTGAAATTTAAGACATTTCTGGGCTTGTCATTCGTCTTTATTTAAATTTAAATACCTATTATGTACTGATTGTAGAGAATTATGGTCAGTCTGTCTATACTGAGCATATATGATTTGTCTGGTATTTAAAATATCGATAGTTTTAATAAAAATAGTTGTATTTATGTGTACAAGTTCTAATTCCCTAAATAATGTAATGTTTAAATTAAGGGAATTATTTATCGTATATATCTGAGATATTAATTTAACTAAAAAAGTCAACCTATTACTTTAATTTATATAAACATTGAGTTTTTGACTTTTCATTAAAAAAATAGAATATTCAGTTGTTTCCTATAGGAAACTATTTTGTTTTACTTAATTTAACTTTATTTTGTTTAAAAACGCATACTGCTTATTTAACATTGCATTAAAGTAATGCAAAGCGTTAAGTACTAAATATTCTTTTTCTTAAAATCATTAAAAAATATATAAAATATTACAAATCAATGAAAAATAAACATACTTGAATTTTGAATATCTAAATCTGTACTGTATAAATGTAATACTTCGTTAGAATACATACATACATATATATATATATATATTTATATATATATATATATATATATATACGTATATTCACATATACATATATATATATATATATATATATATATATATATATATATATGTATATATACATACATATATGTAACATATATATATGTATGTATATGTATATATATATATATACAGATATATATATATATATATATATATATATATATATATATATATATATATATATACATATATATATATATATATATATACATATATATATATATATATATATATATATATATATATATATATATATAAAGATTTTATTGAATATTTTTTGAAAAAACGAGTTGTTCAATTATGTTTATGAATAATAAATAATTATTATGATATATTTACGATAATCGATTGGAAACTATTCAAAAAATTGAAAAAAGTAACTTCCTTTTTTTATTTCATGAATTTAAAATATTGAATGAAAAAATTACCTATTATAGGCTTCATCTTTACAGTTTTCAATACCGAGTCGATGACTACGAGCTTCTAATCGAGTTTGTGATACTTTCAACGGATTACTTTTATCAACGATTGCTTTGCGTAACAGCTCCATATTTTTTTCAACGTCAAAGATTTCTTGTTGTACTTTGTGCAAGTGCATTTGTAATTTACTCTTCGTTTCAAGGGTTTCAGCAGCACGACGTGCAAGTGAATTATTTGTATTAGACCAAGCATCCCAAATTTCATTGGATGTTGTGTTTATTAAATTATCAGCATCCGAACGCATTTGAGCTGAGCGACCACGTTGTTCAAGTGATCTTTGAACGGTGCGATTACTATTGTCACACCATGATTCAATTGTACTCGTACTGGAAAGATTTTGAATATTTGTTATTTGTAACGTAAAAAATACTCTTTACCTGAATGCAATTCTTATTTTTATATTTGTACATAATATTAAATATAGCCCATAATAATAAAATATTAAAAAATAACTATTTCATCGATTTTAAATTATTACATTCATTATATTTACATAAAAGAATTATTAAGGTCAAAACCAGAATTCATTAACCGTTCGATATAGTTGGACTTTTAATGAAAAACAAAATTTCCATCCTAATAGTCAATGTCGTATAGATAGGAGTAGGTATTAACAATTCATCATTGGTTTATAAAGCTTAGTGTGCTAGTCCAAGGATATGATTTTCGTATAAATATTTTTCTGAATTGTAATTAAATATAATGTTTATAATAAATCTGAAACGAGAATAAAAGCAAATTAATACTGCAGTAGAAAATGAAGGAGAAGATTAGGTCAAAACGTCACCATCGATGATTAAAATTTCGAGGTTGTAAACAATTTCACATATCTTGGTTAAAACATTATTAGTAAAAATGAGGAATCTTAAAAAGTTTAAAAACGAATAGCAGTAGCAAACAGAACATATTTCATGCTGTTGCCCATAATGAAATCCAAAAATCTACATAGGAAGACCAAAATCCGACTGTATAAAACCCTCATCTGTACTATCATATACTATGGAGGTGAAGCGTGGATCATGTCAGCTAAGACCACAGAAATGTTGGACACAGTTGAAAGAAGAATGTTGCAAAGGATATTTGGGCCAGTAAATGATGGAGGTATAATATGTAGAATACGCTATAACTTCGAATTATATAAAGTTTATAGGGAACCAAAACTATCGATCTTTATAAAAATGTGCCGCCTATGATGGACACGTCACTCTAAACAGATGCCGGAGTCAAGAATACTAAAAAGGGCCTTGAATAGATAACCAGGCAGGGGAAGACTTGTGGTCAAACCAAGGCTCAGATGGATAGATAATGTAGAGAAGGATGCAGTGGAACTGTTAGGAGTAATGAACTGAAGAAGAACTGTCAGGCAGAGGGATGCCTGGAGGCAGAAAATTGAAGAGGCCAAGGCTCGATTTGGGTTGTACCACCATCGAAAAAGAAGAAGGAGAATAAATCTTAAATGCTTAGGAATTAAATTGTTTTTTTTTAAATTATTATCCATTAAATTCCGAATTCAATTATATGTTGCATTTGAATATTAGTTACATTCAATTAATATTAACTGATTAAATAATGCGTACGACAACGAAGCTAAATCCTCCTTCAGGATTATACTTACGTAGGATCATATTTTTCAATGCCGCCGTAATAGTTAATTCCGCGTGTATAATTATTTAGCTGATGGCACATGCTATCTACACTAAGTGCGCCCTCTTTACTTCGTACGTCTGTCTCAAGTTCATGTTGTGCAGCGCGATTATTTCTCTGCTGTGCATCAACTTTTTCAATGAGAGAACGTAATTTATGTTGTGCATTACGAAGTGTTTCAATCTCTTTTAGCAAGCTTCGTTCTGGTTCATCGTGAACGAGATCAACGCCTAACCGTTTTTCACGATGATACATACATTCCTGTGCTATGTGCAACGGTGCTTCTGTGTCCTGTAATGCTTTTTCGAGAGAACGTCGCGTCGCCTGCATAGCAGCTGATTCAGCTACCATTCGTTCTAATTCAGTGTGAACCTACAGATATTTGTACTTTTCAGTTATTTTAGTGTTATTTTTTTAATTGAAATAATTGAATTATTTTAATCTTGAGGTTTTAATTCCTTCTCGTTTTATTTTTTTTTACATGTTTTTTTTTACGAATTTTGTAGTCAACATATTATAAATCATAGTAGAAATTTTCGAACTGACTTTTTTATACATGTTACTTATTTAATAGTTCATTATAGGCAATTTAAGTAGATTTTTATTTGTATAATGAAGCGAGAAAATTATTAAAATTAGTATTCAATTGGATTTATTTTGTATGAGATTTGTTTTTTCTTTATTATGTTTGCAATTGAATATGTAAGATTAGTTTTGATCACGGTCTTGTATACAGGTTTGGCAACGACAATCTGAAAACGGTATCCCTTGTTGATCGAACTTTTTAATAATAATCTCCGCCAAGATGCGACGCCACCCATAAAGAGATGCACTCCCTCCCTTATCTTTCGCATTATAGTGTGAATTTTAAATATGTATTAACAAAGGCAAAATTATTAAATATGTATAAGTCCACGACACTTATCATCTTTTAATATTCTATAACATTTTATTATTTTTTAATACTCAACTTCCATGAAAATTCGATTAGTAGAAAACGCTATTATAAGAGCGGTGACAAGTAAGGTGTGGTTAGATAGAAGTGTATCCCTTTACGGGTAGTACTGCGTAGTAGCGGAAATCGTAATTAGAAAGATCGACCAACAAACGATACCGTTTTCGTCATTGAAAATGCTATTCGTTGCCCCTGTATATACGATTGTGGTTTTGATACAATGGTATATCATTATTGCGTAATGTTTTTTAAAAGCCTTCTATGTTTTATTTAATATTCAGTTGAAAATAATATTTACTTTATTTATATTTCCAAAAGTGAAATTTACTTTTATAATTTTCATGAATTGTTTGTTAATTTATATTTAAATTAAAAATTATCATAAAACTAATAAAAATATATGATTTTGTAAAAAAAATGTAAAAAATTTAATTTAATGAAAATGAATTTAGTTAATTGGTATGGAGACAAGTAATATATTTTTGAGATCCTAGCGACAAATAAGTTTAGTAATATTATATCATTGGTAATTCCGTTTTTGTTATATTTCGAAATTGAAAATATTCTTATTATATTATTTATTCATATTAGAATAATTAAGTTTTATTACTAAATTTTGTTGACATTCTGAATTATATTTTATTATTCTTTTTAAGCTAATCTTTAAAAGATTTGAATAAATTTATAAAATAAAATAATAAATAAAATCTAAATTTGAAAATAATAATTTTAATTGATTAACAGCGGAAAAAATATTTTTAAACATTCTTATTAAGCTGGTGAAAAAAGAATTGCGGTTTTTATCATTTTAAGTTCGGCACCGATTTTTCTAGTTACCGTTATCTTTTGTTATAGTCATGTGATACATCATTGTAAATAATGAAATTAGCACTACTGATTTTAGCTTGTCTATTGCTTTCATTCTTTAGTATTGTTGGATATAACCTCTTAAATTAGTCATGGAAAAAAAAACAAATTCGCACGATTTTGTTGTATGAGTTTAAATTGAAAGGTAAAACAACAGAAACTACTCGAAATATCAAATTTGTTTTTGGTGAAGAGTCAATTAGTGAAAGTACAGCTCAACACTGGTTACAAAAAATTCATAATGAAAACGAAAGCCCTAATGATGAGGAGGGTCGTGGATGTCCTTCAGCTATATACAATAATGATTTAAGAACCATTATTGAAGCGGACCCACGTAAAACAACTCGAGAGGTGGCAGAAGAACTAAATGTTGTTCATTCAACAGTTGTTCGACATTTGAGCCTAATTAGAAAAACAAAAAGTTGGATAAATAGGTGCCATATGGACTAAACGAACATGACACAATTCGGCGATACAAAGTCTGCTCTGCGCTTCTTTTGCGCAACAAAAATGATTCTTTTCTTGATCGCATTGTCACATGTGATGAAAAGTGGATTCTCTACAATAATCATAAACGTTCATTACAGTGGTTAGACCGACGAGAAGCACCAAAAGTTTCCTAAACCGGAGCTTCATGAAAAAAAGATTATGGTCACTGTTTGTTGGTCGGCAAATGGCATTATTTACTATAATTTCTTAAATCCTGGCGAAACAATAACAGCAGAAAAATATTGTCAGGAAATTGAAAAAATGCATGACAAGTTGCATCATTTACGGCCAGCTTTAGTCAATCGAAGAGGACTAATTCTTCTTCATGACAACGCCCGATCACACGTCTCACAAGTGACTAACAATATTAAATGAACTGGGCTATGAAACCTTACCTCACCCATATTATTCTCCAGACCTGTATCCGACATTATCATTTTTTTAAACATTTGAGTAATTTTCTACGAGAGAAGATTTTCAAAGATCAATCATCAGCTCAAAGCGTTTTCGATGAATTCGTTTACTCCAAGATTCTAGAATTCTACCTTGTAGGAATAAACCAACTTGTTTTCTGTTGGGAGAAATGTGTGCAGGGCAATGGTCTTTATGTTAGTTAATAAATATAATTTTTAACTGATATATGCATCTTTATACTCAATACGTAAAAACCGCAATAATTTTTGCACCAATCTAATATAAAATTTGGTTTAACTTCATATTTTACATTTTGATTATTTAGAAGTTTTCCAATTTATTGAGCGTTTATAAATGTTTCTTCTCCATGTAAGATAAAATAACTCAAATGTATACATCTATATCAAAAACCGAATTAAAATGTTATAAAAAGTATTTGTTATTTGAAAGAATATATTAATGATAACTAAAATATTGTTTTACGATTGCTGAAAATGAAAAAAATATAATGTATTTTTTAAAACATGAACTCCAGACCTCATTGCGCCAAAATGTTGTGTCTGTTATACGTTCCCCGAGACGTCGTCCACTTTCACGTTGACCGCTTGTTGTTCGTTCGTCGGTTTCACGCATAACACGTAGAGCATCAGATCGAACACGTTCCGCGTAGTTCCTGTTTGTATCCGATTCGTTATAATGTGATAGGTTTGACTGAATCCATTCATGTGGTGTATATCGAGTGTAAAGTGCAGCACGTGCTGCATGTTCAGGATTACGTTCGAAACCAGTTACTAAATTTGGGAAACTCATTGGATCCGTTGACATTCCATAGGGTGCATAACATGGATCGACAAGTGCATTTGTAATCGGTTGACTTGGCCTGTGTTAGAAATTTGTATGATATAAACATGCATATGTTTCAATTACATGTGTGTAGGCCACTCGTAAAAACATAGCATAGCTTACAATGGCGAGGCTTCGATGTTTTCAAAACCAAGCGTTGGTCTCCATGGATGAGGTTTTGGTGTACTATAGTATTGACCTATACGTGATGGAATCGGAGGACCCGCAACTTGTTCCATACAAGGTTCTCCTCCTGTTGTACTCCATGGCTGAAGTTGCTGTAAAAGAACATACATTCACATTAAATATATTTATTTGACTATTTATGATCACATATCGCCATTGCTATCGTGTTCTGTCGATCCAGTACTGAGTAACACTTTTTTTCACATTATCTAGTTTGAATAATCCAGTGTCTCTCTTCTACATTACTAATAATTGTTCAAATGTCACTATTTCACATATTCATTGAGTCACTTCTATACCATTTTTACATTGTCTTGACTCCTAGCTAATCATTTATATAGGCTATAAATTGTTGAATTTTCTGTAGTATGTCCCATTCATTTCTATTTCAAATTATTTCCTTTTGCTATCATATCTACAACTTAAGTTTGTTTTCGTATCCATTCTGTTCTTCTGTCTCTTTTAGATACCTATTATATATATATATATATATATATATATATATATATATATATATATATATATATATATTAAATCGTTGTATTATTGTAGTATGCTTCACTTTTGTAAGAACAAGTAAAAGATATTAATACATTGAATATTTTATTTAAGTAGTGAAATGGTTTAGTCAAATGAATTGATTTTTGTGAATATTTATTCTCCTATTAATTTCCTCAATAAATGATTCTTTTTATTAATAAATTGACTCCAAAAAAATTCGCGACTTTTTTGATTGCTATGTTTTTATTTAATTTTTTCGATAGGTAAACATATTTTATTATGGTGCTGAGAGATAATTTGTTACTAAATGGTTCTGTTTCGTAGTTTTTTTCTATATTTTTGGAAGTATTTGCAATAATAATAATATTATTGGAAAAAAATAATACGGATATCTTTATCTTCTTAGATGACTGATTTGAATTTTTTGTTTAAGTCTCAGTAAATAATTTCATTAAATTGTTTTTACTTTTCTAATTTTAATTGTTTCTTTACTGGTTTCATTGATTTTGTATTATTAAATATCATTTAAATGGTTATAATTGAAAAAAAACCCATTTTCTCGGAAGTTATGAATTGTCGACGTGGAATATATTTTGTATACTTTTATTAATAAACTAAAATAACATTACGTCCAGTCCACAAATTAATTCAATGTACATCAAATAAATGAGTACTTGTTTCAAAAAATAAAATTACTTGGAAATATACTTTTCGAGCAGTCTTATTTATCTATGTTTTCAAAACTTGGATAAAACTAATCGTCAAGTTCACTTTTTCATTTTGTATTCATAACTGTCTCTTTTCTTATTTAAACAAATGTGTTATTAATTAAGAGAGGTTTAAATATTCAATCAATATTATTTTTTACGATTAAAAATGAGAAAATTTTATTTCACACACACACCTTTATATATATATATATATATATATATAGAGAGAGAGAGAGAGGGACGGACTGGCAATCTGAAACTGGGATCTTAATAACACGGGCCCTTTTGAATTAAAAAATGTGTGCAAGGAACTTAATTGATTGCTACAATAATTTATGGATAAATTTATAACACTAATTTAAAAAAATAAATTTATTTAATACAGTATAATAATTCTAACTTAAGCAGTACGTGGGGTTGGTTACGGCGACAATATTTTATAAAATAATAAAAGATTAGATTGTTATTATTATTTATTTATTTTCGTTTAGTAATATATGCTGGTAATATGTATGTATATACATATTGCATAATTTCATAAACAAACTTACTTAATTGTATTTTTTTATTTTGTTGTTTTAAAAAATTAGTCAGCCCATTCGGCCAATATACACAGGCCCACTGAGTGACAGACCGATCACTCTTATAGCCAGTGCGCCCCTGTATAAACATATATAATAAAAAGTATAGTTGGGTTTGAAAATTGCCTTAATATTGTTGGAACTGAAATTAGAAAAAATGTCAAAAGAAAGCTGTACAAAATTTAAAATTATAAATACGACTGTTGGAGGATTAAATATTACTTGAGAAGAAATGTGTTTCCTCTCTTTAGATTATTTATTTTGTTTTCAATTAAAAACATATTTTTAAAAAAAAGTGTCTTTAATATTGAATATTTCTGTAAACTTTCAATATAAATATCCTTTCCATTTTATGAATTAGTTTAATTCTGTTACTACATTTTTTTAATATTAGTAAAACAGAAAATAAAAAAATGCATTCCCAATTACATTGTAAACAGAAAAAAATATTTGTCATTTAATTTTTATAACGAAAATTTTGTGAGTATAATTAGAATACGAGTGGCTGTTAAATTTTGATATTAAAATTAATCAATATTTATTTAATATCATGTTTGCATGTATGTTACAATTGTTTTCAAATTAACTTTTGAATAGATCAACATGCAATATTTCGTGAGATACGTATAATGTATATCAATTAAAAATAGAGTTAAATATATAAGTGTGTCTATTTATTGATCAATTATTTAATTAAATAGAACCACGCAATAAAATAATTGTTCTATAAATGTAAATATGTACATTTTTTTATAAATGTAAACACACATTTGTATACACAATTTGTGTACGTATATATATATATATATATATATATATATATATATATATATATATATATATATATATATATATATATATATATAAACGATACATATATAGAAATTATTATGAGTATTATTATTTACGTACGGAAAACAATACTGTTTCTCCTTTGTCGCCCATTAGAAACTGAATAGTGAATAAAATGATAAAAATACCAAATTTCTATACAGGTTAATTTTATGCCAATGGAAAAAATCCGAATGTTTTTGTTATTTCTATTTAATATCTATAGTTACTAAGGCCAAATGCATATATATATATATATATATATATATATATATATATATATATATATATATATATATATATATATACATATAATGTACATTTAAGTGGCATAAAAAAATATATTTAACAATTTTCAATATTATATCTAACAATGTTGTTTGTGTTTTTTCAAATTACCGGATGAAATGCAAAGATGAATTTTAAATTAATTATACATCACCTTAAAAGAGTGAAAATAATTTTGAAATTTGTTTATTTAAAATAAAATTGAAAATAAGTTACTAATATTGTACAAATTGATTTATCCTTATGTTTAAGTACTAATGGGGATAAATCCAAACTATAAATGATGAATATTTTAATTTCCGTATCTTTCAGTCATTTGTTTTATATATCTCCTTTTTGTTATCTAGTTGTACAACCAAATACTTTACAAAATATAATATTTTAAACTCAGAGATGAAATTATGTATAAAACATAGATAAAGAAGTATGTGGTATAAAATATAATTGAACATATTTTTAAGAAGTCTCCATTATTTCGGCATCGTTGTTTTACTTGTTTTAATAATTAAAAAAAAAATACCAAAAAAGAATATGAAAATTAAGCTAAAGGTATTCCAATGTACTAAATCATAGATAAAGTAGATTTTATATATATATATATATATATATACATATACATATATATATATATATATATATATATATATATATATATATATATATATATATATATATACACATATACATATATATATATATATATATAGACATATATATATATATATATATATATATATATATATATATATATATAAACATATATATACACATATATATATATATATATATATATATATATATATATAGACATATATATATATATATATATATATATATATATATATATATATATATATATATATATATATATATATATAGAGAGAGAGAGAGAGAGAGAGAGAGTTTAGTTGAGAAAGGAATATTAATACAATGTTATTTATTTTTGATGAGAAAGTTTGATTTAAACCCGTAGATAAATTTGAACCCATAAGAAAATAATTTTTGAATGATTATACATAGATACGCAGATCTATAATCCAGGTAAATCAGCTGATTCTTCCTACAAATGTAATAATTTTCTGTTGATGTTTATTGACGTGTTATGATTTGTTTAAAATATAATAATTATTTTTTTCGTTAAATAAAATTTAAAAATAATTTCACATAAATGTTAACATTTTTGTTATTATAGTATATAATATTGTGAGGTTAACGTCATATTAATTTTAGGTGTTTTTTGTGTTTGATTTATAAATATCATTGAGGAAATGATTGATAATGCACCTGAACGTAAGTTATTATTTGGAAATTTTATAACATTTTATATTAATTTTAAAACACTAAACATTGTAGATTGTCCTGGGCCAACTTCTGAAAAAGCTGGCAAAGGTGATGCTTGTGTTGGTTGTCCTAGCCGAAATTTATGTTCGTCAGGGGCAGTTAAGAATTTAGCAGCACAACAGGCAGAAGATATAAGGTTTATTGCTGAGCGTTTAGCTACGGTAAAAAATAAAATACTTGTTTTATCAGGAAAAGGAGGTGTGGGAAAAAGTACATTAACTGCTTCTTTGGCAAGAGCACTTGCTGCAAAAAATCCTGAACGAAATGTAAGCTTACATTTGATAAAGTGTTTAATGATTAAATTGTAATAGTATTTATCATTATTGTAAATTTTAATAGTACTTACCCGATTATAACGACCCCTTATTTCTATGGATCGCCCAATATTTGCGAGCATATTAGTTTATTTTTATTTCTGATAGGGATTTGAATGCACAACAGTATACAGGTCACCATTTAAAAGTGTACTATGTGTTTACTAATGTGACCTATATTTTCTTGTATTTGTGTTTGTGTGGCCTTGTTCATCATTTTCAATGTATAGTGATCATATACTGTTGTGTTAACTGGTACCAGGTACTGTATACAAGTCAATAATTTTAAGAAAAATGGTAGACAGTTTTATTTTATTTAAAGTTTTTTATTTTAACTTTGATTCAGTTTTTTTATTATAATTAATAGAAGCTCTTTTAAATTAAAACAACTTTTATAGAAAACATTTATTAAAGACAAAGGATTTTAAAAGAAATTTGTTTCGTGTAGATATAAGTATTTATATGAATAACTCTTTTTTTATTATTTTGCCTTTAGGTTGCCATTCTTGATGTTGATCTGTGTGGTCCATCACAACCACGAATATTGGGTGTTTCAGGAGAGTTAATTCATCGTTCAGGTTCTGGATGGTCTCCAGTTGTAAGTGTCATGTAAAGTAAAAATCAGAATTGATTGAACATTTTTTTTTGTTTTATACAGTATGTTGAAGACAATTTATCAGTTGTGTCTATTGGTTTTTTACTTGGTTCACCAGACGATGCTATTGTTTGGCGTGGACCAAAGAAGAGTGGTATGATTCGACAATTTCTTGCTGAAGTTGATTGGGGTGATGTTGATTATTTATTCATTGATTTTCCACCTGGAACATCGGATGAACATCTTTCTGCAACAAGTCTAATTACATCATCTGATGCCATAATTATTACAACACCACAAGAAATCGCATTACTTGATGTTCGAAAAGAAATAGATTTTTGTCGTAAAACAGATGTCAATATTCTTGGTGTTATTGACAATATGTGTGAATTCGTATGCCCAAAATGTGGGGTAAGATAATTTTTAGTTTTAATTGTCTAGTGAATGTATTTGTCATATTTTTATAGACTCAGTCAGAAATATTTCCACAAACAACAGGAGGTACTGAAAAAATGTGTGCAGATGTAGGTGTAACATTACTTGGACATGTACCTCTTGATCCTAAAATAGCACGTTCAGCTGATGAAGGTAGTGACTTCTTATCATTAGCAGTAACATCAGTGGCAGCTCAAGCTTTAATTAGCATTGCAGAAAGTATGCAATTTTTAAATAGTAATTATTTTCATCATTTAACCTTCTATTCTTATTGTAGAAATAGTAAGTTATTATGAGGTAAAATCATTGGCTGGAACTAGTATGATGAAATGATTTTTTTTGTTAAAAATGTGATATACTAAACAGAACACATATTTATATAGCACATTGAAGAAATTTATGAATCTAGTTAAAAAACAAGCCAATCACAACTACATTGGTTTATAGACATGTTACTATTGTCAGTACTAGTAAATTTATTGTTTTATAAACAATATTCTTTTTAATAAAAAAATAAAATTTATATTTAAAGCTGAACCAAGTTTATGTACATTTATTTTCATGTTTGTTTTAATATATATCTATTTATATAAGCACTTTACTTACTTATTCCGATGTAGATGTAAGAGTATTTACAGCATCTATGTACCACATTGGAAGAAACATATATGTTGAGGCTCCTATAATTTTTTCAGATTTAATTATCTGATCAGAAGATATATAATCAAATTTCCATACTGTTGTTGGATTCAGTTCAAATGAATCCTTGAATGTTATGTGTTTAACATGTTTTAAAAATTTACAGCAGAAGTTCATGCAAGCAGATGCATTCCACAAACCCTGTAAAATACACTTGTAAATTATTAACTCAATCAAATTCAAAATTCTTAATTACTTGTGTTTGTTTTGGAATGTCAGACACTCTAAATGGTGTTATATTTGTAACAATACCAGAATCAGTTCGAAATCCACATAAAATTTCATCAATAGCAACAAGAAAGCTTTGAGACCACCATTTTATCAATTTGAACTTTCGAAAATTTTGGCCTTGTCTATGACTATCAATTTTTCTGTTTGTTTTAAATTCAACAAACTTTACTGTATTATTATATAATGAAGATGGTTCAATTGTAACATTACTATCAACAGCATCCATTTCAGCACCGTATAAGATTTTATTATTTTCGAGCTTTGTTTCAAAGACACAACAAAACTCTTTAGATTCGTAAACAGGTAGATTTGTATCTGGTTGTTTACCTGGAATACCTGCAATTGGAATATAAATAAGAAAAATATCTATTAAAACTGTTTTACAATTGAATATGAAGTTATATGTAGAAAATTTTACTTTCTATATAAGTTAATAAATTAGTAGTGATAGAAAGAAAATATATTTTTTATATAAAAAATATCCTACTAGACATACTTGTTGACATATATTGTTCAAACTTGTAACCCCATGAACAAAATCGTTTCTGTTTTTCATCAGCCCGTGCGATTTGTTGCTGTTTTTCTTTAGTATCAAAAGCACATAAGTAGATATTACCTTTCCAAGCTATTGCACATATTGTCCAATTATCTTTAAAATTATATGGTGTACACATCAATTCAGTTAATAAACCACGGAAACAAATAAAATCATAGGATAGAAATTTTTCTTGATTACAATGTTTGTTTACATTTTGTAAAACGTATTGAAGTAAATGATCTATTTTTTCTGAAGTTTGCAGTTTTCGCACAACTTTATCATAACCATTATTAAGATCAAATTTTACTTTTGTTTTGTATTTCTCATAATATAAGTAAACTAAGTTTTCTGTTGTGGCTTTATATTTTCGATTTTCATCTAAACTAAAA
Source organism: Acanthacorydalis orientalis (assembly GCA_034766995.1). Lineage (NCBI taxonomy): Eukaryota > Metazoa > Arthropoda > Insecta > Megaloptera > Corydalidae > Acanthacorydalis > Acanthacorydalis orientalis. The sequence continues at coordinate 38,411,026 of CM068315.1, read as the reverse complement.
AACCCTTTTATGCAAGGTTTCGAAATATTTGGAAAATGCAATGATAAATCACTAATATCTACTTTGAAACTTTCCATTTTTTACAACTGATCATTACACCATTCCTTTACGATTAAATTTGCTGTTACTGTTTAAGAGAAATATTTATTTATTTATTTATTTATTTATTTATTTATATACACATATATATACATATATATACATATACATATATATATATATATATATATATATATATATATATATATATATATATATATATATATATATAAATATATATATATATATATATATATATATATATATATAAATATAGATAGATAGATAAATAAATATATATATATATATATATATATATATATATATATATATATATATGTGTGTACATATATATAATGGATAACATTATAACGTGCTCTGTATATACACATATATACCTACCCATTCAGAGATTTGAAGTTGGTGATAGGTTATTTCCCGCAATTTTTAAAGAATGAAAATTATTGCCAAGAATTTATTTTAAAATTTTGTTTTTGGTATTTTTTTTATTAATATTTTTTTTGTTATAATTACTCACGCAAATTATGGCTTCTGCACCAGTCCGTGCACTGAATTTAGGTAATTTAATTGTTATGACGTTTTAAAAATATTAAATAATAGTTTTTAATTTAAGGTTATATATATATATATATATATATATATATATATATATATATATATATATATATATATATATATATACATGCATACATGCATACATCATATACACATTGTATATATATATATATATATGTATGTATGTACATATATGTATGTGTGGATATGTATATATACATCCGCAGGCACACTGTAAAAATATGTATGGAATGGTTTTAAAGTAAAAATATATGAAATTCATTGACAATGATTGTAAGTAGTGGTGACTTAGAGAAGTCGTTCAGTTTTTTTTCCTAATATGATTCTCAGATATAAATCATTTGTACTTTTACAAATTAAACTATCTTAAGAACTTAGATTATATATGTTTAATGATACTACGGTACTTTGGAAGTGAATAAATAAGGACTGTTACTGGAGAGTTGGAATATTTGAAATAGTTTTATTATTAAATTTGTTTAAGCCAAAATATATTAAAAAAGTAACATATACAACCAACTATATATATATATAATTTATAAAAATGAATGTTATGTAGCATATTATGTATATTTAAAGCATCTGAGTAAGTGTACATTATATTGAAATTAGTTATTTAAGTAAAGAACATTTAATAAATATGTAGATTAAAAATTACAATAACATTTTTCAATTTTAAGTTTTTGTTCTCTTTTAGATGGCGCACAACAGCAGAATTTTATTCGTTTCTTCAAAAGTCTTGAACAGGTAAGAATACAAACAAATGATGTTAATTTCAGAAATGATTATTTGACTTGATTTACATTTATCCTAAGTTAGTACGAATTTTGTCAGCAAATGATTTGGCTTTGTCTTTTGCTGTATTGTAAGAGTTGCTAATTTTCCCACCAAGATTTTTCCAAAAACCTGGTTCAATTGTTGTTTCAGGTATTTTTTCTTGTATCATTAGCTCATCCTTATTTCCAGTCTCCAATTTTTCCATTTCATCAAATTGATGTGGTTTAATGTATTCATTTTCAAAGTTTTTATTTACTTGATGTTGATCAAATTCATTAGCAAGTTGTTGACTTTGTTGAGAAAGTTCACCATCATCATCAATGGTTTGTTCTTGCTGTTGGTCTCCATAACCTAGTTCCAATTTCCCAGAAAGTCCTTTGTCTAATTGCTGTGTCTGTTGAGAAAACTCATCATCATCTATGCTTTGTTGAAGATGTTGATCACCATACAGGTGTTGTGTTTGTTGTGAAAGTTCACCATCATCATCTATGGATTGTTCTTGCTGTTGGTCTCCATAACCTAGTTCCAATTTCCCAGAAAGTCCTTTGTCTAATTGCTGTGTCTGTTGAGAAAACTCATCATCATCTATGCTTTGTTGAAGATGTTGATCACCATACAGGTGTTGTGTTTGTTGTGAAAGTTCACCATCATCATCTATGGATTGTTCTTGCTGTTGGTCTCCATAACCTAGTTCCAATTTTCCAGAAAGTCCTTTGTCTAATTGCTGTGTCTGTTGAGAAAACTCATCATCATCTATGCTTTGTTGTAGATGTTGATCATTGTTCAGCTGTTGCGTTTGTTGTGAAAGTTCACCATCATCATCTATGGATTGTTCTTGCTGTTGGTCTCCATAACCTAGTTCCAATTTTCCAGAAAGTCCTTTGTCTAATTGCTGTGTCTGTTGAGAAAACTCATCATCATCTATGCTTTGTTGTAGATGTTGATCATTGTTCAGCTGTTGCGTTTGTTGTGAAAGTTCACCATTATCATCTATGGATTGTTCTTGCTGTTGGTCTCCATAACCTAGTTCCAATTTTCCAGAGAGTCCTTTGTCTAATTGCTGTGCCTGTTGAGAAAACTCATCATCATCGATGCTTTGTTGAAGATGTTGATTACCGTTCAGCTGTTGCGTTTGTTGTGAAAGTTCACCATCGTCATCTATGGATTGTTCTTGCTGTTGGTCTCCATAACCTAGTTCCAATTTCCCAGAAAGTCCTTTGTCTAATTGCTGTGTCTGTTGAGAAAACTCATCATCATCGATGCTTTGTTGAAGATGTTGATTACCGTTCAGCTGTTGCGTTTGTTGTGAAAGTTCACCATCGTCATCTATGGATTGTTCTTGCTGTTGGTCTCCATAACCTAGTTCCAATTTCCCAGAAAGTCCTTTGTCTAATTGCTGTGTCTGTTGAGAAAACTCATCATCATCTATGCTTTGTTGAAGATGTTGATCACCATACAGGTGTTGTGTTTGTTGTGAAAGTTCACCATCATCATCTATGGATTGTTCTTGCTGTTGGTCTCCATGACCTAGTTCCAATTTTCCAGAAAGTCCTTTGTCTAATTGCTGTGTCTGTTGAGAAAACTCATCATCATCTATGCTTTGTTGAAGATGTTGATCACTGTTCAGCTGTTGTGTTTGTTGTGAAAGTTCATCGTCATCATCTATGGTTTGTTCTTGCTGTTGGTCTCCATAACCTAGTTCCAATTTTCCAGAAAATCCTTTTTCTAATTGCTGTGTCTGTTGAGAAAACTCATCATCATCTATGCTTTGTTGAAGATGTTGATCACTGTTCAGCTGTTGCGTTTGTTGTGAAAGTTCACCATCATCATCTATAGTTTGTTCTTGCTGTTGGTCTCCATAACCTAGTTCCAATTTTCCAGAAAGTCCTTTGTCTAATTGCTGTGTCTGTTGAGAAAACTCATCATCATCGATGCTTTGTTGAAAATGTTGATCACTGTTCAGCTGTTGCGTTTGTTGTGAAAGTTCACCATCATCATCTATGGATTGTTCTTGCTGTTGGTCTCCATAACCTAGTTCCAATTTTCCAGAAAGTCCTTTGTCTAATTGCTGTGTCTGTTGAGAAAACTCATCATCATCGATGCTTTGTTGAAGATGTTGATCACCATATAGTTGTTGTGTTTGTTGTGAAAGTTCACCATCATCATCTATGGTTTGTTCTTGCTGTTGGTCTCCATGACCTAGTTCCAATTTTTCAGAAGGTCCTTTGTCTAACTGTTGTGTCTGTTGAGAAAACTCATCATCATCGATGCTTTGTTGAAGATGTTGATCACCATACAGTTGTTGTGTTTGTTGTGAAAGTTCAATATCATCCATGATCTGTTCTTGTTGATCCTCGTCATGTAGTTCCAATTTTCCAGAAGGTTCTTTATGTATTTGTTGTATTTGTTGAGTAAACACATCATCATCTATACTTTGTTGAAGATGTTGGTCTCGTAATGGTTGTGAATATTCAGTATCGTCATCCATGGATTGTTCTTGATGTTGGTCTCCATAGCCTAGTTCTAGTTTTCCAGAAGGTCCTTTGTCTAACTGTTGCGTCTGTTGAGAAAACTCATTATCATCATCTATGTTTTGTTGAAGATGTTGACTATCATGCAATTGTTGTGTTTGTTGAGAAAATTCATCATCATCTCTGCTCTGTTGAAGTTCTTGGCCTCTTTGAAATTGTTGTAAAAGTTCATCATCATCAAAATGCTGTTGATTTTCAAAATTTGTTTCAAGTTGTTGAATTTGTGATTGCTTATCATATTCTGATTTTTGCATTTTTTTTAATAAGTCTGTTAAATATTCGGATTGTTGTTGTGCCTGTTATGTCATTCAGATTTAAAATTTTAATCTAAAATTAAAGATTATATAGGAAATTATATTACCTGCAGATATTCTTGAGGATTGCTTTCAATTATATTGTATGGTTTAGATTCTGGTTGATATTCAAGTTGTCCAGTATTATGATTCGTAGAATGTCTTTGTTGTTCGTTTCCATTATTTCTTATAAGTGGATCACGCATATGTGAGGGTGCACCAAATGCAGTACTTAATAATAATAGTGATGTTAGGTAAATCATCATTCAATCCTGAAAATAAATTATATTAACTTCTATAAATAATTTGCGTTGTTTTATGTGAGTTTTCAAAGTATGTTAATGTTTTTATTGTTAAGTAAAACATTTTTGTAGTAGTTAATATTTCTTGGTGTTAAATAAAAAAATTGTAAATTAAATAAAAAATGAGTTTATGTATGTACGTATACAGCACATAAATGTGCATGTATATTTGCATATAATTTATATTAGTATGTTTATTTCCAGATTATAGTGAATCGAGATAAATTTAGTTTTAGTAAAGCATAATTATAATTAGTATTTGGTAAATTAATATTAGGAAAATCTTTTTTTAAGGATAGTATAGAATAATTTTAAACATTTACTACTTAATAGCAAATTGTATCCAGTTCGTACAATGAAAACTGAAATCACAGAAACGCGTTCAATGTTTTAATCACGATCTTATCTTTTTAATCGCCACAACACTAATGCTGAAATTTTCTTTGTCGTAATATGTATATGTTGATTGTGTATCCCCTCCAATTCTTTTTTTATATTTCAGAGATAATATTTTTTGTTCTGTTTTTCCCTGAAATGAATTGTAAAATATTTTAACCTGTTTTAGAGAATTGTAAAAATATTTTTTTTAGATATATTTTTAAATAGGTAAAAGTTTAAAATCTGATTAATAATTTGTTATCGCAGTATTTTTCCAAATTGTTTTTTTTTTTTATTTTATTAAATACTAATTAGTATAAAATAAACTGAGTAAAGTACATAATTTATGTGATTTATATATAGTAATAAGTACATAATTAATGTATAATAAGTACAATTTAAATATATTTTTTAATGTAGTTTGAATAATTGTTTTTAATGTTAGCTGTGTGATAAGATTTATCATGCTATCGAGGAAATATTACATATTTTGAATTGCTTCATGTGATAATTTTACCCATGTTTAATTAACTGAATGCAGTTTTTTAATCTTATGGTTAATTGAACATTTTGTGCCTGAATAGTAAGATATGAAAACAATTATGTCCTAGAATTAACTTAGTCTGGAGACCTTTTTTTTTGTTTATCTGTGTGTGTATATATATATATATAAATATATGTGTGTGTGTGTATATATATATATATATATATATATATATATATATATATATATATATATGCATGCATACATACATACATACATACATACACACACACACAGTCACACTAAATTGTTTTATATAGTTTTAAAATATCTTTTTATATAGTGACTATGAAATATTGGGTGGGATTGTATTTAAGGATGTTATCTTTTATGTAAGAGTTTTACTGTAAACATGTTTGAGTTTATAAAAACTAAATATTACTCTACATAACACTTTTTGATATCAAAACAAAAATAAATTGGGAATTTGTTGATGTCAATATTGATAATATATGTTATCGTATTATGGATTTTTTCAGTCTCATAATGTAGTTTTTTGTATATATTAATGTGAAAAACATGATGTTTAAATTTTAAATTCAATTTTTATAAAACTAATTTAGCTATAGTGTTTTCTTTTTATTCTGAATGCACTTTTTTATTTATTTTTAAAAGTTGAATACCAATTATTATTTCATTACTAATTATATTTTTTATTTTTTTATGTATCATATATTCATATTCATGTCTGAATATATATATATATATATATATATATATATATATATATATATATATATATATATCAGATGAGATTCATTAAGTTTCATAATGATATTATTTTGATTAGTTACTGAACATATATTATTTTTTACAATAGTACGGTTTTTTTGTTGTTATTTTTTTAAAATGTTTATATTTCATCATATCAGCAATATAAAAAGTATAAAGAAAAAAAAACATGAACCGTGATAGAAAATTAGTATTTTTGATGAATACAAAAAAATGTTTTTTATAAGTAATGTAAAAGTGAAATTCCTAAGTATCATCATTTTCTATACAGTGACTGTTGAATACCTAAATTGAGTTAATTTTAAAGAGGAGAGTTAATTAATTGTAAATATAGTATCTTTAAGTTATATTAATGAGTAGGTAATTTTTTTTAAAGAAACTGAAATTTATTATTTATTTTTATTCTTATATGTATAGAATTTATTAGAAAAATTTAATAGCCAGAAATTTTCATAAAATTTAAATATATGCATGTTTGTATTTAATATATATTTCTATTTTTTTGTTTTAATATTTTAGTGAGTTTATTATTGATTATATAGTTTATTTGATATTATTAATAGAAAATAGTTTTTGCTATCTAACAATGTGTATTTATAATCTAAAGTGTATTTATAGCGTATGTCTGTTCATTAACATCTTTATAATGACATTAAAAGGAAGATATGAGGTAATAGGAAGATATGTAATATATATATATATATATATATATATATATATATATATATATATATATATGTATATAATTGAAATAAAATTTAAATATAAACAAAAAAATATTAAAAACTATGGGACGGTTTGTGCTTTAGGATATTAACTGAGTTCAGTTTTCGTTTAATTATTCTTGGTATCATGATAGTCGATTTTTTTTGTTTCGTATTTATTTCAACATTCGGGCGTCGATTGCCCATGACCTATTGTAATTTCTAGAAATTATTATCGATATGTGCAATATTGTTTTTACACAGTTCTTTATATTAATCAGTGAGTTATCGGCATCCGTTATGGTTGATGAAATTGTTGAACACGTTTTAAATAAATATTTCAAAAGCTTCATATGTGTATCACAGTTCTGTTTTTTTTTTTTTTTTATCCGAATGCCCACTTTTATGTCCATGCATTGTAATTTGCTGTATATTGTAATTATAAATTAGTTGATAATTTTGCTGAACTAAAAATTTGCAGTTTCAATAACTTTTCAAATTATTTGCTTTAAAAATTAATTTATTGATATTTTTTGTGTTCATATTTTTTTTCAGAATAATTTATAATTTATTTTATTAATGAACTCGTATGTCATAATGTATAAAAAACACAGGTAGGATCGCTTACTACCATTCTTGGTCTTACAATCTATAATTTTGATTTTTTTACTTAATGAAATAGGTTTTATGAAATTTTTTAATCGTGGGATTATTTCATTACATTTTATATATATGAAGGAATTTTACAATACCCCCATGATACAGGAAGGTTAAATTGAACAAAGAACGGCATCTGTTTATTAGTAATTACTTAATGAATTTTCTAAATAATGTTTTTTAGATGATGTCATGTATTGAAGAAATGTATTATATATTGTGTATTCAAATGTTTTTATTTTGTATTCATCAGAAATTATAATTAATTTATCGAAAGACAAATTTATATATATATATATATATATATATATATATATATATATATATATATATATATATATATATATATATGTATATATAATCATTTAAGTGTCGACTTAAGGCCAACTAAAACTCTTGAATAATGTTTTGTTTACTGGACTTTAATAATATCTCCTTTGTTCGGGTTATTAAACAAATTTAACAAGAACTTGTAGACACATTGCTTAAAATATCAAGGTCCGATTTGTTTCGTAAAAGTATTTCACAGTAATATCTTTTATAACGCACTAATTAATATTGCAATTGCATTAAAGTATTAGACTAATAAAATTGTTCAGTAGTGAAGCTTTGTGAATCGAATAACATTTTAATCTACTTCTTTTAAGTTTGAAGACTTAACGTAGTAAACATTTTTTCATTTGAACTTTAAATTTCTGGCGTAAGAGAGTCAGCTAGGAACATTATCATTTATAGACCTGTATTTTGTAACACAAGCTATTTTTTGATGAGTAAAATTATTAAATTAAAGGGACAAAAATTAAATTTTAACGCAAACTTAATAAAAATTTGAATAATAAATCAGTAATTATCTAGTCATTCTCCAAAGAGAAAGAGACTCCGAATGTAAACTTGATGAATTAGTTTCAAAGAAAAAAATATATATTTTTTTTGAATAGAAAATAAGAATATAAAAAGGCATCAGTTAATTTTAATATAAAATGTATGTAAATCTAATGATTTAATGCTTATAAAAACGAGCAGATAATTTTGAGATTGACTATGAATTATCGTGAATTATTATATTAATTGTAAATATGTTTGTCGACTTTTAATTTGAATATTTATCTCTTAATTGAAATAATGATTGGATTGTTAAATAAAAATATTTTACTTTCATGCGAAAAGAGTTAAATGTGCTTAATTTTAATATATATATATATATTGCATAAAATCTAAATAGTAGTAGTATTACTATTTTAGTTAAATATTATTTTAAAGGCATATTAATAAATTAAAGGAAATAATGTAATATACTAGTCTACCATTCCGACAGGAAATTATGCGTTTATATATATATATATATATATATATATATATATATATATATATATATATATATATATATATATATATATATATATATATGTATATATATTTTTATAAAATATCTATTTCGGTTAACGATTATCGAGATATCGTTTCCTGTTTGCTGATAAAATACAATATCGTACTATTTAATTTAAAGGTCAGTCGGTAAGTCAAATACTAAATACTGAATTCAAATGAAATTATTTTTATCCACCCATATAATTTTTAACTGTGTGCATACAAATACGCACCCATGCTGTATGTTTGTGTATACACATGCACATATCATCAGGACTTCATGTAAGATAAAATCGTTCCCAAAAGTATCAAATATAAAAAATTAAAATTTATTGTCTTCAGATTTGTAACTTAATTTTTGATATTCTCATTTTATACATTATTTGGTCTACGTTGGTTGGTTGGTAATTTGGGGTTTAAGGGTGCGTCGACAACTAAGGTCATTAGTGCCCGACAATCTCCTAGGTAATTTTTGTATTATATCATATTATATATATATATATATATATATATATATATATATATATATATATGTACTGTTCATAATTTGTGGATGCTAGATTTAGTCGTATTGACACAGTTCAAGTTTGTGGTAATTACAGCGTATGGGTATCTTGTATTAATATAATTTATACGTAAAAATTGTTAATGTATTTCAAATTTTTAGATTAAAAAGGTGACATAAGATGTCATATTAGGCAGTTTACCATAAAGTATATAAATGAATATATTTTATATCATAAAAGTTTTAATCAAGTTTTTTACGCGATTGTTAGTTTTCTTTAAAAACTATCTAATTATTATTCCGTTTCCTTAAAAATATTAAAGATTTATAAATTGATTTCAGTAATTTTATTTATTTTTTATAATAAATGCTTTCTTTTATTCCAAGTCATAAATGACCATGAAAAGCAGGTTTAGAAAATGTAATAAACTTATTACATTTTCAAAACACTTTATTTAGATTAATTGTAAAGTATCTTGATCTGTCGTACATTTCAGTGTATTGAGTAGTAAATAACAACGAATGAAGAAATGAATTTAAAATAAGATTGTACGCAAAAAAAAACATCATTTCTGTTAGAATTGAGAAGGAATTTGTTTAATCTGGAAAAAAATAATACTCTCTAGTATAAGAGATAGATACTGGCGACAAATGTGTAACCTGATATTGATAGGTCTTCAAGACGTAATAATAATAAAATCAATATTGAAGACCAAAAATGAAAAGAAGATGAATGTAACTTCACAGAAATTGAACAATAGGAATGCGAATATTCGCAAATCAGTAAAATACAATTTACATTATTGTACTAAGAAACAGACATTTTTTATGGTAGACATTTCAAGAAAACAATAATACTGGCGAATTTTGGATAAATGTCAATGTAGCTGATGCAATTTAAAATAATTTTATTCTACTATTTAATATTAACATAGATAACTTAATTTTATACGATTGTATATTGTTATACTTCCTTTGTATGTGCTCTTTAAAAAATTAAATTAGCGTAAAATTTTAATCAGCGCTATAATATATATATATATCATTCAATCGTACAAAATGAAAAATCATGGAAGAGTTCTTTATCCAGCAGTGGATTCATAGAGGTTGCTGATGCTGATGGTGATATATATATATATATATATATATATATATATATATATATATATATATATATATATATATATATATATAATTTCTAAAATAATTGAATAGGATGTTTAAAATTTATAGTATATTTGTATTATTATAAAATAGTTTCAAAAAGTTGTTAGTGTTTAGACATAGAAAAAGCATTCGACACAATATGGCACGATGAATTAATCAAAAAGCTGATAGATAATGAAACACCCACATACATAACTAAAATTGTTAATAGGTACTTCAAAGAAAGAGATTTTCATGTCGAAGTAGAGGACAGACAGGACAAAAACTGAAGCAATAATATTCTCAAGAAAATGAAAAAATATTTCTCGGAAACTAGAAATAAATGAAACAGAGGTGGAATGGAAAAACACAGTTAAGTATCTAGGAGTTCACCTAGATAAGGAGCTGACGTATAAAGAATACATCACACAATTTAAGAAGAAGGCGAATGCAGCATTATCCATGGTATATGGTATATTGGCCAAGAACAGTCAACTCAGTACAAAAAATAAGTTATTGCTTAGGATGGATGGCAATAAGACCAGTTATGATGTATGCGGCTCCGATATGGAAGAACGCCAAGAGATCGCACATCAAGAATATACAGACAGTTCAAAACAAGATTTCACGCATGGCACTACACAAACCAAAAACGCATAAAATAAGAAAGCTCCATCAGGATACGGATGTTAATACAATACAAGAATACATAATGAAAATATGTTTGAAATTTTATCAACCGAAGACTCATGACAATAAGCTGATACAAAATTTAAGAATGGCGAAAACAGTTTACCTGTGTAACCGGTTAGAATTCGACAAAGAAGAGCGAAGCACATATCGTGTTACTTCGGCAGTCAAGATGTAACTTTGCCTTTGGCCGGGGGTGGGTGATTACACTGACTCTATCCTTTTCACTAAACAAGAGTACTAGGCTTTTTGAAATTTTTCCTACTAAACAAATACAGGTTAGTAACAAAATTCAAGAAAAAAGAAAATAGAAGTAAGATGTTGGTAATCTGGGAAGACATTCCCCAGCAACAACTGAGATTCAAAAAGAAGTCTACGAAGAAAATCAGAAGAGCAGAATAAATAAAGTAAACTAATCGAAAAAAGCTGTGCATCTGTATAGTTCACAATGTTAATATCCGTTGCTATGAATATGAGTACATGGACTGTTAAATAATCAAAGATAAGTGTATCTAACTAAAAAACTATATGAGAACAAACGTAAATATACGTTGTAGTTTAATGCACGTGGACCAGTAAGAGGATGTAACCTTCTGTTACGCCTGGAATTCTTCGGTCTGGGTCTTGCCTTACCATCTTGAAATTATCAGCTCCAACTGGACTCTTAGTTGTGCTTAAGTTTGTTATTTGGGGTTGGAGGACGCATCGACAAATAAGGTCATTAGCATCCGTGTTGTATTCAACATCTTGAAAATTGGGACATAGGTTTGACGCCCGACACAGTGTCATCACGTGCCAGTTCACGTATACTTATCAGCAGATAAATCCAATAAGTTGTGTATTTTGGTACTAAGCCAGTAAGATAGTGCCTTCATGGGCTCTTTGAAACGTTATAGGCTGAACTGTGAGAAGCGACTTCGTCAGGGGATTACAAAAAAGTACCTTCATAAACAAAAAAGCAAAAAAACAAACAAATTAAGGACAGGTTTATTTTATAACGAAAGTCGTGAGCTTAAGTGCTCGATACGTGTCGTGTATAGAGCAAAAACTAACTGTATTACATAACGACTTGTACTATGGTATATGTAAAGTATGAAATCTTAAATTTTTCCCCCGTGTATACCACCAACTTCGTGAGTACTATTGTTCAAGCACATTTAAATATATTAGGTTTAAATTTTAATGACGCTTTGTTTTCGTATTTATTTGATTTAATTGGTCATTCTGTAAGCAAGTAACTTTTCTTGGTATTTGTAAGAAAAATAAATATGTTATTATTTTTATTTAATAATTTTATGAATATAGAAAAATATTGTGTATTATGATTATAAAATAGCCAAAGTCCAGGTTGTTTTGGAATATTATGTGCATGCTTAGGGACTTTGTTCTGTTTTTATAGATTATTTTGATATGTGTATATATATATATATATATATACATATACATATATATATATATATATATATATATATATATATATACATATACATTTATATATACACATACACACATACATACACACACACATATGTGTATATATATATATACACATACATATTGATATTTAAAAAATATAAGAAAATATTTGTTTTCTTATAAATTATTGGTTCCATTATGTAATTGTTGTTTTAGAAAACTTCAACATTGGTACGTTTTTTTGATCGTACTGATTATTATACATTGCATGGAGAAGATGCATTTCTTGGTGCTGAAATTGTTTTTGGTTCAACAGGAGTTGTTAAAACAATGGGTGAAAAACCTAATAATCTTGATTATGTTTGCCTTAGTCGAATTAATTTTGAAACACTGCTTAAAGAACTATTACTTGTTAAATTATATCGAGTTGAGGTGAGTTTTAACTAAATAAGTTAAAATACCATAAATTATTAATATTCGTGGCTAATTTCCATGTTTTTTGTTTATTTAAAAATTTAAATATATTTTTGAAGTTAAAAATATAAATGTAGAAAACATTAATGTGTGTTAATTTATAGGTGTATGTTAATCAAGGTTCATCGAAAGTAAATGATTGGATTGTTGAATATAAAGGGTCTCCAGGTAATTTGTCACAATTTGATGATATTTTATTTGAAAATACTGGATCCACTGCTACCGATGGAGCCATTGCTATCAAATTTTTAACAGAAAGTTCAGATAAGGTATACATTTTTCTGTTTCTGATATGTTGTAGTTTTTACTAGTTACTTTTTTAGACTATAGGTGTTGCATTTGTCAATTCAAGTGAAACTGTCTTTGAGATTTGTGAGTTTGTTGATGATGATCGATTTTCTGAACTCGAAGCTCTTATTGTCCAGTTAGGACCTAAAGAATGTCTTGTTCAACGTGGGGTTACATCTGAAATCATTCGTGTTATGGAACGTAATGATATTCTTATCACTGAGCGTGGAAATTCAGATTTTTCAGTAGAAAATGTTTTGTCAGACTTGGATCGACTTTTGCGATTTAAAGAAAAACAGATAAGAAATGCAGCGGCTTTACCTGAAACAAAACATACTCTTGCTATTGGTGGAATCAGTGCTCTTGTTAAATATTTTGATTTGACTGCTGATAAAGAAAATTTTAATAGGTAAATATTCGGTTGTATTGAGAAATTCTGTTAAATTAGATTTGTATTTTATCTAAATATTTTATAAAATGATTGCATAAAGTAAAATATTATTTTATCAGTAGAAATTGTAATTTTATAGATATGAAATAAAAGTCATGGATCTCAAACGATGTGTACGCTTGGATGCTGCTGCTGTAAAGGCATTGAACTTGTTCCCAAAAATTGGATATAAAGGACGAGCACATAGTGTATTTGGTTTACTCGATCTATGCCGTACGCAGCAAGGTCGTAGAATGTTGTCACGTTGGATAAAAAGACCATTACGTGACCTTCGCATTATATCAGAAAGACACGATGTGGTTTCTGCACTCGTTACTGATTCAGAGATAAGAAGTTCTTTACGTAATATTCATCTTAGAGGCATTCCTGATTTACCTGGTATGACGAAAAAACTTGCCAAAAAAAAAGCTCAGTTGCGAGATTGTTACAGGTTATATAAGGCAATTTCAAGATTTCCATCATTACTTTCTGTACTTATGAATATTAATGATGGAAGTGTTAAATCAGCTCTTGTGAGCCCTCTTGGTGATTTACTCTCAGACGTTGATAAGTTTCAACAAATGATTGAGCAAACAGTTGATGTGGATGCTGCTGACAAGGGAGAATTTTTAGTAAAACCTTCATTCGATGAAGAACTTGCAGGTTGATAAATTTATTATTATATTTATATATTTATTGTTGATGTACAGAATTATTTTTTTTATTATATATTTAATTATAATTGAGTCTTAAATAAATTTTTATTTTTTGTATGTGCAGATCTACATGAGAGAAAAATGGAATTAGAAGCAGATATTCAAAAAGTGTCTAAAAGAGCAGCAAATGATCTTGATATGGAATTTGGTAAAACTTTCAAACTTGAATCAAATCCTGAGCATGGTTACTTTTTTCGAATTACACTTAAAGAGGAGCCTGCTTTACGTAATAAAAAGAAATATCAAATTATTGATACCATAAAAGGGGGAGTGCGTTTCACAAATAACGATTTATCAAATTTAAATCACGAGTACAAAGATATATGTAAATCTTATGAATCTCATCAAAAGGGTATTGTTGATGAAATAGTTTCGATTGCATGTAAGATTTTACTATTATTCTTTTTTTTTAATTATTGTTATTACATTTTTAACAACATTTCTATTTTATAGCTGGTTATGCTGACACAATATCTGCTATAAATGAAATTATTGCTAAAATTGATGTTCTTACATCATTTGCTGAAGTTGTTGCCATTTCTTCTGGACCTTATATTCGCCCACAAATGCATCCTGAAGGTTTTGGTACACTATGTCTTAAAAAAGTAAGACATCCACTTGTTGAGCTACAAGAACATATATCTTACATACCAAATGATGTTCATTTTAATAAGGATGGATACACATTTTTAATAATTACTGGCCCAAATATGGGTGGAAAAAGTACACTTGTAAGATCAGTTGGAGTATCATTGTTACTTGCTCATATTGGAATGTTTGTACCATGCACTGAAGCTATAATTTCAGTTTGTGATTCAATTCTTGCACGAATTGGTGCAAGTGATGATGAAGCTAAAGGTATGTCGACTTATATGGTGGAATTGACTGAAGCTGCTGCAATAATGAAGGTATTTTGTTTAAATAAGCGTTATGTTTAACTTTATTATTTTTTTTCTTATAAATTGTAAAGATTATTTGTTTCTAAATTTGGAAGTATATTTTGACTTATAAAGAAAAATATGTAACCTTTATGATGATTTCCGTAATACTAATTCATTTAAGATCGCAACTGCAAATTCATTTGTGATGATAGATGAGCTTGGTCGTGGTACATCAACACGAGAAGGTTGTGGTTTTGCTACTGCTACAATTGAGTAAGATTTTTAATGTGTATATATTTGTGTCACATCATATTTTGTTAATGTATTTTTTATTATAGATACATTGTAAAAGAAAATCAGTCATTTACAATGTTTGCAACGCATTTTCCCCAGTTAACGGAATTAGCAGAAAAATTTAAGACAATATGTAATCAACATGTTGCTGTTATTGCTGATGAAAAAGAGTTTACACTGTTATATAAATTGGAAGATGGACCGTCATTTAAGAGCTGTGGTGTACAGCTAGCACGTGCAAAAGATTTTTCTGAAGATGTTGTTAGAGTGTGTATATTTTTTTATGTTTCAATTTTTATTATGGAATTTAAGAATGAAGATCATTTTATTTTGTTTATAGAATGCATTTAAAAGACTTGCTAAAATGGATCCTACGATTAATTTAGATGATGTTCCACCAACAAAGATAATAGGTGTTGTCCGTGTGAGTATTATTTATTTTTCTGTAATATATAAAAGTTTAATCTTAGTATATAAAAAGTTTTAGTTTTAGTCTTGTTTGTGTACATAATAAATTCTGTAGTCTCAATAATTTTTCATTTTAGGAAGGTAATTGCTTCATTGAAGATCATATCCAACAATTCAAAAACAGATTAGCTGATATTGATCAAATGTCCAGAAATGATTGTTTACTTGAAATTGTTCGTGAATTTCAGACTACAGTTAAAAGACATAGTAATCCATATATCGAAGGTTTTTATAAACGAAGTGCGAAATCGAAATTATTAGCTGGGGATAAATAGTTCTAATAATAAACGTATTTTATATTTTGATCATGTATTATAATAGACGTTAGTTTTGCATCTTCTGTACATTTTTCAAATTCATGACATTACAATTAATTTAAAATTACTTATACTAATATACAAATACATATATTAATTTGTAATCAGATTTTTTAAAAGACTTATTTACAAATTAACTATAATGATTTTTATGTTTCTTGCTATCAATACATTAATTTACGTTTTGTTTTTTTAATATTATGTTGTAGAAAATATCTTCAATCAAGTAGGATCTGAGAATTTAGTATTTTTACTCTTATATTTTACATATATTGAATTGTAAAATGTTTCTGCAATCAATTCTTTTTATGAAAAAAGGAAAAATTATTGTGTTCATATCTAAATTTATAACATTTGTTTTAACACTGTCAGTTGATATCTTAGTTCACTGAGATTAATATCTAAATAGTATTTTTTTCATTTGCTACTAAGTTTAAGGTATAGGTTAATGTTTTTATTTATATTTAGATTTAAAATGATTTTTTTAGGATTAGTTTAAAGTATTATGAAAAAGCAGTGGTCTAATTGAAATGCTGAAAAATAATTGAATCTCTAGACATGTACAAACGTTTTTTGTATGTTAAAAGATTTATGTAGTTTTATAAGATATATAGTTTTGTATTCAGTAATAGTAGTATCTTTATGTAAGTTATGTATTTCACATGTAAAGTATTAATGTATTTCATAGTTATATTCTTAATTTAATATAAATGATCATAGGTTTGCGTATGTGAAAAAACCTCAGTATTATAAAGGTGTCAAATAAAACAAATACTGAATATGAATATTTTGTATATTTTCAAATTTATCATTTTTACAAAATTCTAAACTTAAAAATAATTTCTTGAATTCTTCATATACACATTTTTACCAATGTGAATAAACAGATCAACTGGCTGTATTTTTTAATTTTATATTAGAATGTTAGTGTTACATCCATTTTCTATTCATTTGCATTAAAGGTTTATTTAATGTTTGTACTCTTCATTGAGACATTTTGTTGTAGTTTCTATAGTAATTTATTAAAAATATTTTCTATTAACATAATATGATGTATACAGTAATAAAGGCTTTAAGGACAGAAAATTAAATTGAAATTGTATTGAACCATTGAATATGCAAAAAACAGCAGAATGTTGTACTGTATTCACATTTTTGTATACATACAGATGTTTGAATCATACACACTTGACACTTTAAAAACTAACACAGTTTATAAAATAAAGTATTTTTTATTACATAACTTGTAATCATCTACAAATTGCTTTATAAAACAAAACAAAAAATTTCCCATTTATGAAAAGAAATACTTTTGAATCAATAATATATATTAACCTTTTTTATTATCACATTTGTATTTTTTTTTTATTCTGATAATGCATTATTTAATTAATAATACATTTTATAAAATTATTTTGTTGGTATGGTACTGATGAATGTATTACTGTATATTTACAACTTACTAAAAACTTGTTTTACTACCATAAGTTTAAAATTAAATTTTGATTGGTCATTCGATTTATTTATTATATGTGTATGTTGCCTGCTAGAAAATAGCAGACAGAAATTCGAAGTGTAGTTAAATGGAGATGATAATTTATTGAAGATTTAAAATGTTTTTGAAAATTTGAAGAAATGCTATGTAATTCATTTAATAACAGCATTAAATTTCTTTTTTTATTTCACAAACCACACTGACGTTTTTCAATCAAGAATATCTAATAAATAATTATTGATTATTTTTGATTGTTGCTTATGTGCATTTCGAAGGCAACACCATCATCTTCAAAGCATCAAGTACTGAAAATTTTGTAACAAGATTAAAAAGAGAAAGTCTTGTAGAAAAATCAATATAGTTATTGGTGTTTTCATTGAGTTTATTTAAAAAAAAAACAGATTAGTGCCTTTTTATTTTCAGCTGTAATAATGAGCTGGATATATAGTTTGTCTCATGTGTTATAAATTTCTAATAGTTTCTTTTTATTTAATTAAAAGTATATCAGAATATGGGTTAATAATAATTTACCATGTACATTCATGTTTACAAAAAAAGTAAAGTTAATACAATTATATAAATATTTTTGAACTGTTATATTCTATAATACCATATGAAATCAAATTATATATGTAAAAGTATACATAATCAATATACTTTGATATATTAGAACTTCATTGCAAATACAGAAAATGTATGTACAATTTTGTTATATATGGTTTGGCATGTATGTTAGCAATTCTTAAATTGTATGAATTATGAAAATAAAAGAAAAACTATTTGATTGTTATAAATGAATGAAAATATTTTTTTTAGCTTAGCAAAGCTTGTGACAATTTTTTTAATAAGTGTATAACAATTGATCAGTTTAGTTGAAAAATTCATTTTTACATAATTTTTACTATTGAATTATAAATTTATCAAACTGCATTTAAATAAAGGAAATATTCAAAATGTACAAAATTATATATTTAATTTCATTATATAATTAAATATTGATATATATATATATATATATATATATATATATATATATATATATATATATATATATATATTATCATATAAAGTAAAAATACTTATAAAATTGTATATCTTAAATGTTTTAGTTGAAATGCTAACCTATAATACTAGGCTTTAAAAAAGTTGGTCAAAAATTAAAATAAATATATTAAAAATGTTATCTTAATATAAATTATAGATTGAAAACATAATTAAATGACCTGATTCCATTAAAAGAAAACAAAATTAAGAAATCATTGATTTGTCAGTGTTATGAACTATTGTTACTATGGTGTTGTACATGATGTCCACTTGTAATGTTTTGAACTAGTTTTTCACCCCACCAAGCTTCTAAATCAAATGGCTGGAAATCTTTGAGCATAGGATTAGGTTCCCTTTCTTGATAATATGCTACTGACACTCCTGATGAACCATTTCTGTTCCCTGAGTTGCTATGGTGATACTGTTGAGACACTTTATCCCAAGAATCATAGATATATTTAATTAGGTCATCATGTTGAGCACTCGCAACATAATTCTGGTTCAGCCTCATTATTGAAGGCCGTTTATGTCCTAAGTTTGAACCGTTGATTGGTTGGTATGGACCTTGTGTGCCGCTGAAACAATTCCAGACAAATTGTAAAACTGATAAATTAAAAACAATACACAATTGTAGGATTATTTCAACATTGATATGCAAAAATTATGATCATTAGTAACTGCATATAAATATATATTTAACTGATAATTTTGGAAGATTATATATATATATATATATATATATAAATTGTGCACATAATTTCTTTAGTTTTTTATTTTTTAATGTTATATAAAACTTAAATAAAATCAGGCAAAATTTTCAACATTATCACTCTTGTTAAAAAATAAAATAAACCATTAAAACATGAAATTATTTTCTTGCATCTTACTATATTTAATCAATTTATAAGTTGACTATGTTTTGATAAATTGGACGAAATTGTTAAAAAGTGATAAAATTTTGGTAAATTATGCACACATGTTAAAATAGTTTTGAAAATAAAATATTTTCTTTGCTTTCTTTGTTAATTACAAAGTCTTCAATTGCTGGCATCTTCACTTCATTACATACAGAACTTAATAATTTATTTAATAAAACTTGTGTATGTATGTGTGTGTATGTATGTATGAATGTATGTACATATATATATATGTATATATATATATATATATATATATATATATATATATATATATATGTGTATATATATATATATATTTACATTGAATTTAATATTTTATAATTTGTTACAATTCATGTTGGTTTGAAAATAATACTACAAATTAAGTAATGTCTAGATATTTTATATTTAATTTTCTATAATGGTTTTATATATTTTCTTTTATTTTTATATAATCAAGTGTTTATGGTTTTTGATATGAAAGCATTGACTTATAATAAATAATACACAACCATACAGCAGACACATATAAAATGTCTTTTATATTGTATACATGTTTTGTGTATTTTAAATATAACCTCAATATAAGAACACGTTTTGCAAGAAAAGTGTAATTTAGATTGAAATGTTTAAATAGAGAAAGAAACAGATATATATTGGAATAATGATCTTTTTTTTTAAAATAAGGTCAGTATATAGGAGCATTGTGTAGTACGTAAATAATAAAAATATAATAAATGTACAGAAAAGATACATCCGTGTTTGATTATTAGGCCAAATTAATTATTCTTTCAAATATTCATATGATTTTGAATTGTACTTGTAAAAATGAAAATACAGGAATAAAAATAAAATTCTATATTTTACAGTACATGCTTCTTATGCATATGTGTAACATTAAATATATATATATATATATATAATGTGTGTGTGTGTGTGTTCCACATACGTTCATACACACACATATGTAATGCAATTCATAGGCGAAAGTAACTGTTCTTTTGTTTACCTCATACTTCTATGCTGTGCTACGTGACAGCTGTCAGATATGATATAAAATCGTTATAACACTAAACTACAAATGTATAACACACTTTTTATGATAAAATTGTTATCAAAAACATAACTTCATTGTATCTTTTTATGCGGAACACGTCGTTTTATAACTAACACTATATAAGATAGAGAAATGTAAGCCAAAACAAACCGCTCTTCATACAGCACGCTGATGGTGCTATGCTGGTAAGGTTGTTTTCTGCAATTTCATAAATGTTAAGGTTTTCAATAAAAATTGTATACCTAATTTAAGAAAACACTGTTTAATGTATTAAAAATACATATTTGATTTTTTTATTTAATTTAGGTACACATTTTTTAATATATGTACATATTTCAGATAATGTCTGAAATAAGTTATTTTTTTGGCGAAAACCAGTTGTAGATTGTATGCCTGATAATTTGGATATTTCAATAATATATATGTATGTAAATATTAATTTATCAATTTTTTTATATCTTATTCCACAAAGAATGATGATATCGCCATTGAAATCCGCATAACCAGTAATAAAAATGATTAATAATCAAATATTGAAGCATTTTTAATCACAAAAAATAGTTGTTTGTGGGGTGAGAAAATTTTATTTGCGAAAAAGCATACTGATTAGTTTGAAACTTTTGAGACAATACGTATATTTTATTTTTTACATTAATGAGATTGTATAAAGAGAAAGTAGTGTTGTGTTTTAAACTTTTCAAAAATGTATTCTTTGGGTTCACTATAAATGTATTGATATACTTTATTAAAAATAGTCTTTGTTCTCAAAACTTCTAATTGCTTTCAATTTGAATGAGGAGGATTCAGTCATGTCAATACATTTATGATAACTCTATTCAATCTAATATACATTGGCCCTTTTTTATCTTCACTATTTCTTAGATTTGTTTAGTCTTATAGTCTTGTTGCAGTATATTCTGTACAGTTGCATTTACGTTTTAATCTATACTGTTAATAGCTTTATTCTTAATATTACGCGAATAACTTTTGTTTTCTGGCATCCATTCGGTTTTTATTGTATCTCTTTAGTGTTTTTGTTTCTGTTTTCTGTGCGAAATCGGCGACTTCAAGGTTTTTGTTTCATTTTCGTTCTAAAGCAAGTGAATGAATTCTAATTGAACACTTCTTTTCTTTAGAGTGAGATCTTCTACTTAAATGCTAAAACGTTTCATTCAAATGAATTCTATTTCATTTTTACTGTCCAGGTAATTTATTCGATTGATAATTTGCGATTAATATTAAAATGCCACAAATATATTTATTTCATACACATACACACAGATATATATATATATATATATATATATATATATATATATATATAAGGTTGATAGGAAAATAATTGCGGTTTTTGTTTTTTGAATTCTAACCTTATTTTTTTTCAATGAAAGTGTCATATCATCGTGTTCATGTTAACATTATTTTTAAGTACAGTTTTCGTTTTGTTTTTTTGTAACAACAACTTTGGTTTTATTATTAATTTTACTTCAAATTGGGCTATTGAATTAAAAATGGAAAAAGTGTATATAAGAGCATTTTTTATGAGTTGAAAACGGTTGGTAAAGCAATAGAAACTGTTGGTAAATTATGATTTTGGTGTGGGTACTGTTAAAGAATGTACGATGCAATAGTGGCTACAAAAAATTTGCTGGGAACAAGATCCTTAAAGATGAAGAAGGTCGCGGGTGTCCTTCTTCTGTTCATAATAACCAAGTGAAGGTGTTAGTTAAATCAGAACTAGGTACAATTCGAGAGCTTGCACAAAAGTTAGGCGTTAGTCATCTAACAGTTCTGGACCACTTAAAACAGCTAGTAAAATCAAAAAAGAGAAAAATGTATATAGATTTGAAGATCAAATCGCAATTATTTTTCTACCATCATATATATATATATATATATATATATATATATATATATATATATATATATATATGTACATATATACGTACAAAAAATACCAATGATTAGGTAGGATAAAGATGAAAAATGTATTGACATTATGCATTCACCTTCGTTTTTTTCTAAAAAAAAATTCTCGATTAACATACTTAAAATATTTTACAAATTGTAAAATACACTTTCATATTCAAAACTGACTTAAGTGCTCAATATGGGTATTGTGTTCTAGATAAGTAATATATGTATGTTGATGTAACAAGTTCAGATTAATTGTTTATTTTGATTTGTTTGATTGCATTCATCCACTTTTTCTTGTAAAGTATATAGATCATGTAAGAGTATACAGTCTATAAATTACTTTACATTATTTATAAATAATCTTGAAACATTTTATAACTTTATGCACAAAAATATGATAGCAAGATAACTTTTCTTGAAATTGTATATTAATTTGTTTAGTTTATGGATGATATTAAGTAATTATTTATTGATTTTATTCAAAGTTGGCGACATTTCTTGTTGCCGTTATGAATCGATGACTTGGGGTTCTTATTTTATATTTAGTGATACGTACATACGAGATGTGGCAATTGAATAAAGAGATTTTTTTTAAAATCCTTTATTAAACAAAAATACATGAATCTATGCTGTCATATCTTCACAGTAGTCTCCCCACAACATGACGCACTTGCGGTAGCGCTTGTCTCATTTCTGGAAACAGCTGCGAAAATCATTTGAATTTTAAAACCTGTGCCCTGTGCCTTTGGATGTCCTGAATGCCATCAAAACGGTGACTTTTCATCGGATACTTTTTCCGAGGAAAGAAAAAAAGTCGCAGGGTTCTAAACCCGAACTGTAAGGGGGATGAGGTAGTACTGAAATTTGTTTTTTTGGTTAAAAACTCTTGTACGGCTAACGAGCGAGCAAACGCGTTATCGTGATGCAAAAATCCAACCTTCAGCCACCAAATTCGGAAGACTCTCACAATTCTCTGTCACAAACGCTCAAGTAAAGTTCAGTAAAACACTGTGTTGACTGTCTGGTTCGGTGGAACGAACTCTTTGTGAACCACCACTTGGATATCGAAGAAACAAGTTAACATTGTCTTGATTTTTAATCTTGATATTCTGGCTTTTTTCGGACGTTCTCCACCCTTTTTTAACCATTGCTTGTTCTGACAATGGGTCTCAGGATCATATTGGAACACCCATGGTTCGTCGCCAGTAACAATCTTTTGCATCCAATCAAAAAATTAATAATTGTTCTTTGTTCAATTTTTTTATCGCACATTTTCATGACGTGACAAATTTTAGAACAATTTTCAAAACTTCATTGACTTTCGAAAACTTCACATGTTGAAACTTCGGAGGCATATGCAAAAACTGCAGAATATTCTCACCAGATAGTAGTAGCACAAGGGCCAGTGTTGCTTCGTAGTGTGTTATAAAGAAATTCTCATTATTCAATTAACATACCTCATATGCATTAATTTTTCATTATTGTTTAGTCAATATTACGTAAAACTTGTTTCTTTTTTTCACGCTATGTTGAGATAAAAATTTCATGATTAAGATTGCTATACATGTTTTGAGAAACTTATGGTTTTATTAAAAAATCATTGTTTTATTATTACTATTGGTAGTTTTGCTGCTGTTTATTATAAAAATACCACAAACTATTATTATGATCTATTTTATTTTGTATATATATATATATATGCATATATATATATATATATATATATATATATATATGTATATTAAAAACACATAACAGTTTAAATATGCTTTGTACATATGAAGCGAATATATCATTTCATTCTCAACGTCGATGGATATGGTTTAGTTAAATTATATTGTAATTGTTCAATTAACAATTGACAATATTAACTAAAAAAATGTTCGGTGTATTTATGAAATATATTTGTTTACTTGCGGCTATAGACAGACATTTAGATTAATAGTAAATGCGGGATTTATAGAAACGATTAAATGATTTTCTTTAGATAAATTACAGTTTGAAATGAAAAATATTTACTTTTAGTCTTACCTTTGTATATTTCACATTGATTTATTTATTAAAAAAATAGGAAATTCGTTTCATTTGTAACAAAAATAAATAAGTTAATGTTTTAAATTATTGAAAAATCATAAAAAAAAATTCATAATCAAATGTTGTGATTTAATAGTATTGAGTATAGGACTAATTGTATTATTTAATAATATTTGAATATTTTTTTTATTTGTATTTCTTTTATAGTAGAAACATTAATTATAATAATATAAACATTCGTATTTATCATATTCGCTTCATTTACAATATATAAAGAAGGCATAATAATTTGGACCCAAATAAATTAAAGATAATAACATTAATAAAAAAATGGCATGATATATGAGTTCATTCTACTAAATTTGTTCTTTAATTAAAGTGATATATATATATATATATATATATATATATATCATTAATAAAATAATATTATTTAGTATTTCTATTGCATAATTCTTAAATTTGCGTACAATGCAAGCTTAAAAAAGCGTTAGCAGGAAATAAATCAGTGATGGATACAATATTTTAATTACAGTATTTAATAACTAAATAAATGTATATGTTGTGAATATATTTACAAAATTTTTGTCAATTAAAATGTTATTATGAAATATAAACATGTTTATAGATGAATATTAGATTAAAAACAGGTTATTTTGTAATGAAATGAAATTGGTATACATTATTAATATTTCCTCGCCATGCGAAGTTTACCTGTATATTTTTATGATGTATTATCATTTTTTAAAAGTATTTTTTTGTTGTAATAAAATAATATTAAAAAAAGATGGTTAACGAACCATTGGCTGTGTTCATCCAATAGACAGCATTTATTGCTTATGTGCTCATGTGATCAGAAGTAAACTCTTACAATTAGTTTCGACTGAACTGTGTTCTCTGTTTGATTTAACATTTGTTTTTAAGATTTATACATTTATTAATGTGCTCGTATATTCACATATTAACAGTTGTGTGTATGTGCTATCTTATAGGTACTTTTCGTAGTGATTTGAGTGATAAAATAAAATACTATAAATAGATTACGTAAATATCAAAAGAAAAGAATTGTAATTGTTTCAAATGGATAAAAACTGCCTTTCAATCAACTGTTTCGGACATTCGTAATTAAAAAAAATTAGGTAATTATCACCACAGAATGATCAATTGAACTGGTCAGTAAATTAATCATCATTTAACTGATTTTCCTACTGAGTACTTAGTGAGTGCTGAACACAACCATTATATATCTTTTTATATATAAAAAATAATTCCATCGTAAAATTTCCATAAAAAAAATTTTATTTTTCGTGTAGACCACCTCCCCGCAACGTCACTCCCCCCGCTACACTTTGCAAGTAGCACGTTTCTATTCCCGATCATCAATGATTGGTTGATAGATATCGCGTGGTTCTGCTCTGATTGGTTTACATCAGTCACATGTATATAGCTCTCTCATGATGTACAATGAAAAAGTTGTATACGATTTCAATGTAAAACTGATCATATTGATTCAAAATATTGTATTCACTGAAGCTTTAGAGTAAAAAAACTGTATGTTACACATGTTAACATTGTAATTTGTTGTTAATTTTTATAAACTTTTCCAATAAAAATTCTATGACTTACATTTTATGCAGATTATTTGCGCGTATAATTTGTTAATTTCTGTTATCTGTTAGGGCAAAGCGAGGGTTAGCGAGCGGGAGGCGAAGCACTCTCGGGGATTGGCGAGTGTAGCAAGTAGGGGGCAGAGCCCGCTGATATATATATATATATATATATATATATATATATTATATAATGCATATATATATACACGCATATACATATATATATATATATATATACACACACATATACACAATATAGTTTGTCCATGATTTGTGACATTCAATTTGTTATCTTTAAATATCATTTTTATTTCGTTGCATACATTCATATTAAGTGTAGTATAAATGACGATCACCTTCATTATTTTATATTTTTTTGTTCTATTATTTTTATGTGCTTTCATGTCATGGTTAAATAATTTATGTATAAGTGTACAAACTTCTGAAAGTACTACAATGCTAGATGTAAAATAGTTTATACATATGTATATAAAAACATGTTTATAATCACATAATAAAAATATGTAAATAAAATAATAAATTATAGGAAATAAAATTTGAAGAGACAATAAAAAATCTGTCTACTTGTTTTCAATAATATGTATTCATTTTATGAAATAACTGGATTGTTAAATTTTACATTGATATGAGAGAGTATTTTTTATATCTATAATTATTTATCTTTGTGTATATATATAAATAAATATATATATATATATATATATATATATATATATATATATATATATATATATATTCTTTTTTTAACAATTATAATTTATAGTTTATTATCGTTTTAAGAACAAACAACGGTTATAAAAAGCTCCATTTTTAACAATTTGTTCGCTAATGTATATATATATATATATATATATATATATATATATATATATATATATAGTACATGTAGTCATTAAACATCTATTCGTACTTTTAAAATTCTCTTTGGTCATTTTTATTATTCGACTAATTATTTTAAGACAGTTGGTAATAGAACCAGAGTGTCAGTATGCTGGAGATTTTTTTGTCATATTATGAATATATTTAAAAAATGATATGTGAAAATGTTTTTTATTTGGGTAGATTTTGCATGTAATTTTATCTTATAGTTGTTTAAATGTACATTATCTAAACAATTTATTATTACTAGGTTAAGCTTTACAACAGCGATTTAATAGACGTTATTATTTTGAAAATTGTTGTCGGTAGTTTATGTACTCGTATTGTCTTGGATAATGATTTAAAAAAAATGATATGTTTAATTAGTAAAAGTTGAATTGTATTCGATAATTCGAGATTAGATATATTTTTTTTACCTATGCTCACATATTTACACCTCTGTATTATTTGGTTAATGATATACAAAAATACGATTGGTAAATTCTGAGACAATACTAACAAAATATATACTATAAAAAATAAAAATTTGTACACACGTATTCAATATTCACATTAATATCGCTTAACTTCATTATCAAATATATGTACAGAAAATAATATATATATATATATATATATATATATATATATATATATATATATATATATATATATATATATATGTGTATATATATATATATGTATATATATATATATATATATATGTGTGTGTATATATATATATATAAAATATATATATATATATATATATATATATATATATATATATGATGTAATAAATGCAAGTTTACGATAGAAATTTGAAATAAAGTAAATAGAATTTACGTAGTACTTAACAAAAGATGTTTTTCTTATCTTCTATTTATTCGCCTGTAATAAAAACATCATTTCAGGAATAACAAAAGGCACGCACATCACTGTCAAACAATGAATAAGAAGTGTGCGTATATAATTTATTCAGTTTACTTTTCTATCAAGAATCCTAACTTTTTTTATTATGTTTCACTAGAAGTAATTTCTATGTTATGTATGTGTGTATATATATATATATATATATATATATATATATATATATATATATATATATATATATATATATATACGGCGTGTGGAAATTCAATAACGAGAATTTCTTTCTAATGCACTACTGAACAACTCTGGCGCTTGTGTTACTATCTGATGGGAATATTCCACACTTTTTGCATACGCCACCGAAGTTTTAACGCATGAGGTGAAGTTTTTGATCGTTAGTGAAGTTTTGAAAAGTGTTCTAAAATTTGTCACATCGTGAAAATGTGCGATAAAAAAATTGAACAAAGAACGGTCATTAAATTTTTGATTGAATGGAAAGGGTTGTTACTGGCAACGAATCATGGGTGTTCCAATATGATCCTGAGGCCCGTCGACAGAGCAATGGGTAGAAGTGAGTGGAGAACGTCCGAAAAAGTCAGAATGTCAAGATTGAAAATCAAGACAATGTCAGTGTATTTCTTCGATATCCAAGGGGTGGTGCACAAAGAGTTCGTTCCACCGAACCAGACAATCAATACAGTGTTTTACTTGATTGTACTGGAGAGGATTGTGAGAGTTCGTCCGAATTTAGTGGCTGATGGATGGATTTTGTATCACGATGACGCTACTGCTCACTCGTCGTTAGCCATACAAGAGTTTTTAACAAAAAAACAAATTTCGATATTACTCATCCCACTTACAGTCCAGATTTAGCACCCTGCTACTTTTTTCCTTTCCTCAGAAGAAGTATCCGATGAAAGGTCAGCGTTTTGATGACATTCAAGTAACCTATAGCCACACGGCACAGGTTTTTAAATTTCAGATGATTTTACCAGCCGTTTCCAGAAATGGGAGAAGCACTGTCGCATGTGCGTCATGCTTGGTAGAGACTATTCTAAAGGTATGCCAGCATAGATTTATGTATTTTTGTTTAATAAAGGATTTATAGAGAAATTCTCGTTATTCAATGGCTGCATCTCGCATACATACATGTATACATTTATATATATATATATATATATATATATATATATATATATATATATATATATATATATATATATATATATATATATATAAAGTAACTCTTATTCGTAATTGTGAATAGACTTTTTTAATTCAAAAAGAAGATATTTATTTTTTATTTAAATACTTTCTTTTTATTGTATTTCAATTTCGGGCGCTTATGACCTTAGTTGTCGATATGCCCTTAAACCTCAAATGATCAATCAATCTATTTCAAATATAATTAAAATTAGTAAAAGTTCGATAATTGTTATAATGATATTAATAGAATAATGAGAAGCGTAATAATTCACAAATTATTTCACTTTTGTATTAATACATATCGACTCTAATATAGTTTTAATAATAAATGACATATTTCGTGACTAATACTTAGCAGCATATCTTTTTATTTCTATTATTTCAGCAAGTCCTTGTAAAGTAAATGTTTTATCGTTAATAAGAAGAAACGCACGTAAATAATTACATACTTTCAATAATTTTTATTAGGTGTAAAGTTAAGTAAGGATTCTTAATGTGTACGATATTTTTAATATTCGTGATACAAGTAGGAAGGATAAGGAAATGTGAGATTCCATTCAAAAAAGTGTGTTTATTTATGTTTCGAACGGGTCATTGACCCATTCGTAGAACGATGGGAGATGTAAAGGTATAGAGGTTAAGAAAGTCTGATATAAAATAGAAAAGAATTAATCATATGATGAATTATCTCCAGCGTACGTATCTATTTGTTTTTAATAATAAATTGATTAATAGGAATAAAATTCATTTAGATATGTGTATAAGTACAACAGTTAGAGTAAAATTTTAGATACCCTTTTGTTCTTTCAAACTCCTCTCCATCTATACATAAAATAAAATCGCTCATCTGCAAGCACACATTCAAGTTTTTGCGTTTGCATAATAATATATTACAAAATGTTACGCATAACTTATAATAATAATCAATAATTATTAATTAATATTACTGTTATTGTCATATAAATTCCTTTGCTAAATACAATCACTGTATTTCGCACTTGCCGAGTCGACCCCACGTCTGTGATCTCGCTACACCCGAATTCTCACCGTCACCTAGGCTGCATGTCTTTGTTCTCATAATCATCAGGTCGGTGCGTATACTTGGTCTTCGTACATTTGGTGCGACAACACCGCACGCGTCGCTCAAACGTCTTTTAATGCTGAGTGTACATTTTTTCGATCGGTGTGCGGGCGCAGGTGGCGGTAATGGACATGGGGCTCCGAATCTTCCAGAAAGAACATATGAATATTATTATCTATATTCTTGCAAAACAAATGGGAAAAGTAAATGGATTGAAATAAAACAGATGAGTGTCTTAATCGATATTTCGTGCGGAATAAAAGGGAGAATATTTTGAAAAACGATTAATCGGTTTTATTAAAAATATTTGTTTTATTTCTGTGGAGGAAAAACTTCTAATATAATCCGCATATGAATTGAATTTAAGATTTTTATAAGTGGGTTGAAATGTATAATTAATTTTATTTTCAAATATGTACACTATTAAATAAATTACAATTAATTATTTGTTTATAAATGGTTGATGATGTAATTTAATTAAAATTTTCAAATTCGAATTTAAAATCAGATAGACTTTATTTAAATAACAATTCCTAAAAAAATCTAATATAAAGAAATATAAACGAAACATGTATAATATACATGAACTAGTGTAATAAATAGTAAATTTAAAAGGAATTTTACGGCTGAGCTAAAGAATGAATTCAGTTTTTTTTCCAAACTTGTTTTCTAAATAATATATTTTTTTTATTAATTATTAGATATGTTCATTTAGATGGTGAAGACTTAAAGGATACTTTGTAACGAAAAACGATATAAATTAATCGATATCGTATTGGAACAATCAAAATAATGTTTTAATTAAAATAATGTATACACGATAGCTTTTATATGCAAATAAACTTACCCAACGCTAATACGTTTATGGTGATTAGGCGCCATTTCTAAAGGCAGATTGGCAACAACGAAAAGCTCATAAAAAACATCATCTATGTTGAGATTTTTTTTGGCGGAACATTCAACGAACACACAACAGTTATCTTGAGTTGAACAGTATGCGGCCGCTTCCTCAGACGTAACCGTTCTGTATAAACAGAAAAAGTATTTCATTAAAAAAACCGTTCAGTTATCTGGAGATATTTTTCGTGTTTCAAATGTTCTTACTTGTAATATGTATTCTGTATTAAAAAATCTAAAATCTAGTTATTTTTAAATAACTACACTATAATCATAAAAGCTGCATTTATTACAGTGATAAGTGTAAAAAAATTCAAACGTTTTTTAAAGAATAAAACAAAACTTAAATTGATCGAGTTGAATTTATGAGATTGCCTTATTATTCTTCTGTATTAAATTGATGACATATTTTATTACTGGATTAATATGAAATGATTATATAGTCTATTCCTTGAGGACTCTCAGCTTGTTTTCACGGAAACAGTCCGTTTCCTAGGTTTGACGTTCGACCAGAAATTGATATGGAAACCGGATCTTGCTGATTTGAAGGCCAAGTGCAAAAAGGTCCTAAATATTGTCAAAATGCTCTCCAACACTAAATGGGGAGCAGAACGCAGTGTCCTCACTTTGTACAGGTCATTAAATAGATCGAAGTTCGATTACGTGAGTATTGTTTATTCTTCTGCTTGGGATTCGTATATCTTCACACTTGACAGCGTACACAACGCAAAGATTCGTCTGGCTAGCGGTGCGTTTCGCACTAGCCCGATCCCAAGCATCTGTGCTGAATCTGGCGAAATGCCGCTCATCGTCCGCCGATGACTGTTTATCTTGAGCTAAATTGTTGCTGGCATAAGCGGTAGGTACCAGCACATCAGCCATAGTGCCGTCTTTGATTGCCCTCAAAGACGTTTCTACGAATCTCGAATCCGACCAACAATGTTTCTTTGCCTCAGAGCAAAAGAAACATCATCTGAAATGTGATCTGTTATACCGAGAGTTTCAAATTTTAAACACTCTTTGTCACCATCACCGCGGATAGTTCCTCACACCATTTATCGTGGCCATCTGACACTTCCTCACAAGTCCGACATTTATGTGAGAATCAGAAATCGCTTGGAATTGTTGGAGGATATCTTCACAATTCTAGGGGACAACTATGATGTCGCTAATCGTATATTGACTTTCGCAAAGAAGACTGGGCTTTGTAACATGATTTAGTGTTCCAATCTTAATATTTTAACATGTTGTATCGTCACTAATGTAAAGCTCTCAGGCTTATTTTAACCTGTGAATCCGAATATTCTCATAGATCACAGTATTTTAAATGTTTTATTGTCTTCAAGAGTTTCACCTCTTTTTATCTTATTTACATGCGTTGTCTAATCAAGATGAGCTATTTTACCAGTTCAGTTCTTCTTTAGATATGTTTCTTATCTCTCTATGAGAATAATATTGTTTTAATTGACCTTTTTGAAAGGTTTAGCATTATACTTCTGCGTTCGAATTAAGAGGTGATTCGAACGCTAATGCACAAACAGGGTGTGTTTTTAAATTGTATTCGTGTTCGGGCGCAAATGACCTCAGGTGTCGAAACTCCCTAAAACCCCAATTCACTCAACTCAACTCGAAATTAAAAATACTATATTAAAATCTTTAAATGTGTCTACGACTTTTATAAAAGATGATGAAATTTTACAAAATATCCAGAAACCGTTTTGCTTTTGATATTTATATTTTGATGGTTACTTAGGTAAAGAAAATATTTTCTATAGTTATTATTTAAGTCCACATAATATTCGATTTAAAGCTTTAAATTTTTGTTAAAGAAAACATTTGTAAGTATAACTTAATGTTGTAAAAATACGAAATTTAATTTAAAATACGACGTTTCATTGTTCATAAAACTACAATTTTTTATGAATCATTAATTTTACTATGACATATCGTCGATATTAATTTAAAAAAAATAATTATCTACTATTAACTAATTAGAAATTTAAGAAGTAAAAAGGGTAATATTAAGTACAATGAATATATCAAATGTTATTGTTTTTATACATAAGATCTTATACATATATATATATATATATATATATATATATATATATATATATATATTTATATATGATAGAATAATAACTTTATATGCAAAAACCTTACTGTAGTGTCTATCAATTTGATAAGCAATAAATATTGATGCGATTCCATATTTCACCACTAACCTAAACATATTCTTATCGAAAAAAAACATCTCAAGCTTGCGTCAATAAACTAGGAAGTTGAAAGGTACCCATACTTGCAACGAATACGGTCAGTGGCGTATTATATGATTTATTTCAAGTCTTTCATTTATACACCTTTGTATCCACAATTTCAAAAAATGATTTATTTTTAAATTTTAATGAAAAATATCATTATTTTTGTTTAGAGATGTGACATTTAATTTATTCAGAAGAAGATATGTGAAATTAATCGATTCAAGTAATATTGTCAGCTGATCGTTTATATTTATCTCTGATCGTTTATCTATACCATCTTTCGTTGTTTTTCAATTATTATATGTTTATAGATGTTATGTGTTCTATTAAATATTTTTACTATTAAGATGTGTGTATAAAATAAGTATATGTGTATGTTTTAATAACACGAATATTAATTGTGTTTTCTTTAATTTTTACAGATGGATGATATGAATTTCTTAGAAATTTCGATGCATCGAAAATTATGTCGTTTGCTTTGAACGTATTGAAATCATCAATTGACATGCCAAAGGTTAGTGTTTAACAAAAATATTGAACAGGCGTATTCTGAGTTGTTCTGTTATGTATTTTATTTAATTAATTAGAATTAAAAATAAGAATATAAAAATTCATTTTATTTTGAAATTATTGTTGTATGAATATATATATATATATATATATATATATATATATATATATATATATATATATATATATATATATATATATATTTATATTCAAATTATCGAAACAGAATTTTAAGAAATTTGTTTTTGTAGTGTAATTTATTAGTATGGATCTGTATTTCGTTGTGAAAGTTAATAGAGCGGAGTTCATTTGAAAGAAATGCCACATTAATTCGAAGTAATTATTTACTTTAAAGAGAAAATATGTAAAAAATATTTAATCAATATGTTCTTCTTTCACTTGTTTATACTTCCATATGGCTTTTAAGTGCTAAAATTTTCAGCATCTTCGGTAATCTATATATATATATATTTATCTGAATAAAAATTAAGTTTGTTTTGTAAAAAGTTTTTCTGTCAACAATTTTTAAAAATTAAGACCTCTAAAATGATATTAACTAGGGTTTCATATATATATATATATATATATATATATATATATATATATATATTTAAAAAATTATATATGCTTATTGGAGAAAAAATGATAACTCATATAAAGTACAATTATATATATATATATATATATATATATATATATATATATATATATAGTGTGTGTGTGTATGTATGTATGTATGATATATATACCTGATATCAGCATCACACTTGTTGCCTGCTAACACCATTGGTACGCGTGGAGTTGCGCGACGTCGTGACGCTCCGGTCAACCCTCCAACGCCCCATCCGCTTCCGCTCCCACCTCCACTACCGCCGGAAGCCGTTGCGCTCAGTTTGGTCTCGAGGATCTGTTCCCGAAGGTGTATGGCTTCCTCCCATGTTTCTCGACAGTCCATGCTGAATACGATGACGAACCTGAAACGACACAAATGACGATGATATGCTTTCATCTAAGTGTATATATATATATATATATATATATATATATATATATATATATATATATATATATATATATATATGTATGTATATATAATAGAGATCGTTTTCAGTCGTATATTGTATTTTACGATTTCTGTGTGAAGTTTTTAGAGGATTACAATGACGAGAACCACATATTGTTTAAAAATGAAACATTATTTAAAATGAATGAGTCATTATTTGAGTGCCGAATTAATATCGTATCTACATTGAATACTTTGTATTAGAATTTCAGGCGAAAATTTATAAGTGATCGCATCTAAAACGTTCGTGTATAATTTGGAAAAGTGTAAAATGAGATTTTCGGTCCAATTCTAATAACTACGTATTACGAAAGATACGCATTCTTAATGACATTTTTGATTGTTATGTACTTTTCAAATGTTGTCGCACAGATAACAGATGTGTTTAATTTAATATATACCTAGTATACATCCCATTAATTCAATTAGATGAAAAATAGGCTTTTGAGATTTTGCACCAAATGGATTGATAAATTGTATAATTCGGCCTAATTTAAAAAGAGAAATAGAGTTGAATGTTATAGTTTTAGGTATTGTTTATATTCATGTATTTCACTTTATCACATTGAAATACATTTATTTCAAAATGATTATTGCCTTTATACAAATATGTTTTCGAAGTAAAGTATTCGCTTTTAGAGAAATATATATCTTCTATAACAAATATTTATCATACTTGGCAATCAATTTTTCATCATAAATTAGGTTTCTTGAAAATTTTGAAAATGTGCATTTTAATATTATATATCATATTTTTTATTATTAGTTAAAATTTGATCAAAATTAATGAAGGATATATATATATATATATAAAATGAAGTAACATTTTTCTTTTTGAGTATAATCTGTATGTTAAACATTTTTCGTTTTTTGTATTATTTAATACATATTGAAGGACCATCTTATATATATATATATATATATATATATATACATGTAAACACTCAATTTTACGCGCCAGTTATCTTCATTTTCTAGTTGTTGTTCGCGGTGTGCGTTTTCTCGGCGGCATGTAATAAATTTTATACGCTACCAAAAACCACACACGCTCTCCTCCAGAACAGGAATCAAGCAGCAATGAATCATTTTCTTCGATGTAGCTTCTTAAAACAGATTTACTAAATTATATTCATGTTTACATTTATTATATCCTTGGTGTTCGCTCGTTTTAATTTATTACATTTACGGTTAAGAAGATGCAGTAACAACTCATATATACAAAAATGTCTCTCTCATTCTCTGTCTGTCTCTGTCTTTCTCCCTCCCCCCTCTCTCTATATATATTTTTGTATATGTATATATATATATATATATATATATACAATTAATAGCATTTAATTTATTTTTTTAAAAAAATATTAATCTCTTTCTGCCATTTAAGAAAATGTTTTTCTAATTTAGTGAAATTGCGTTATTAGCTCGATTTCCGTATTTGAAATGATCAAGACGACTTTCTTCCCTCGGATGTAAATTTATTTATTGGACTAATTGAAAATTTCTGAATAGTTCGTCGTTAAAAAGATTTCAATAGTTCACAATGTCATTTTCTAATTATTTATTGATAAAAACGTGTTTATATATATATATATATATATATATATATATATATATATATATATATATATACACGAACTGTGACAAGATGACGGTAGACAAACATGACAATAGATTAGGTTGTTGAGATAAAGATGGTGAATCAAAAATATGAAATACGACATGTAGAAAGAAAAGAAGAAAAATGAACAAAAAAATTGAAAAAAAGAAAAACGCGAAGTGTCGCGAAATGATGAACGATATTATTTACTTTTGGTCAAAAATGTAAATAATATTTAATAAACACAGACCGGAATATAATCCTATATTAAAAGTAAGTTTGTTTCATATTAAAATTATATGTATGCATATATATATATATATATATATATATATATATATATATATATATAAGATGATTCAATGCTAGATAAATGTTTTTTTCAAAGTTTCTAGTTCCTTTAATATATTTTCAAACTTCTTGGTTTGCCTGTTCATTGTACTCGTTCTGAATTATTTTATATTCCTTTTCTATCAATAAATAAATTTGTTGTCTGTCTGTAGTCTTCTTGGAATATACCCTGTCTTAAATTCTTGTTATGCCTATTTCTTCCTGATTGCGAACTAAATACTAAAAATTATATTGGCATATTCTTAAATAATGATAGGTGAAACTGTTCTCAACTAAAATTAACAGTTACTCTTTATTAATAAAGTGATATTAGAGTTTCTAGTTTTGATATTTACTCATCGGAACGATGAATTGAAAGAAATGTGTTAGGAACAAATAGAAGATAGAGAAAAAGTATAGAATAGATACAAACAAATAGAAATTACAGACGTAATAGAAAGAATAAAGAATATAAAATGATGAATGGTGAATTATATTACAATAAAGGAGCACAATCTTTGGATCAACAAAAGTTATTGTTTATGAGCTAAAAAACTAAAAAGTACCAGAAAAGTACTAATGAGTAGGTAAGATACGAATATTAAAAAAAATATTAGAAGTTTGTGGAAAAGAAAGGCTTCTTTCAAATTGAAAAAAAATGTAACGGCCTTTATTTAAGAGCGAATTGTTAAAAACCAACGACGATATATATATATATATACATACACATATGTGTAATATGAAACTAAATATTTGAATAGAAATTATTGATCAAACTTGAAAAAGGACTAAAAATATATTTTGCTAACTGTGCACCTATTTCAATTAACTACATTTGTTTAGTTAGTGTGTGTACATTCTGATGAGTCAACGAAATAGAAATGTGTTTCTTCAAAAAAAAGGATTTTATTAGATTAATTGAGATTTGAGATAGATTGTATAAGCTGGCATAAAATGTTCCAATATATTTAGTTCTAAAATCAGATTGAATGTTACTGTTTTTGACTGATAAGAGTATACGTTAAAATGTTTTATTATATGAATAAACGTGTATATATATATATATTTCATATATATCATATATGTATATGTTTAATGTTGAGTTTCATTTTATAATTGGTATTATATGTTTTTTAATTACTAAATAAATAATATATTCCGGTTATTTGTAAAATGCTACTTATTGAAATATTTATTTTCTGTTATTATAGCTATACACATTATTATTTTTTTAAGTTGTCTTTCAAAATATTTTCAGATCGTTTTATTTTTTTATATAGTTGATATCTTTCTTTCTTTATCTATCTCTCTCTCCCCCTCTCCTCCCCTATCTCTCTCTCTCTCTATATATATATATATATAGAGAGAGAGAGAGAGAGAGAGAATTGTTTTTTGCGTAAGACAAATATAAAGTTCTTTTTAATTGAATTTATATGGAAATATGCTTGAAATCGGCATTTTAGGAATTTATAATAGGTCGATTTTTACAAATTTTATTTAACTACAAATTATAATTTTTTTATGATTAAATACGTTTAATATATTGATTGGCGTAGCTTTTCAAAGTTCATAAGTATAAAAGTAATAAGTACCAGTAATGATTTAATGAATGTAATTATTTAATGATTTTATATGATAAAAGAGGCAGTATTTAATTGGTAAATATATTATTCGTTAAATTTTTACTATCTTCAAGTTTTTATTAATGCGTTATATTATTGATATTAATACATTTATGAATGATTTAAAGAATATTTATGTTTAATAATAATTAATAAATTGATATATCATTGAAATATTTCTTGAATTTCATAAGTATTTTTCATTCGTTTCAAACGATTTTTTTGTTAATAAAACAATATTATACAAGAAAAGGATACTTAAAATCAGATGAATATATATATATATATATATATATATATATATATATATACTCTTTGTATATACGTATAAATAATTCATAAAAAAATCTTTACTCCTCACCTTTCAAGAAAAAAACAATTTTTTTCGATATTTTCAAATCGTGCGAATTACGTAACCGAGGCGAGGACACAAACGATATAAGTGGGGCATGCGCGGATTCGAACTTTACTACAACCGAACGAGCCAACCTTTTCATTCCGTGACATGAATTCCCGATTAACGACGTCACAGGACTGTGGCTCTTTCGTCGCCGGTGTGGGTGTATGGTGGGGATATATGGAACAGACTGAAACGAGATAGTGGATTTTTG
Source organism: Acanthacorydalis orientalis (assembly GCA_034766995.1). Lineage (NCBI taxonomy): Eukaryota > Metazoa > Arthropoda > Insecta > Megaloptera > Corydalidae > Acanthacorydalis > Acanthacorydalis orientalis. Next base: position 38,371,496 of record CM068315.1, on the reverse strand, counting down.
CCGTTGCGGCAGATTCATTCTAAAACGATGCAGACGTTGGTAACAGTGGCGTGACGGTGTTTCCGTATGCATCGCTATTCAGCTTTTGCTCATAAAGCTTCTGGTGTGTCAAGATATTATCTGTTGTTTGCACTGGTGGGTTTTAATGTACGGCCCATTTGTTAAACATATACTTATTATGTAATATATATATATATATATATATATATATATATATATATATGTTTATATAGTTTATATGTATATGTTTCCATATATTTATATACGAGTATATATGTATATATTAGTATATGTTTATAAGTACTCTTAGTATATTCCCCATTCAAAACAGTTTATTACACTTCATCAATACATGTCATTTAAAATTTAAATTGAATTCAATATTTAAATATTTTACTCAACTTAAAGTCTTAAACCAAAATTTTGAATTGTTAAAATTTATCTTTTTGTAAAAATTTACGACTGTATTAAGAAATCGTTACATGTATTTATTAAATTTTGTATGGAAGAGACAAATGCATTCAATGCATATTACTTATATGCAGTGTAAATTCCATGTTTATTTCGGCGAGTTCTTTTCAATTCTGTTTAATTTGTTTTGTGCATAAAGTGGCAGTTTAATTTATTTGTATACTTCGAATGTTTATCATGACTCTAATTCAATTTGACTTTGTTGATTTAAATATATTGCTGTAAGTACTACTTCTTTGGGTTTTACTCCTATACAATATTAGGATAATTAAAAAATTATAGTTTTAAGATGAAAGCATTTAACGATATCATAGAGGCGTAAAAATGATCAGTTTATTATTGAAAATTATTACACTATATAGCACGTCTTTGATTATTTTGAAGTTAATTTGTATATTATTAATTATTATTTCCATTATTTTTTTTTAAAAAGAGGATCCAGACACCAATGCTTTTCGGTATGTTGTCTGACATAGAAAAGCTTTTAATGACGAGGATTTTATAGTGATTTTAATAATTATATATGAGATAAAATTATTATATAAAAAACAAATATAGTACAAAAACGAGACAGTGAAGATTATAAGATTATGATGTATTTGTTGATGAATTTAATAATATCTGTTATGATATTCCGATGTTTATAATCACCGGTGTTCTGAAAAGAAATTATTAATAATATTATTTCTGCTTAAATAAAAATTTAATAACAAACTATTATGTGGTAAGAACAAAGAACAAAAAAATGTGTAAAGAAAATTATATTAGTGCTTTATCTTGTCGTATAAAATGAAGATGGTTACAAATTCACTTTAAATGTTTGAAAATAATAAACCGGCGTGTTAACGAAGAGTAAACATTAATAATATTTTTTATAGTTGAAACAATGGAGAAATCGTGTTTTCTGTGACACTAGAGTGTGCTTAATATGAACTGTAACGTACTAGCACTGGAGAAGTACAATAGAAAATTGTATATTTATCTTAATTTACATTTGTATTCGTTGGTTGAAATTGTCTTCAGTTTCATAATTCCAGAAACTGTTTACTGTTATGTATTTTAAATTATATTAATTATCTCAAAACTTCATAAAGTATATTTATTTTTTGAATCAATTTGATTGGTTAGTATTAAAAATTATATTTATTAAATTACTTCGGCGTTCAATTAGAGTCGCTCTTTTAAAATTCTTTATATTTAATGATTAAAAAACATTCCTGTTTGATGATACATTCAAAATATGCTAGTATCTTATATAAACTTACATAATATATATATATATATATATATAATATTTAAACTCGATTTTTTATCCATTTTTTTTGTTTATATTTAACAATGGATTGTTTTATTCAAGTCTACTTTTATTCCTTCGGAATCGAAGATGCTCTTCAAGAGTGTAACATACCAATTTTTGTACATAAATTATAGAAAAAAAATTGTTCATTAATTTTTGAAACGGGATGTAAGAAAATATTTCGATAAAGAGGAATGGTTAGCACTATCCTAGGACGGTTAGAATAGTGGTGCTTTCGAATAATCAAAAATATAACGTCGGGTATAAATTACAATGGAAAAAACTGTATTTGCTTCACAACACCCTTAGTTTTCTGATACTCTTGTGCATTATATATCCTCGTATATTTCGCTGGCGTAGCCCTGGATATAAGTTGAACAAAACCTGAAGTAATTTAAAATATCGATTAATATCTCAAATATCAATAATTATTCTCTTTTTCAATGTTATTGAAATTCGAGATTATTTAAATTGTCTTTTCACCTTTGTTTTATTATATTTAGATCCACCTATTAATATTCGTGTCATTAATTATATTTTTTTCAATATGAATCATAACGTGTTAATTGATTTATTATTGTTTTATAATTTTCATTCTAGAAATAGTAGGTATTTATTTAACAAGTTTACAAAGTTATTTAATATTTTTAAACAAAACATTCGTCTATACAATTCTTGTATATTTATTTTTTCAAAATACTAATTTTCTTTGATATTTTATTAAGACATTGTTTATAGTACAATTGAAAGATAAGTTTTTGTCGTTTGCGAAAACAAATTAATTTACTTCTCAAATTAGGTAGTGTTTTGAGTTTTTTAATTAAGTTCTGTCCAGATTCATATTGTACAACGTTTGTACAATACTTAGATCTTATTTTTTCTTTCTCTTTTTCTTCTTCCGTATCCATAGTCTTAATCTAAACCTTTCCATTTTCTTATGAGGTTTTCTATTGCATTTTTATTTATATATTTTGCATGTTTATTGTTACTTTCTAATTTTTTAAAGGTATCTGGCAATGTCTGAATTATCTAAATATGTACTGGAAAGTTTTAATTTTATTTTAATAATATTGAAAAATTAAAAAAAATATCCTAGTATAAAATCTATTGAACAATGCAGATAATCATTATAATATATATAATTATATAATATATATATAATTTATATTAATATATATATATATATATATATATATATATATATATATATAATATAATTTGCAGATAATCATTAGACCGTTCTTTGCTGAGTAATTCTGTTTATTTCATAATTATCTTTCAATTATAATTTATACACTATCGATTAGAAAATTTTATTGACATCTGGATCGAATCCAATCCAATTTGTGTTTTTTAAATATAATTTAATAATATTTTACATTTTCGATAATTCATCAAATGGATGTGTAAGAAAGCACAAAGGTTTTAACGTGAGTTCATTTTTAATATCTGATCATATATAACAAACATCATTTTATATAATGTACCGACTGTATACTTTGACAGTATTCAGTATTTACCAGGTCACGGGGCTTTAAATATACACGTTCTAAATGCGGCGTTTTCCGAAACATTAGTGTTAGGGACGTGTGAAATGAGACCGCAATAAAATAGTTTTGAATGGAAGAGGTCTCCGCTGGTATTTCGTATACATGCGAGCTGGCAATCGTTGCGGTATGGAACCGGTTTGTGCATTGAATATAATGTTATTTCGTTCTTGTACGTTATAATTTTTCATTCGTCCGTGCGAGAGAACGAAAAGAAACATTGGGCGAAGTTAACGCGTTTATAAGTATCCTATATTATAGCCCAGCAATCGTTGCGAGACGATATAAAGTGAAATTGTCTTTGAAAATGGTCTTCTTGTATCGAAGAGTTCTACACTTTATTAGCAGACACGTTTAATTTCCACGCAATCGAAAGACAGGGTTTGAATTCCCATGTCGGTCATTGAGGACGAGGTTTCCCCGCGAGACGCGTTTGGATCAACTTACTCATTCAACAAACGTTTCGAAGAAACAAGAATGTACTGTCGAGTTATAATAAATTAATGTATTACCGTGGTCGCAGCTTTAAGTTGTGATTTGTGATCAGTGGGATTTTAACATAATGCTTTTTTTGCCACGTCATATTAAATGATATAACTCAGGCATATAATTTATTTATGTACGTTGTATGTATATGTACATACGTGGGTCGTTTGATAAATTTCTACGATATGGCGCCACATTCAGTGGTAACGTTACGGCTATCAAGTGTCACAACCAGCATAGACGAATTTCAGCTAGGAGCGACGCGTTGTTCTTGTTCTACAGATGTTTGAGGCGAGCTCTGTAACAGTAGTCACAAAAATGGAAAACGAACAGGCATATTTGCTTCGATTCATCACCGTGGATAAAACATAGATCCACCATTGCACATCTGAGTCGAAGCAGCAGTCAAAACAGTAGACAACGACTGATGAAAGTGCGCCGAAGAAGGCGAAGTCTGTTTTATCTGAGAAGGTAATGGTCACTGTTTTATGAGATTCTCAAGGAATTATCTTAATCGATTACTTAACGAAGGGAAAAACGATAACAGGAACCTATTATGCAACACTATTGGATCGTTTGAAAGAACAGCTAAAACATAAACGACCAAGATTGGCACACAAAAAGTGCTCTTTCACCAGAACAACGCGCCGTCCCATAAATCGAGCATCGAAGTGGCACAATGGCACGAATTAGGCTTCGAATTGATTCTTCATTCACTCTATCCTCCGAACTTGGCCTCGTGCGACTTCTTCCTCTTCCTAAACTTGAAAATTTGGTACGGTGGGTAGAAATTCTCGTCGAAAGAGGATGTCATCGCCACCGTCAATGCGTATTTTGCAGACTCATTGGACCAAGTGTATAGCCCGCAATGGAGACTATGTTGAGAAATAAAATCGATTTTTTCCAAAAAATGGTAGTTAACTTGCTTTATTACTATACTTGTCAAGCGACCCACGTATATATATATATATATATATATATATATATATACATATACATATATATATATATATATATATATATATATATGTACATAAATATATATATATATATATATATATATATATATATATATATGTATATAAATTGACTGGAAGTCATTAAATCTAAAAAGACTTATAATGATAACGATTAGAAAATTTATTAAATTTATTTATTATTGGAAAGGAAGGATATAACCGTGTTGTTAAAATATTGTTTATAGTAAGTGAGTTGTGAAGGAAGGAAAATCATTGTTAAGACTACCTCTTCTTCTAAATTAAGGATATTCATTCATATTACAAATGAATTTATATATATATATATATATATATATATATATATATATATATATATATATATATATATATATATATATATATGTAGGTGTGGGTGTATATGTGTTTTATTTGTGTAAAATCGTTTTAAAAATATTAATCTTGTCACAAATGTAACCGTCTATTACATTCATACAACTTATAGTAAGTTGTATTCATCTTGTTTAAACTTCAAAGCGTGTGATAATGATTAATTCATCCATTTTAAATACGTTATATATATATATATATATATATATATATATATATATATATATATATGAGTTTACACATTCTGAACATAAAAGAGACATCAAATTATTAAAACAATATGCTATTAGCACGATACCAAACGGAATAGGAGTGTAAGGAATTAATAAGGTTTATTTCCTTTATATATATTATTATATATTCAGTGATTGCCAAGTAAACATTTTCTGTATTTTCACAATGAGTCTCGTACATATTTGATAGAATACTTATTGCGTATTAAGTATTAAATAGATTTTTTTAAAATAAACTTAATGGATTATCATAAAAAGAAAAAGTTCTTTATTGATATATAACTCGTTTATAGCATATTCAATTGTTCTAAATTTTTAATAATTTTAATGTTTAATAATTTTAATAATATTATCTGTGTAAAATTTATATTATATCGATACACAGAGAGTGCGTTTACAAATGATGTGGACACTATACGGTTATGTATTGATATCTTTTTATAAATATACAATTTTTTTAATATTCTTATATGTTTATCATTTAGAATTGTTCAATTTTAATTTGATGCTTGTATTTTAAAACGAATATACATTACAACACATAAATATCGTTCATAAGTGAAATAATGTTTTCAGATTGTCATTTTTATAATTATTCTATGAAAAAGTATAATGTTAATATTAATTTTTTAAAAAAATATGATCCGTACCAACGTACAATTTAAGAGGAATATCTTTTCCTAATAATATATTTAAGAGAAATAATTAAATTAAAAATTTTTTTATCGAGGCGCTTGTTGAAAAACAACTTGTGAAACATGAAATTAATTTATTGTATAAGTATAGTTATCAATTGAAACGTATTTTTGCAATCAAAGGACATATGTTTAATATCATAAAACGAACCACAAATAATTTATCACACACATATATATATATATATATATATGTGTGTGTGTGTATATATATATATATATATATATATATATATATATATATATAAGTGAAAATCAATCGAGTCGTACGAAAAATTACCTGAATAAAAAATATACGGTAGATACCGAGCCTCCGTGTCACCTTTAGCTAATAATGTTACGAAAAACTGATGTTGTTCGCCATTAAATCGTTTATCTTCGTATATGGCTGTTGCGATTCACGTTTCATATTTTCATTTTCATTTTTCCCTTTCATAGTTTCTTATCTTTTACATTTTTTTTTATATTTTTGATGTGTTGTACTTGTATATATATATATATATATATATATATATATATATAGAGAGAGAGAGAGAGAGAGGCATTCAATCGTACGAAATGGAAAATCATGAAATTTATCCATCAGTGAATTGACAGAGGCTGATAATGATGATTATATATATATATATATATATATATATATATATATATGTATATATATATATATATATATATATATATATATATATATATATATATATATATATATGATATGTATATATATATATATATATATATATATATATATATATATATATAGGATTTTGAATCTCTATTAAATTGTTTTTTTTTTTTTTTGTTATAAGCAGTCATTACATTTGAACGAAAAATTAAAAAATATTCAGATTGAACAAGTATAATACATATTTTTTTTACAAATATGAGGCTTTTTTAAAAAGTGTTTGAATATAAAGTACAATTCAGAATGTTAATCATTTATATTTACTAATTTTTTGTGTACGTAATCATTCTTTGTTAACATACGTCAATGAATTATGAAAAACTTGTTTAAAATGCAATCGTAGTTGTTCTTTTATCTAATTAATACACATTGCCAAACTGATTTTTTAATATAAATTTGAATTTTTAGTACAAAAATAGGCGAGTAAATGAATATGGTAGTTGCAGAGTAATGGTTATTTAATTTTTATTCAAAAATTTAATAATTATGATATTGTATTGTGTTGTTTTATCGTCATGTAACATTGATTTGTTACATTTCCAACTTTTTTAATTAATGTTGTTGCAAATATAATTATCAGACTACTTTATTAAAAAAAAACAATATTTGTTATTTATAGCAAATCTTATTTTTTTATGCACTTGATTTGTAGGTTCTTATTAACTTTTTATTTGCTTTTATCATAGTTATTTTTGATAAATATTCTAAGATAGGGACAGTTTATATTCAATTAATATAAAGAATATATGTATATATATATATTTAAATATCTGGTATCAATACAATGTATAGTTAATAAATTGTTTTTAACTTCATATCACTAATTTTAATAAATTTACTATTTTCTTCCTAGTAAACCTCAACCTTTTATAAACCATATATGGAACATATAAATTCATCTTATACAAACCATATATGGTTTGTATAAGGTGAGCGTGAGAGTTACTGTCATCATATATGGTCGTTAAGCCTATAAAATGTGACCTTATAACCGTATACCTTATATACCGCATAAGGATCATTAAAGTCAATTTATATGCCATATAAGATAAATATAAGGTATATATATATATATATATATATAAGGTGTCCATATAAGGATTCTGATCCTTATGTGGATTGTATAAGAAATATTAAAAAATTTATACGGAAGATATAAGTTTAAGGATTATTAGGGATATTGAGTAATATAAGTTATATATTCGTGCATCACTTTTAATATTTGCTTTTCGATAGAATTTTGTTTAAATTATATTGCTGTTGTTTTTTACAATTTTTATTATTTATTTCTTTTAATATTTTTTTGTAATTATACTCTTTTATAGCTTTGGTATATTTTAATAATATAAATTTTAATATATTTTATATAATAATATAGTTATATATATATATACATAATATAATATATATATATATATAATTATATATATATAATATAATTAATATAATTATATATATATATATATATATATATATATATATGTATGTTGTATTTATTTGTGCTTCTCTTCATAATACTTCATCAATTTTGACAGTAGACATTACATTCGATTGAAAGCAATTAAAAAAAAACAATTCTCTATAATAACTGGTTTTATTATACATTTTTTTGAAAAAATTCCAAATCTTATTTATATAAAATTATTTTTATTGTATTTCCTTAATTCAAAAAATACTGAAAAGGGAAAGTATATCCTGAAATTAAAAGTATATTTTGTTTTAAATAATCATATTTCTGAATTTGATACACTTTATAAATATACAGTCACATAGAAGTCTATTCAAAAATTCAGTTTTACCCAACCATATTATCAAAAAAAAGTCGAGAGCAAAACGATACAAGTTCACGTATTTTAACCTAAAAAAAAGACATAATACATTTCAACTGATATCTCAAAACGGTACGTAACACCCTGTCGCCCATTTATTCTGTACCGAATCGAAAAACAATTGTCAGAGGGGACCTTTGATTTATATACGATCCAATGCGTTCGAAACAATCGCACAGATTGGAGCTCAATGAAGAAAATCGGTTGCATTTTTGAAACACCAATGTATACATACACGCGTTGTACCAGTTTTTTTATAACGCGTCCCGTGAGAATGCGAGCTGTGCGATATTTTTCACGACGTAATATGGAACGGAATGTTTAAAAATTTTTTCCAAGCGGGAATATAGTAATGCGAAAGAAACAAGTTAATGCATCAGTCGAGAAAAAATCCTCTTTAAAACATATATTTTTATTCACTAATATATATATATACATGCACACACACACGTAATTTATGGTGATGTAAGTGTTGCTTTTTCTTTCTACTTTTCTCTTTTCTTGTTTTGTTTCTGATGAAAGTGTTGTTGAACTTTTATATAATTTTTCAAAATAAATAAGATCAGAACTCGTAAAGGATCGTATTTGTTTGATAAATGAACTGTTTTTCACTAATGATACCATTTTTTAAATGAAATGTGTGGAATAAATTGAATTCTTTCACGAACATTTGATCGATTGAAATGGAAACTTTTAACGGAAGTAAATACCGTTTCCAATTTAAGAAAAATGTATATTTTTTACGTATATGCGCTGGTAATTTTATTTTTCTAATGAATAAGTAATTTTATGTGTCAATAGAAACTAGGGGGCTTCGCCCCCTACTCGCTGCACTCGCCCGTTTGTCATTTATGCATAGCATGTGCATGTAACTGAATGAAACAATAAACATATTTTTTAAAACTCATTTATGTCTATATAATCATTCTCGTAGATATATTGCAACGTGTTGTTATTTATATATGTATATATATATATTATATTATTGTATATATATATATATATATATATATATATATATATATATATTTATATTATTGTATCAATTTAAACTGGGACGTAAAGGAACAGAAACTGCTAGAAATATTAAATTCGTTTTTGGCGAAGAGTTAATTTGTGAACGTACAGTTCAACACTGGTTCCAAAAATTTATGGAAACGAAAGCCTTGATGATCAAGAGAGTCTTGGGCGACCTTTAGCTATAGATACTAATGATTTAAGAACTACTCGTATTTACTGAAGCAGACCCACGTAAAAAACTCGAGAGGTGGTAGAAGAACTAAATGTTAATTATTCAACAGTTGTCCGACTTTTGAGCCTAATTGAAAAAATAAAAAGGATAAATGGATACTGTATGAACTAAACGAACATCAAGTAATTCGGCGAAACAAAGTTTGTTCTGCGCTTCTTTTGCGTAACAAAAATGATCCCTCTCTTGCTCGCATTTTCATATCACATGTGGTGAAAAATGGATTCTCTACAACAATCGGAAACGTTCATCACAGTAGCTAGACCGAAGAGAAACACCAAAACATTTTTCCTAAACCGAAGGTTCATGAAAAAAAGATTATGGTCACTGTTTAGTGATCGGCAAGTGGCATCATTCACTGCAACTTCTTAAATCCTGGTGAAACAATAACAGCAGAAAAATATTATCAGGAAATTGAAAAAAATGCATGAGAAGCTGCATCGTTTACGGACAGCATTAGTCAAACGAAGAGGACCAATTCTTCTTTATGACAATACCCGACCACACTTCCCACAAATGACTTTAAAAAAGTGAAATGAACTAGATTATGAAATCTTACCTCACCCACCTTATTCTTTGGACCTCTCTCCGATAAATTATCATTTTTTAAGCATTTAAGTAATTTCCTACGAAAAAAAATTTTCAAAGATCAAGCATTGTCTCAAAGCGCTTTTGATCAATTCATTAATTCCAAAATTCTATCTTGCAGGAATAAGTAAACTTGTTTCTCGTTGGGAGAAATGTGTGCAGGCCAATGGTCTTTATTTGGATACATAAATATAATTTTTAACTGATATATGTGTCTTTATACTCGATACGTAAAAATCGCAATTGTTTTTGTACTAAATAATTGACAAGTGGCAAAGCGTAGCGATACCGGTGATTGGAGAGCGCAGAGAGCAGGGGGCGAAGCCCTCTTGTATACATATATATGTGTGTATATATATATATATATATATTTCTATGTTTATATAATCATTCTCGTAGACAGATTGCAACGTGTTATTTTGTATATGAGATAAACATATTTGAATACCACATTGGAGAAACCTTGACGTCATAAATAAATAAGTTAACGTCATCGATTTTTTTATGGATAACTTTTATTATATATATATATACAGATACATATATATATATATATATATATATATATATATATATATATGTATATATATATATATATAGAGAGAGAGAGAGAGATAGAGAAAGAGAGAGAGAAATATTAATTCGTTTATGTATGATTACGAATTTATCTAAAAATAGCCGTATTCGAGTTTAATTGTTGTATTAATAATCATTGTTGAATTATATAAATGGTTAAATCTGTTAAGTTCTGAATATCGATGTAAGTCAAACACGTAGACCGACAACCTTACAAACCGCATACAAGTTTGAAAGCTTGAAAGGGCACTGTAAACAGATGTTACGTTTGAGATTGTATGTTGGGTGTGGCGAGACCGGTTTATTAGTAGAAAATCTATCTGTGATTAAAACAGAAAAAAATATAATCGAATTCACATATTATTCGAGTATTTGAATCACACGTATTTAAATTGTTATTAAGTTAAATTATAAGAAATTGAAGCATAAGAAGTTGAACCATTGTTATATTTGTTCAAATTTAAATCAAGCCGATCATTTCATTATTTTGAACGTATATTTAATTTAGTATTTTATTCGTCGTTCTGAATATGTTACTCAGCCTATGAAAAGAAAGTATTACAACGTTTTTGTCCATATGGTATTTTGAAATGTTTGTTTGCACGGGTAATAGTGCACGTGACTGGGATATCTAATGTTATCTATTGTTAAGGATACTTCTCAATACTTGGACATTTGCCAAAGTTACAGATGTGTCGAACATCAGTAAGTTGAAGTGTACGACTTTGAAATATCAATTTATTTTTTTATTTTTCTGTTTTGGAAATGGCTGAAATATTTTTGAAATTTAAAGTAAGTTTGGTGGAATCTGTTTTGCGAATACAGGTTTATATGTTTTTGCGAATGTTGTAACAATGACTTATTCATAAGATTTAAAAAATAAATATTTTATAATTTCGATTATAGAAAAAATACTTAAATACGATTATTTATATAAAAATATACTTGTTGGAGATTTTTTGTGGAAAAAATATTAGATATACATTAATGAATAAAAGTAATAAAATTATAAAAATGATTAATTAAATTTTGCAATATTTTTTAAACAGTGCATTTAGATATACATAAAATATTTGGTACTGAACATTTGAAAATTTTCGTTTAGGAAATGTGGGGTATTGAATTTTTTATGATAATGAACTTGATTATAATGCTCATAAATAACTATAATTAGACAATAAAAAAGGATTCAAGTTAATAGTCTAGTTATTTGATTTTTAAAATCCATTTATTTAGAAATAATATCTTTTTTTATTAGTAATCAGTCATTTAAAATGATGAGATAATGACTTCGTCGAAAAGCAACTTTAGATTTTTTTCTTGTCATGTGTAATGTGTATAAGAAAATTATTTAAAATAGGTGTCTGGTATTTATGTACTTTAATTTCTAAGAGATTTTTTTTTATTTTAATGTTATTATTGTGCTGTTTTTGTTGATAAATTTTTTTAAACACAAAATAAAAATATTGATTTTGAGATACAAAATTGATGTTATGTTAATTAAAAAAAGGATGTTATTTTTTAATTCAATAAAAACGTATTGAAAATATATATTTTACATATATATATATATATATATATATATATATATATATATATATATATGTCTTTACGAGGGCGGTTTGAAAAGTAATTTGGTTTGTCTACGCGCTGAAGGAGAGGGTGAAAGCTGTATATGTTTTCATATATTTCCATTCCTTTTACCCATTTAACCCATGTGAAGTTGCAAGTCACTCCGCCATTAATTCTTCATTTGACAATTGTTTCAACACAAGTGTTTTGTGCGAAAGTGCAAAATGGATAAAATCGAAAATCGAGGTGGGATTCAGTTTTTTTTTTTTTTTTTGAAAAGAAAGCAATGAAGGAAATCCATGAGAGGATAATTTATATATTGGGTGAATCTTTTCCTTCCTACGAAACAGTTCGACTTTGGGTGAATAAATTTAAACGCGGCATAACGAGTATCGACGATGCACCATACTCAGGAGGCCCGAGAACAGCTATCACTGTAGAAATCATCGATAAAGTCGTCGATACGGTTTTGTTCGACCGGCGAGTGAAAGTGAGCGAGATAGCAACTGAGAGAATGTATTTCATTTTGCATAATGTATTGGGTATGAAAAAAATTTTCTGAAAGGTGGGTGCCGTGTTTGCTCACTGCAGAGTAATAACGAGTTCGTAAGCAAACATTAGCCGACTTCTTCGAATTGTTTAAGAAGAATCCAACGAATTTCATGCGGCGTTTTGGGACCGTGGATGAAACTTGGATTCACCATTACACATCAGAATCGAAAACTCAATCAAACAGTAGATAACGGCTCCAAGGATGACAAAGACGGCTCACTCGACTAGAAAGGTGATGGCGTCAGTTTTATGGATTGCGAAAGGAATTCTACTAATCGACATCTTAAGAGGAGGAAAATACTTATTAGTCAAAACTAAGCAACACTTTTGGAGAAATTGAAGCAGTGATCGCGGAAAAATGTTTCGGAATGGCCGAGAAAAAGGTATTGTTTCACTATGATAATGCACCTGCTCATTCAAGGGATGTCGCTCGCCCAAAATTAGCCGAATTGTAGTTTGAAATCCTTCCGTATCCGTCGTATTCAACTGAATTAGCCCTCTCGGACTTCCTCTGTTTCTGAAATTTACATTTGGTTAGAAAGCGAATTGGATCGAATGAAAAGGTGATAAAGACTGCAAACGACTGTTTTGAAGACCTTGAAGAAATCCACTTCCAGGAGGGAATTGAGAAACTGGAGAAACGTTGAGACAAATGCGTTAAGCTTCGGGGGGATTATGTCGAAAGTAAAGTATACTTTGAAACTGAAGTTATTGCCTCTAATATTAAACCAAGTTACTCTTCAAACCGCCTACGTACTTATCATTATCATCATCATGTTTATTATTAAACAAATCAGTGTAGAAAAAAATATAATTCCAGCTATTAAAAACTACATACTATTGATTTTTAGTTCGAAATAATGAAAACTTGAAACTTTTAAATTTAAAAAGATTACATTTTCTTAGAGTAAATTGATTACTTTTAATGAAAATATTAATTTTTATCAACAATACTTATTTAATATGTATCCGTGAACAAAAAAAATGTTATTTTTTAACACAATGCTTGTAATAAAATAATAAACCATTTTCTTCGGCTAAAAAAATGCTTTCATATAAACAGGATGTCTTGTGTCTAGAAAATCAATTTCCGATAAATTAAATATCCGACTTTTATTTACCATTAATTTTATATTACGATGCAAAAAATAAATTTCATTTATTAACGTTTGCGTTTAATTATCATATAATAAGTGATTAAAACGTAAAATTTTCATATTTACATCATAACAATTCGGTTCGATCGTACGATTTCTTAACAATTAATTACTGATTTACGTTTGTTCCGTGCGTAAATAAAAAAAATAATTTCGGCCACTTTTCGTTTCGTCCATTTACCGTTTCTCTAAGGAGTCATAAACTGTATCATTTATAAAACATTACTCATTATTACAGCATAATTAAACCATCCAATAAGGCTTTTATTTTACGGCAAATTACTTTTTTCGTTCTCTTTCTCTCTCATTAAATTACTTTTATGACGACAATCCCTACGAAAATGTTTTGAATGCGTATATTTGTTGAACAATCAATTAGAATGTTTGTTCATTCGACTTTTTTTTAACTAAAAAGGACAGTATGCGTGTTTTTGTTATTTTCATTCAATTTTGATTTGTTTTTGTAAAAGTTTATTTCATGTATATATATATATATATACGTGATAATTTTTATTTCATATAGCTTAAATCTATATTATCTATTGTTGATTCAAATATAAATATTGATTTTTGTTGTTATTTGCATGGAAAATAATATTCTTCCTTCCAATGTGCTGCATAAACAATAATACTGTTTATATTGTATAAATTTTGGCACACGAACTTTATATACTTTTCAGAAACGATGTGTATCTATTTCATATTTTCATTTTAATCTATTTTTTATACGTTCTAATCAGAAAAAAATTACATTACACACATTTCTTAAGACTGTGCAGTTGTTTTCAAAAATAAAATTCGATTGAACAAGCTTTGTTATATATTTTTATTTTATAGAAATTCAGTATAGATTTAGTTTATTTTTAAAAACATAGTTTAAATAATGGAAAGAATTGCGGAAATGTGTACTCTATGAAATGTTTAAATAAGAAAATAGATAATAGATCAAACATTGAAAAAAAATGGAAATAAATTATATTTATTATTAGTGTCAATAATAAGAATGTGTCTAAGGCATATCGATGTGTCATCGAAACTAAATTATCAATTATCGCAAATTTCTTGTTCTAGTACGTGGTGTATTAAGAAAGAAACGAAATGAAATGATTGACTTATATTAGGTTGGTGCAAAAATAATTGCGGTTTTTAGCATTTTTTAGTTTGACACCGATTTTTCTAGTTATCGTTATCTTTTGTTATAGTCATGTGATGCATCATTGTAAACAATGAAATTAGCAATAATGTTTCAGTTTATGTCTATTGTTTTCATTCTTTAGTATTGTTGTTTACAAGCTCTTAAATTATTCATGGAAAAAGCAAATTCGCGCGATTTTGTTGTTTGAGTTTAAATTTGGAGGTAAAGCAATAGAAACTGCTCGAAATATCAATTTTATTTTTGGTGAAGAGTCAATCAATGTGAGAAATCAATGTTTATCATTCAGCAGTTGTTCGAAATTTGAGCCTAATTCGAAAATCTGGATAAATGAGTACTATATGTATGAACTAAACGAACATTAAGCAATGCGGCGATACGAAGTCTGCTCTGCGTTTCTTTTATGTAACAAAAATGGTCCCTTTCTTGATCAAATTGTCACATGTGATGAAAAAGGGGATTCTACAATAATCGTAAACGTTCATGGCAGTAGCTAGACCGAGGAGAAGCACCAAAACAGTTTCCTAAACCGAAGCTTTATGAAAAAAGATAATGGTCTCTGTTAGTCAGCTAGTGGCATCACTTATTACAAGTTCTTAAATCCTGTTGAAATAATAACAGCAGAAAAATATTGTTAGGAAATTGAAAAAAAATGAGAAGTTGCATCGTTTACGGCCAGCGTAAGTCAATTGAAGAGGACCAATTCTTCTCCATGACAACGCCCGACTACACTTCTCACAAATGACTTTAAAAAAATTAAATTAACTTGGCTATGAAACATTACGTCACCCGCCTTATTCTTCGGTCCTGTGTCCGACAGATTATATTTTTTTTTAAACATTTGAGTAATTTCCTATGAGTGAAAATTTTCAAAGATCAAGCATCAGCTCAAAGTACTTTCGATGAATTCGTTAATTCCAAGACTCCATAATTCTATCTTGTAGGAATAAACAAACTTGTTTACCGCTGTGAGAAATGTGTTCAGGCCAATGGTCTTTATTTTGATTCATAAATATAATTTTTAACTGATATATGTGTATTTATACTCGATACTTAAAAATTGCAATTATTTTTGCACCAACTTAATACAATACTTCTTTCACAAACAAGCAGTACAGAGTTTTAGCCCGATTTTTCCTAGTTCGAATATGTCTTTACATGTTTGAATCGAATGAATATTTTTTGTTCTACGCCTGTTTGTTTAAAAACATGTTCTATCGTTTTTGTTGGCAAATGTGTGATGGAAATTTTGTGTAACACATTAACATCAAATCTTTATCCAACATAGAAAAAATGCAACTAAATTTGTAGTACCTTTAAAAATGTTAAAAGTGACGCAAAAATATTGTTAACCCAACAGTGGTATATAAGAATTCTCAATGATCGCGAAGGTGTACACGATAATCTGAATTCTAGTTGATTCAAAATCACACAATTCGATGAAAATATCGAAAAAATTCATAATTTATTGCGTTAGTAATCATCGTTTCACTATTGGAATAATGTTTGAAATACTAAATATGGATAAATGTCACAATAATAGTTCTGACACTGTGGATAAATTCATTTTCACAAATAAATTATTTTTTCACCCCACAAACCACACCAAATTTTTCGATCAAAAATATTCAACAAATTATTATTAATTATTTTCGATTGTCGCTTCTACGCATTTTAATGGTAATTCCATCACCCACAGAGCTTCAAGTTATAGAAAAATCTATCGAGATTTTTCGGTAACTTTGCGTTCTGAGGATGATAGATGCGCACAAGCGACAATTGAAAGTAATCAATAATAACTTATAAAATATTTTTAATTGAGAAATTTGGTGTGTTTTGTGATGTGAAAAATAATTCATTTGTGAAACATGTATAAATAATCAATTTAAAAGATTTGGAATATGTAGCAACTTTGGAATATGTAAACATTAATTAATATAATGTAAAACGTAATTAATTTAAACATCCTTAATGTGTCGTTAATTTTTGTTTTTTCCCATTTTCATGCATATATTTTTCAGGAATTAATTAAAAAATTATTTAGTCTTTATTTTAAAAAATTAAAATTTATTATTATCAGTGGAAATGTGAATAACAAAAAATTTATTTAACTATATAACTGAATAATGGGTAATGTAAATGATATATATATATATATATATATATATATATATATATATATATGAATGTATGTATGTTTCCATTGTGTTTGACGGTAAGCAATTAACGTCTCGAGTCTTCGTTGATATAATGTAAATATTATCTTGAATTTTAGTCGAAACGAGTCGACGTTGTTGATGAAAAAGTACGATTTTCGACAACGTGGAGGAGAGACCCGCTTTATCATATAATAATTGTTTTCATATCTAATTAATTTTTTTCATATCAATATTATTTTAAAACGTCTTTTGGTGAAATTTTCAGTTCAAGAAAACAAACGTCTCAATAATTTCAGAACATGAACTAATAAAATTAGTAAATACAGATAGAATAACTATGGGAGACGTGTATACATATTAAATTAAATATTATTTGTACAGGATGATAAATTGATAATATTTCATTTTCTAAATAAGAAAAACAAAAAAAAAATGTCAAGGATTGTTTGAAATAAAAATACAAGTTGTTTTAGAAAGAGAGCTCCTCGTAAATATATTATTTCTCTTTCGATTCAAAATAATAGCTACAAATTACTGAATTTAGTTAAATAGATGGGCTGATTGGAGCGCTAAAATACATTAAATTTTGTATTTTTTTAAAGAAATTATTCGGTTTTTCGATTCTAAATGTTACAAGATTTTTTTAACGGATTTTGCTGTGACCTACTTGATGTTTCGTGTACCCTAGATGTTTTCACAGTTCCAAGAGGCTTAAGAGCAGCGAAAATCAGTATTTTCCATATTATATTATCGTCATATTTCAGCACTAGGATGTCTACTCATGACTTATCCGTTATCATGTAAAAGTTGCAAAAAACCTAGATGTCCTTTTATAAATGTTACAGGTGTTTTTATTTATAGAATCTATAGTTTTTATGCATGCAAAATTTTTTAATAGCCGCGACAAATACTCCTGCACAAAATGTTTAATTTCTTAGATTAATTAATTTTCGGTCTTCCGAAACAAAAGTGTTATTTTATAGGAATTTTATATCATATGATCAGAAATTCAAGTCCACTCGTATCAGACTATTAGTTCTTAAAATATTATGCTAACCAAGTTGAATAATGCTGTTACCAGACAAATATGTTTCAAATGCAGTTTATGAAAAAATTTTATGCACTTCGTGAAAATATTTAAGTTAGTTTAACTTCCCAGTTTACATATTAGAAATTTTCGATCTTGAATTGAAGGAAAAAACTTAATAACTGTTTTTTTATTAGAATAATTTGGTATTTAGTTAAAAATTCACTTTAAATTATTTCCAAGGTTTCTTCAATCGATCTCAATAAATGGTAAATAGCTTCTGCTGACGGTCAATGGCTTATAATTTCTGCAGATTTTCGAATTTCAATAAATCTTTATAGGTCGTAACACAAATTTATGACCCCAAACTTTAAAGACATTCGACAATATATATATATATATATATATATATATATATATATATATATAATGCGATGAAATAAGTCAATATATTCTTTGTATACTAAATACGAAATATTTAATTGATAATCTAAAATAGAACAGTTTCAATGTATTCATGTTAAAAAAGGATTATTGCTGGGTTTTATTTGATCATTGAAGTGAATGCATTAGAAATAAATATTGAGTACATATTCCTTATATAATTGTTTTGGATCTTTATGCGCAATATTATTAAGTCAAATAAAAACATACCGGATTTAAACTGACAACACTGTTTTAAAAGAGTTCTAATTGTTTGAAAATATGTTTTGTTAAATATGTTTTATATATAGTTAATAGACCTAAAATATCTAAACATATTAATATTAACTGTGTGGAATAATTTTTTTAGTTTGTAATATAATATACTATTTTTTTTATTTTTATAAACTTGTTAATGGCTTTCTAAGTAATTTGTATTCCGTTAATCAACATATAAGCTTGTTTTATATGCCAAGTTGCATTTTTACCATCTATTTTGAACACGGCACAAGTGTAAACGTGAATATACAAAAGTCGGATGACAGGGTGGGATATTCTCTTTTCTAAGCACTATCTACTCTTCAAAAGTTTCCGCATATAGTGAATTGTTTATGACTTTAGTTAATAATAAATATGAAAGAAGCTAGGAATATTTTAATGTATGTTTAAATTTAAGTGAAATGAAAATAATATGTTTAAAGATATAAAATGAATTGTAAATAAAGTCAATGTAGTGTTTTTTTCTTTTTTTCTAAAAAAAATTGATATTTTCCAAATATTTTATTCGAATAATTCCTTTATAAAAAGTATTTTGTTCACAAAAGATCATTTCATTTTTTACAAAAAAAACGTGTCGTATAAACATATTTAATATTAAAAACATACATTATTTTTATGTTATAGTGGCGGTCTTTGTCTTTTGCATTACCTAAGTGACTCTTTACTACAAGTTTTTTAAGACATTTTTTTAATTTTAAGTATTACGAGGTTGCACTGAAAGCCGGTGTTTTTTGAACATTAATTTCAATAACAAAATGTGTGAATACATTAATCAAAGTATTCATCCTCGGAAGCTATGACTTTTCCCCACTTTTCTAGCAGAAGTTAAATTCCGCGACGGAAGAATGGTCTGTATTTTGAGCCAATCGATTCAGTAACCCAATTTTCGACTTCTCCGTAGTTATGGAATTGTGTATCTTTCAAAGCGTGTTGCATCGATCGGAACAGATGGTAATCACTTGGGGCCAGGTCCGGAGAGTACACTGGGTGCGGAAGAACCTCCCATTCGAGCTTCATCAGTGTTTGTTTCACGGCTATAGTAACATGGGGCTGAACGTTGTCATGAAAAATATTCGTTAATGCATCGTTAATCGCCTTTAGCTCTTCTTATCCTCATTTCAATAGCGATACTAGTATCGTTAGAGCGATCAAATACAGAAAAATAAAGTTGTTCTGTACTGTAAAAGTGAATTTAGCTATAGTAACAACAACTATAATTGTGATTGCTTACTTTTTAAGACTTATATTTAAGACTCATAACTTATTAATTATTTTATATTTGATAATAATACATCTAAAATTTAGACAGGATTACACTCAACATTTAAAAAATTCAGTGCAATAGTATAGGTCCTAATATCTATTCATTTACAATTAAACGAATTTATTTGAGATTCAAAACAAACAGCTACAAAATAAAAACCATTTCAGTGCAAATAGCTATCACAATTTGTTGTTATCATTATAATTACCGACGGTGCAAAACCACTCTATTATAAATAAACACTATCAGAAAATTTGCTGTCGTGTACAGTTCAGGAAATTGGCTTGATTCATGTTTCAAATTACAATTGTTGCCGATTACCGTGTTCTCTGATGGCGAAGTTAAAAACGTTAATAAATAATGGTTAGCGATATAATTTCCAAGTACATGAACTATTATTGAGTTTATTCATTTTCCATTTTCAATATAATCTCTCTCTCTGTCTCTCTCTCTCTCGCTATATATATATATATATATATATATATATATATGTGTGTGTGTTTGTATTCATTGATTATTATAGACATTTCGATAAACTTTTGAGATAAAATCACAACTAATATTTTTATACAATATTAAGTTCATCATGTATATATATATATATTATAAAATCGATAATAATAAAATAAACATTTCATTCTTTTTTCTCTGTTTTAAATGATTTGTTTTTATTGTCGTGAATATATATATATATATATATATATATATATATATATATATAAAGAGTAAAAAACCCTTACAATTTTTTAAACATGAAAAAATGCAAAAATGAAAAATTGCGGAGTTTATAAAAATTAATTTAATTTAAAAATAAATGAGAGGCATGCAGTATTTTTCAATTTAGCAACATATTTTAAAAAGTTACTAGAAAATATTATTTTATTTTTACATGTGATTTCGAGTGTAAATATGACAAGTCAATTTATTATATGTAGTTCTGCGAAACCGATTACCGTTCTTGTTCCATTTTTCTATTATGTACTGTGTCGTTAAAAGTTTGTCCCTTTTTTACAACGTGAATTATTGAATCGAAATGTAAACGTTACAAAATAAAACTTCTTTCAAAAAAAAGAGTTTGTGAATAACGTACGGCAGTAAAGAAGCATCGATGAAAATAAATAAAAAACATCAATAGAATCGACTCACATGTCGCCGGTGAGAAAGGATAATCGTCGCATTGCAGGAAACGGATGATTGCCGGACGTGTCCAGCAAATCGAGTTGGTACACTTCACCCCGGATGCGATACAGCTTCCGATGGAAATCTTCTATCGTTGGTGTATAACTTTCTTCGAATTTGGCGCCGAGGAAACGTGCTACGAGACATGTTTTTCCTACACGTGCTGAACCTATATAAAATATATTAAAATGAATATCGATTTTGCATATCTATTCATTTTTAATAAAATTTATAAATTTAAATATTAACATATAAATAATATCAAATTTCTATACCGTTCTTTCATTCGTAAATTAAAGTTTTCGAGAAAGACACTAGGAGTCATCTTGATGCAATATCAAACATAACAATCTATTATATTTTTTCACGATTAAAAGAATCAATAGTGGAGGATTTTTAAAGTAGAGTATAAGAATCATTATGTTAAAAAATCATTATGTTATCAAATGTACAGACACTAGACAATAGGTCGAAGCTGAAATTGTTGAACGAATACAAAAAAGTCTAAAAAGAATGTTCTCATTCTTTTAATGTACCTATAAACGGAATAAAGCCACGTCGAAACTGTGTTTAAACCCGAAGGCGAAAATATCTTTTTCGATGAAGTTTTTTTTTCTTCAGTTTTGTTGCTTTGTTCGAAGTACGAAACTTTTCTTTTGTTTGGATGGAAAAGAAATTAAGCAATATATTTACAAATTATCTTTTCTGCAATACTGTCATTAATTAGTACCTACGTGTGTATACACGCACACACACACACACACACATATATATATATATATATATATATATATATATACAGAAATTCAATCATTTTCCTCCATCTCGTTCGAAAACAAGAAAGAGGTTACCGTAAAAAGCCATCAATATTTTCTATAATTTATAAATTCGGTCTATATCGATTATATTTCAAATATAAGTTAAACTTTCATCTATACGTTTATTCGTTCGCTAGTGTCGAAGTTTGGATCCCATTATTGCAGCTAATTGAAAATGATTGAGTTAAAATATCATTTTCGGTCGCGGTCATGTACAACGCCGTGTCAATTATTTCGGAACAAACATTGAGACGAAAATAGAATATATTTTCATGTGAACACTAAACTCACAGTTTGAGGTTATGTCAAGTTGTTATATTTCAGTAATGAGTTACGAAAGCACTCGACAAGGGGGACTTATTAGGGGAAGTGTTTTATTTTAGTTCCTGTGAAAATGGAACGAAAATGGAAGGCGTTATTCAATGGAAAGGAATATATAACAGACACGAGATATATAAACAAGTATACATAAACACACACACACACACATATATATATATATATATATATATATATATATAATTTGTTTGCGCGTGTTAGTGTTTATACGAACACTTGTTACAATGTTTGAATATACAGTTAGTTGTTTGCGAATGGGATTCATTCTAATAAAACATGTTGGGTAAGCCAAAGGCGACACGAAAGAGGTGGAGGAAAACAATATAATTTACCATTTACGCGGGCGACTTTGAAGTGTACCACTTTGCATTGTTTGTTCGATTTTAATGTATAATTTTTTGTTACCTGTCAAATGTACGTTATTGTCCAAACTGAGAAATTATGAAATTCAATTACTAACCGAATATATTTTCGAAATTGTCTCTACACGGTACGCAAAACTAATTTTATTTAATTGTTTTAGCACAAGATCAATACCTTCAGTATATTTGTTGTATTCGTTTATACTCGTTCATATCAAAAAAGAAGATTGCAATGTACGACGTTCTTTGGTATAATAAAATATATTTTTATTAGATTTGTGTAAAAAAAAAGTATTTTTTTTAACGAAAGCAGCTTTCGTTGACTCATAAATATTTATATGGAAGGGATCAAAAAGATTACAAGAAAATGGGAAACAGTTGTTTTTTTTACAACAGATGAAATGTAATATGTAATCAACTGAATATATAAGAATTTTTCTTGGCGTAATTTTCTAGTTTCATCACTGAGAAATTTACTTACACATGTATATATATATATATATATATATATATATATATGTATATGTATATGTATATGTATATATATATATATATATATATATATATATATATATATATATATATATATATGATAATGTATTCTCAAAGGTACAACAACCACAATATATTTCCAACTGTCTCTCGAGTCAAATAATGGAAATTTAATCTAGTTTATTTCAGTAAGAAAAATATTAATACACTCCACTACATGAATCACGTTTTTTTCGTACTAAGCAAATAAAACTGTATTGTCGATTACCGATTGCAAATTATTTCAGCAGTATCAGTCTGTGGGCGTTTTGTTAACGAGTGTGTTACTTTATGTTACTGTATATAATTATAACTACTATTAACATTAGTTATTAGGAAATAACGAAAATTCATGGTGTAATTTCAAAAGGTGGAAATGTAGAATTGACTTTTGAAATAATAAAATTCAGTTAACTATAAACATCACCGAGGGCCCAAAATTTTAATTACACGATTGTATTTATTTGTAATCTCGTAACAAAAGATAATTTGATTTTCATATATTTTTTGTTAACCGTTTTACTCTTAAGGCGCTTATTTATATGCGCGAATGAATTATCAAATGATTTCTTAAAAAAACGATTAAATAATATATATATATATATATATATGTATGTATGTATGTATGTATGTTTAAAATATATACAGAAGGTGCAAAAAGAACGAATGGGTTTGAATAGTTAATATTTATTTTGTTTAGATGTTTTTTTGCTCCTCTTTTTTGAATTTTATAAATAAACACTGGGGAATTCATCACGGAAAGGTACACGACGAAAATATGTACCAAAATAATTGAATTTTATTTTGAAAATCAGCATTCAATTATTTTGACGCAGCAAGAATATTAGCGTCATTATTTTAATGTTCGAACAGGACCATCGGAGTCAATGATTAATCGTTTAGTTGCCTATTTTCGACATCAGTGTGCAGTTGGTAATCGTCTAGCATCTGGAACATCGTTCGTATCTAATTGAGGAAAATATTCAACGTGTACAGGAGAGTATTGAGCAAAGTTCTGAAAAAATCAATCAGAAAACGTTCATCCCAAACTGTAATATCTCGGGGGCCACTGCAAATGAATTTGTCCGTATTAAAAATGTTCCCATACAAAGCGAGGCTTGTGCAAAAGCTCAAGCTAACAAATTATCAGCATCGCCTTGATAATGCAATTCACTTTCGACAACAATTAGAAAAAAGTAATGAATTTGTTCACAATTTGGTTATGTGTGATGAAGCTTATTTCCACTTAAATATGTTCATAAACAGACAAAATTGTAGAATATGGACTACATAGAATCTAAGATCATTTCATTAACGATAAATATACCCACTTATGTGTACTATTTGGTGCGGAGTAACGTTCGAAAGGATTATAGACACTTATTTCTTCGAAAATGAAGACGGTACTGCTGCAACTATAAATGGTGCTCAATATCGTACGATCACAGAAACATTTCTGAGACCAGCGGTTGATAACAGATGTGGTTCTAATAAGATGGAACCACGGCACACACAACCAGACCCATTATGGAACTTTTTCGGTACATTTTTGGAGAACGCATTATTTCAAGAAACAGCGATTTTAATTGGCCTGCGCGTTCGCTTGATTTGAGCCCTCTCGATTGTTTTCTTTGTGGCTACTTTAAAGAACGTGTATACGTCAATAAGGCAAAAACCATCTGTAGCTAAAAACAACATACGCGAAGAAATTCAAGCGTTATGTCGAGAAATCCCGAGAGAAGTGATGGAAAATGCCTTAGAAAAAGCTTGACTTTGTGAAACCGAAAATGGGAATCACTTCATGTCATCACTTGATCACTGTGATGTCATTTTTCATGTGTAATCAGGAAAAATTCTCCATCTTTATACTATATTTTGGGAAATGAAAAAGATGAAAATATTACAAATCAAAAAAAATATTAATATTTTAATCCCCTCCGTTGTTTTTACGTCCCCTGTATATATATATATATATATATATATATATATATATATATATATATATACATACATACATAATACATACATATATATATATATATATATATATATATATATATACATACATAATGTACTTTCGTGAATTAGTGTAGAATAAATCAAAAATAACAATAATTTAAATTTGAAAAGTATAACTGATTGAATTTAAAAAATGTGTTTTTCATCAAACACTAACATTTTATGTTATGCATTTTAGAAATATATTCATTTGCACATACACACTCACACACACACACACACATATATATATATATATATATACATATATTTTGTTATGTTGTTTACAAAGTGTATGTATTTGTCTTATTTTTAGAAGTATTTTATACGAACGGTCAAGTAGTACATCTTTCTTGGAGTGCTTGCAATACCTTCTATTATTTATAAAAGAATGTTGTCTTTATTCAGTGTATTTTCTACCCTTACAATAAATCTCATGATTGTTAGTTGAATGTCAAGAAATACAAACATAGTTACACCTACAACATATGTATGAATATATATATATATATATATATATATATATATATATATATATATATATATATATATATATAT
Source organism: Acanthacorydalis orientalis (assembly GCA_034766995.1). NCBI lineage: Eukaryota > Metazoa > Arthropoda > Insecta > Megaloptera > Corydalidae > Acanthacorydalis > Acanthacorydalis orientalis. The sequence continues at coordinate 38,345,126 of CM068315.1, read as the reverse complement.
ATATATAAAACTGAACTCGTGCAGGTTGTATTTGTATACACGTTGAGGGCCCACTTACCTAACATGACGAGTCTATAACAATTCTTTGGTGGTGGAATGATGTCTTCACAAGATCCTTGACTTTCTGGAGGGCTATGCCCGTCACCAGCTGAGAAGAAATTGTGATGAGCCGTGTACGGCATACTCTTCAAGTAGGATTTCTGCTTTCCGGCTTCTTCGTCTTTTTCCGGACTGTCTGTCTCCTTGTCGCTCTTCGACGTTTCACAGTTGTCGCTTCGTCGTAACGCGGCGAGTTGTAAGCAGAATCCGTGGCCAAATTTTTGGAACCACTGTGTGCAGTTTGTCGTGTTCATAGCATATTTTTATACGGTCATTCCGTTCACTCTGAAATTTTTGTTTGTTGAAACTATCCTATACGTTAATTAATATTATTTTTAATAATTGTTTTAATTTTCATTTATTAAGATATTACATAACAATCGTTTTGTATCGAAATTTCATTTTGCCGATATTGATTGAAAAAGAGGATACAACTTCGTTATAAATTTCTTTCATCGTCTCATTGAAATATTCATTTATCCTATTTGATTTTTTGGTGAAAACTTTTCATTTCTTGGTTTCTGAGTTTCTTCATTATTTGAAATCTGTAACAAAAATACAGCTATTATATATATATATATATATATATATATATATATATATATATATATATAAGTAGATAAATGTTTTTTTTAAAGGCAACCATTTTTATACTAATTACATTTAGAATTTTACGTATTGTTGTTTCCATTAATATTGTATTTTATACCTCCTGATAATTCGATATCTCGTGTATATATATATATATATATATATATAAATATATATATATATATATATAAATATATATATATATATATATATATATGGGTGTTTGTATGCATGTAAAAAATGTGATATAAAATTAAAATAAAGTAAACGCACATGTATCGCATAGATCAACATAAGTACAACAAAACAAATGAGTTTGTTGTATTTCTGTTATCTTTTTAAAAGAACATGACATGTTCTAATGTGATCAGTTTGTTCTTCTAGTTGAAATTTTTAATAAGTGTATGTTTCTTTTTTGTCTAATGGTAAATACAGCAAGATAGTGAAACTGATAAATATGATATTGTGAAAAAATGATCAGTTGACCACTTGACATTTTTCTGAGAAAATTTACTACTTTAACCAGAAAGTGTATCTAAATGGTGTTTCATAGTATCAATTGATTTAATAGTGGTTCAGAATCCTTTGAATACAAATGATTGTGCTTATTGGCTTGTTTCTGAAAAATACAGCTATTAATTTGAACTTCTATAAAATTGTGTAGGGTAATCTTATCTAATATTGGAATCGAACCGACTGATTTTTTTCGACCGAAAAAAATCAGTCAAAAAATTCACTAGAATTTTCAAACAAATGTTAAACTATTGTTATTTTCATTTTATATTAAAATGTATATATTATATAAATACGTGCAACGGTTTAATATTTATTTGTGAATTTCAACTAATTTTAGACGGAAAAAAACGCACATAATTCAGTTTCAATACACGAGTGATCTTGAAAGTCTGTGGAACGATCTGAAGAATAGTCGAACTAATCCCTTTTATATTACACCTGTCTTATCATTAATCGGTTTTATCTGATATGATGTTCTGTTCTTTTACATATATTGTATTTGTTCGTGCAATTCTGACTATTCTTGAAATTCGAAATTAACAGGATAAAATAAAAATGAGAGTCGATTATCACGATGAAAAATAATGAAGGAAAAAGCAGTAGGCAAGTTATCACATAATATTATTTATATTTTTGCTAATTTATATATATATATATATTTTCCGTAATATTTGTTTATATTTTATACAAATACTGCTACTTCTATATATATATATATATATATATATATATATATATATATATATATATTTGACCATGCAAATTCATTTGCGAGTGAATCCGTAATTTAATCTTAAAATTAATAGTGTAGAACGAAACTGCTATCAGTAAAATCATGTCGCAAATTTAGGTTGATGCAATTTAAAGCGATATGAAGAATATTATCCAATGCGGTATATGTGCACTAATATACTCGCTACTACTTGTTCATAATTGGTACTCCATAATACGAAGTTTCAAGCCGCGATATTTTAAGAAGATTAAAATTTATTGTACTGTCGTTGACAGCCGCCTCGGTTACGACAATATCTGGAAAACATTTGAGTATTAATGTTCGCTAATGTACGGTTCTTGTATTGAGTTTTATTTTCTTTTTAAAAAAGCTTTTAGTCCGGAACTATTAGATGTAAACGTTGTATAACCGCATGTGGTGTTTTAAATGAATGATTTCTACGAACATTTTCTAAATTATATATATATATATATATATATATATATATATATATATATTTATATATATATATATATATATATATATATATATATATATACATGTACAAATATATATATATATATATATATATATATATATATATGTACATGTATATTTAAGTAGAAATAATATAAAAAGTAAAAAAAGAATAAGAGAAAGTGTAATATTATTGTTTGTTGAAATAATTAATAATAAATGTATAATTTTTGGAATATATACCTTTCAGTTTATTAAAAGCAATAATTTTATTTTATTATAAAAAAAGTATTCTAATAAAGTTTCATTTAAAAGAGATATAAATTTTTAATAATTTAAATTAGTATTACTTTTGAAATCAGTACAAACATAATATAGGAATATATCTGGGCTAAACTTCGTTCAGAGTTAATTTAATACATTAATGAATGTAAATAGTTCCATAAATTAATGAAGTATACTCACTATTTAAACATAAATAAAATAACAGTTTTTTTTTAATAATTTATAAGAGGATTTAAAATTTTGATTTTGAGGTTGTTAAATTTTGTAGTTATGTATTTAAAATTTATATTGGATTTAAATATGTATTTAGAGGTTAAATACTAATTTTTATTTTTTATATAACAACTTATTTTTTTAAAAAAAAAAATATTGGTATTTTATGAGTTGCTTACAGCTCAAGTTTTCTTACTGATATAGAGAGAGTATTGATATACGAGATAAAAATTATTCAGTATTTTTTTAATGTTAATTATTCATTATAATTACTGATTTTGTTCGATGTAATTTTAAAAGTATGTGACGAGTCATTAAAAATTTAACATTGTTAATAAAATATAACTGAAATTGTGTGTTTAGGTTACTGGGAATTTTTCTAAATTGTCGTGTAAAATTACAAAATATATTTTAGTTTAATTTCATTACTTATTAATCAATAAAATAATAAAAAATAGCTATTTGTCTTTTTCTTTATCAAGTTTATTCACAACTTATTTGCGAACAATTTTTGTTCTATTTATTTTTTGATAGGATATAAAAAAAATTATAGGTCAGAACTACTTTTTATAAAATGTAGAGATATGTGTGTTAAGCTGACGTATTAGGTTGGTAAAAAAATAATAGTGGTTTTTGTTTTCTGAATTCTAACCTTACTTTCTTCAATGATAGTGTCAATTCATCGTGTTCTTGTTTATATCATTTTAAAGTGTATTTTTGAAACATTGACTTTGGTTTTATTACGAACTTTACTTCAAATTGAGCTATTGAATTAAAGATGGAAGGAAGTATATAAGAGCATTTTTTTTTTGTTTGAGTTAAAAACGGGTGATAAAGAACCAGAAACTGCTCGTAAACTAAACGATGCTTTTGGTGTGCGTACTGTTAAGGAACGTACGGTGCAATGATGGTTCCAAAAATTTCGTGTTGAGAACAAGAGCCTTGAAGATGAATGAACTGAAGAAGGTCGCGGGCGTTCTTCTTCAGTTCATAACGACCAACTGAAGGCATTAGTTGAATCATAACCACGCACAACCATTCGAAAGCTTGCATGAAAGTTTGACGTTAGTCATCCAATAGTACTGCACCACTTACAACAGGTAGGAAAATCAAAATAGAGAAAAATGTATATCAATTTGTAGGTCATAAACCGCAATTACTTTTTTTACCAATCTAATAATTTATAATTTATGATATTTAACAAGGAATGAGAATATTCTTTGACAGGAAATGAAATTTTCTAAATGTCTAGATTAGCATTTTCTGGCTACAGACGATCGATACATTGTTTATATATATATATATATATATATATATATATATATATATATATATACATATATTAAATAATATTAAAAGGACGTATTATTATCAAATAATATTTATGATGTTTAAAAATTATATTTTGATTTAAAAATTATTTTCACTTTAGTATTGAAATAGAAAATGAAGGAAAATTTTAAGATTTTTTTAAATGATATCCTAAGATGCAAAAATAAAATATCATTTATACTGCATATTTTGAAATTTTAAAGAAACACATTCTGAATATACATATATATATATATATATATATATATATATATATATATATATATATATGTATATATATACATACATATACATATGTATAGTTCTAATAAATGTAAACCATTTTAATTTAAATTCCATTTTAACGTTGAGTACGAAACGCATTTATATATGATTCGATTTGAATTTTAATAAAGATTCTCATATAAAATTGGATTCTTGTTTATTCAATGTTCACGATTTATCTCACGTATCGTATAATCAAACAGTACAAAGAAGATGCAACAATTAAAAAATAATAATCTCTTGTACAGTTTATGTTTTTTTCTCTGTTTTTCCTTCGAAAAAGAATGGAAGTGAACTGTTTCTCATGTGTCCCCGTCGCACTTCTCAGACGCTGTTAATTATAATTTAAAAATTAAAATGTTTGTATAACATTTTTATAGCAGTTAAGTGATGCCGCACGTACGCTCCTGTTTAGTATTCAATTACGGAATGAATTAATTATGAAAACTTTTTTTAATGTATATTGAAAAACACAACGGCGTGCTTGCTTCGAATACAAATTAAAATTATGACTGAGTGCCTTCATTGTCTTGGTTTTAATGTTAGACCGAGTCGAAAGTACTGTTTTTAATTTTTAATTGATTACGATTCGATTAAGATTTAATACGGCGCTAGATTAAAAACTTTGTATCTCGTAAACTTCAACAGCGTGAACAAATTTTGAGCGGCAATCTTTAATGGAGCAATTATTATAATTAATTAGTTTAAAGCGCTTGCATCACATCTAATTAGAGAATTATTATATAGTAAAAGGTCGGGTCATAAATAATTCTCGTTTGTTGTATACTTTTTGCAATGGATGCAATTAACTTTAAAACGATTCAACCGTTTCGTTTTACACAGAATACGATTGAAGGAAAAGCTTTAAAATATTTTGATGAATCTGAAATTTTCTATTCATTTTTTTTATTATCCTCATAAAATAAATAACGAGATAGTTTATATTCAGCGCGATCTTTTTAAAAGTTTCAGTCTGTTTCGTATGGATGAAGGTAGTAAAGAGAAATGTTCTAGTTTAGAAAATAATGTGATCGTTAAATGATTTTATCGATCTATAGTGTAAAAATAACTTCAACAGATTTCAATCAGGGAATTGGTCGTTCGAAGTTGAAGTATGCTTTATAAAGTTTTCATCATTGCTATATCTTAATCTTGAGAAGTATATATATATATTTTTTTGCTAACGTTAACACAATCCAGCCATATTAATTTGTAGCTTTATCTAGAAGTGTATTAAATCCGGCACATTACTTTCATAATATATTTCATCTCTATAACAAGATTGGTATAATTAAAATTTTTTATATTTTGAGCTGAAAGTACTATTATATCAAAAATGTAAATTGTAAATTAACTTTCAAATGTAACTTAAAAAAACTGAAAAAAATCTCACTATATTTTTAATAAATTTCAAAGTTTTCAATAATTTTTAATACAGTTATTTATATTGTAGTAAATTATTAGATATTTTATTAGGTTGAGTCATATATAATTTCCGGTTTAGCATATCAATTTTATTTATCAATAAAACAACCAACGATTATACCTTAATCAGTTATATATTATCCATTATTTACAATGATCTGTTGCTATTTATCAGGTAGCTCTTCGATACCTTTTAAGTAAAACTCCGCTACCCAGTTAAAAAGTTCTTGACTAACTCCCGAACCTGGTTTTCATTAGAGATTTTTTCCCCATCAAAGCATTTTGCAGTAATCCAAAAAGGTAATCGATTAGTGTAAGGTCAAGTGAGTATGGCAGGTAAGGTAAACCAGATCAACCAAACTCTATTTTTTTCCTGTTACTCTTGCTGTATGCGGTCTTGCATTGTCGTGGAGGAGAATAACATTTCTCCTATTGATGAGTACAGGGCGCTTTTCGATCAAACTTTCACAGACATGCTGCAGCTGCTGGACATATAAATTTGCATTTAGTGTTTCATTGTGGTTTAACAACTCGAAATGAATAATAGCACAACGATCCTACCACACATACAACAACACTTTTCTTCCATGAAGTTCATCTTTTGGGGTCGGCTGTGAAGATTTATCCTTGTCAATCCACTGCCTTATGCGTTAAACATTGTCGTATGTGACACATTTTTCATCGTCTGTTATGATATTATTAAGAAACGGGTCATTTCTCTGCCTTGAAAGAAAATTTCTCGCTATGGATAAACGATCCGCTTTGTACTTTTCATCAAGTGCGTGTGGAAGCCAAACAACCAGCTTGCTTACTTTCCCTATCTTTTCTAAATGGCAGCTTATGGTGTATTGTGATGTGTTTAGCATATCTGCTGATTCGTGAGTACTTTTCAGTGGGTTGTATTCCACCAATGATTTTAAAGGGTCATCATCAAAGTGTTAAGAGCGCCCTGGCCTGGGTTCATCCTTCAATGACGTATCTCTAGAATGAAATTTCGCAAACCAATTTAGTACTTGCCGGTCAGTTATGACTTTTTGATCATAAACACTGCATAGTTTTTCCATATCCCCGTAACGTTTCTCCCCTGCTTAAACTCCCATAACATTACGTGTCGAATATTCACTTACAATCCCTCCATTTCTGGGCTGAGAAACTTATTATTTTATTTCGATCCCTACACTACCACTGCCTTGATAAGGATCAGCTATATTTCTTTACTCCAAACAGGTTCTAACCTGTCTAGTATCATGAGTCACTAAGATGATAAATACATATTAATAACTTGTTCCCAAAAACGGAAATTACTTATGACTTAACCTAATATTAAAAATATGTTAAAAATTCTCAACAAATGGAAAATATTGGTGTTAAAGCTGTTAAAATATTGATATTGATAAATGTACGTTTCTTTATTTTTCTAAATCATTTTAATAGATATGTTATAAGAAGAGTACACACTAAATTCTCTTTCAAATAAACATTCACATGAATTTAATAGGAAGTAATTAGTTATTTGTTCGTCTGGTTGATTCAAACTTCAAATTATGTTATCTAAATAATACATCATTGGACTGAAAAATAACCACGTGTCTCAAAGAGAGAATATCTAAAATGGATCTGAAAAGATTCGAGATTGTCATTAAGTAATTATTTCAGAAACTCGTGTTATTTTTTTACAATAATTTTGTTTGAAAATGACTTTCAGTCTCATTAAAACAAACTGTAATTCCATGAAAAATTTATATCTACAGTATAGATATACAGTATAGTATAGATACTTGTCCACCGTATTAACCCGATTATAAGATGGCCCAATTATAAGACGAGGCGCAGTTTTTTCCAAAGAAGTCAAGAAAGAAGCATTTTTTTACGACCCAGATTAAAAGACGACACGCAGTTTTTCCCAAACAAAATGATAAAAAAAATGTTGATTTACGTTCTAATAGAAAGTAATATTTAAAAAAATCATACAAATACATATTTAAAACTCGATAGTTCGTTGATTAAAACGTTTACAGTGGCGTACCAGCCTGAACTTCTCAGGATCCGAATAAAAGACGACACTTGCGTTTTAATAAAAAAACTATGGGAAAGAACCTCGTTTTATATTCGGGCTAATACGGTACTCCATGCTCATTACTTTGTATGATGACACCGTCTTGTAATTACTTTATATATATGTATACATGGCCATGTGGGCGTGTGTGCATGTGTGTTGTGTGAATGTGTATATATACATAACTCCTTTGATGTTCTTTTATAATGTAGTGTATCTTGGGCGTGTCAGACAGATTCTGTTATATCTTTGCTTTTGAGAAGAATTATAGTTGTTTTATACAAATAGATCTACGTATGCACACACACACACACACATACTATATATGTATATATATATATAAACCTTTCGAATTGAGTGAGAAAAATATATGGTCGGATATACGTAAAGTATATGTTTGAGATTTTAAGTTTCTTGCTTGTAAATTGTATGTTTGTTCACGTACCTCTGTGAAATTCTCTTAAATGTAATCATTTATTTATTTATTTTATACGATACGATATATAAACTGCATTGGTAGCGAATCGAGTAGCGTAAAAGTGTATCAATACGGTGTAAAAATGAATTTATTCTAGGAACAGTATACTCAAACAGCGTACATATTAAGGAAGAACGTTTCTTTGTAACCGATTAGATTCACAAATTGATTTATAAGAATTATATTAAACGAATTTGTTTTCGAAAGAGTTACTGTACATTTGATAATATCCTGTATTCAATATTTTTTGCAAATATCGCAAAAATAATAACGGTTTTTATCATTTTAAGTTTGGCGCCGAGTCATGTGATGCATTATTGTAAACAATGAAATTATCACTACTGATTTTAGCTTATGTGTATTATTTTCATTCTTTAGTATTGTTAGATATAACCTCTTAAATAAGTCATGGAAAATAAAGCAAATTCGCGCGATTTTGTTACATGAGTTTTAATTGGGACGTAAAACAACAGAAACTGTTCGAAATAACAAATTTGTTTTTGGCGAAGAGTCAATTAGTGAATGTACAGTTCAATATTGGTTTCGAAAATGTCGTAATGGAAACGAAAGCCTTGATGCTGACGACCGTCGTGGACGTCCTTCAGCTATAGACAATAATGATTCAAGAACCATTATTAAACGGACCTACATAAAATAACTCGAAAGGTGGCAGAAGAACTCTATGTCGGTCATTCAACAGTTGTTCGACATTTGACCCTAATTGGAAAATCAAAAATGCTGGATAAATGAGTGCCGTATGAACTAAACGAACATCGTGCATTTCGGCTATAAGAAGTCTGCTCTGCGCTTCTTTTGCGTCACAAAAATGATCCCTTTCTTGATCGAACTGTCACATGCAATAAAAAGTGGATTCTCTAAAACAAACAGAAACATCCATCACAGTAGGTAAACCAAGGAGAAGCACCAAAACAGTTTCCTAAATCGAAGCTTCATAAAAAAAAATTAGGTCACTGTTTGGTGGTCGGCAAATGGCGTCATTCACTACAGCTTCTTAAATCCTATTGAAACAATAACAGGAGAAAAATATTATCAAGAAATTGAAAAATGCATGAGAAGTTGCATCGTTTACGGTCAGCGTAAGTCAATCGAAGAGGACCAATTTTTCTCCATGACAATGCCCGAAAACGTCTCAAAAAAATGTAATGAAATGGGTTATGAAACCCTACCTCATTCACATTATTCTCTGAACCTGTCTCCGACAGATATTTATTTTTTAAAACATTTGAGTAATTTCCTACGAGAGAAGGTTTTCAAAGATCAATCATCACCTCAAAGCGCTTTCGATGAATTTATTAATTCCAGGACTACAGAATTCTATCTTGTAGGAATAAACAAACTTGTTTCCCTTTCGGAGAAATGTGTGCAGGCCAGTGGTCTTTATTTTTATTCTTAAATATAATTTTTAACTGATATTTGCGTCTTTATACTCGATACGTAATAACCGCAATTATTTTTGTACCAACCTAATACATTTAAAACAGTACCGAAAAGTATTTTAATATAAGAAACCCTCAATTCATCACAGACCCTGCATAGGTCAGTATGGTAATTAATTCGTGGAAAATATCCACGAATAATTCCATGGCCGAATTCTTCATCGCAGAGTAAATGAGATTGGAGTGACTTTCAAAAAATCAAATTCGCATAGCATATATATATATATATACAGCACTGAAATTTGTTTTAGAAAATACTGCATGATCGACTAATTTGTTATATCATTGACAGATAAATTTTACCTAGAAGTTATATTTTTTTTAATAAAACTCAATAACACGGTTTATGTTGTATTAAAAACATAACAAACAAACAATTAGTAATAAAATATACATGTTCATCACTTTACTAACGTAAAAATACACTTTTCAATGAGAACAAAGATTAATTTTAAATTGAGATTAATAAAAATAAGATTAATATAGGCAATTTTTATGCAAATGTACAGAACAGTTATATATCACCTCTTATAAAAAATGTACATAATCACCAATTTGACAAATACTTAACTTTTTAGAAGGAACGAGATTTGCTAGGTATATTCAAGAAATAAACTTGTCATAAAAATTAATGTTTAAAAAATATATACAAATGAAAATCGATATGAATATTTATTCATTTCATGAATTCGTTATTTTTGTAATCGGTGTGACCTAATTTGAATATATATATATATATATATATATATATATATATATATATATATGTATATATATATATATGTATGTATATATATATATATGTATATATATATGTATGTATATATATATATGTATTTATATATAAGTATATATATATATATATATATGTATATATATATATATATATGTATATATATATATATATGTATATATATATATATACATATAAGTGATTCAATTTATGCTTCCACATGGAAGTGGTAAAAGAATGCGCAGGGGTTAAGAAAAGTCATGTTATTTTTCATTTAGTATTTTAGTTCAATTCAGTACTAAAATACAATTGAACTGAAATACTAAATGGAAGCTAACATATTTTATTTGTAATTTTTGCATTTTTTTAATACTTTCGTATGTAATTATCATAAGTATTATGAAAATAATAGACTCATATGATTTTTGTAACATTTAATCGGGTTACTTCTTATAATATTAATTAATTAAAACTTAATTCATTGTAACAAGTTGCTTTTTTAAATTAATTCAAAAAATGTTAACTTGTGAAACAATATTGGCTTTTACAACTAAATTAATACCGCGGAATTCATTTGCGAAAGTGAATTTAGTCACAATGCTCAATTTGAGATAATGAAGATAAACCGTATTCATTTTATAAAGTAAATGAAATACAACTGACATTCTTTCATAGAATTACCCGTCTCTCTCTCTCTCTTATATATATATATATATATAAAGTTGTAAACGTAAAATCAATAATTCAGAGTATAATTAAATCAAGAACCGACTACTTTCATTAGTTATTATTACAGAATATAATAAATATGTTTAAGGCTTACGAATATACGATTATATATTCAAAATGAGTGGAAATCCTAGAACGCTACTATCAAGATTAAATCAATAATGCAAGCTCGGCGAAACTTCAAAAGAATTTTCAATGTCGAGAAGGAAAAAATGCTCCGTTAGAAAATCAATACACTCGTATGTAAAAAGTTTCGCGAAATTACTGAGAGAACGGGTCTTACCTCTTCCACAAGACCGTATGACTACAAATATCGCGATAGTATGTAGAGACGTTCGAAAAATGCTGTACAACGTCGGAAGTGGTTAAACGGAAGTTCACATTTTTTTTTAAATTATGTATTCATCAAAACTTTATATTACATGAAATAAAAGTAGATCTTTGGTTTTGTATTGAAAATAATAACGCAAAGAAATAGTTCTTCTGTCACCAATGGAAAATTAAAGGAATATTGTTTATATATATATATATATATATATATATATATATACATATATATATATATATATATATATATATATATATATATATATATATACAGTAATATTAATTTGTCATATAAATTGGAAATGAAATGCACATTTTATACACGAGAACATTTATACACATAAAGAGACAAAAGTCATGATTGAGATGTTAAAAGTAAACAAAATTACAAATTTTGTAGATAAATGAAAAAAGATGTGATTCATTTTATATTTATTTATATATATATATATATATATATATATATATATATGTATATTGTGGATTTAAAAAAGACGATTTTTACAGAAGTAAAATTTGTTTAAAAATTATTAATAAATATATTTTATTTCTTATGTACGTTATATTATGAGAGAAACTATACGTCAAATATTTGTTTGTACAACGATATAGACGTTTGTTAATGAAATTAAACGTAATTCATAATACAAAATTGTCTAATACGTGGGTCGTTTGATAAGTTTGGTAATTTTTTTTTTGATCTGACGCCACTTTTCTTTTGGTAACGTCACGGTTATCAGTGTAACTTTTTAAAATTAGCATAGGTAAAATTTCAGCTAGAAGCGACGCGTTGTTCACATCCTACAGATGTTTGAATTAAGCATTGTAGTGTTTGTCGAAAAAATCGAAAAAAATGGCAGGACTTTACGTCGATTCGTCGCCGTGAATGAAACATGGACCCGTCACTACACACCTGAGACGAAACAGCAATCAAAGCTGTAGGCTACGAGTGGTGAAAGTGCGCCGAAGAAGATAAACACCGTCTTGTCGGTTGGGAAGGTGATGGAGACTGTTTTTTTTTGTTCGGGATTGCTAACAAATCAGCCTGATTGACTACTTAATACATGGAAAAATGATAACAGCAGCCTATTATGTAACATTATTGGACTGTTTGAAAGAAGAACATGCGTAGAACCAGAACAACGCGCCGTCCCACTGGCAAAATTGCACGAATTAGACTTAGAATTGATTCCTCACCCACCCTATTCTCCGGACATAGCTCCGTATGATTTTTTCCTCTTCCCAAACTTGAAATTTGACTCATTGGGAAGAAATTCTCGTCGAATGAGTGTCATCCCCACCGTCAACATTTTGCAAACTCGCTGGGCCTAGTGTATAGCCCTCAATGAAGACTATGTTGAGAAATGAAATCGATTTTTTCCAAAAAAAAAACGGTTTTTAACTTACTTTTCTACCATACTTATCAAAAGACCCACGTATGCCATCAGCAGTTTGATTCGTTTTTATACGTCGAATATTTATTTAAGACTTGATTATGTCACTAGCGCATATTTTTCATCATTCTTAGGAAATAATTTAAATTATTTAAATTGAAAACATTTCAACGCCAAAGTACAACATGTCAAACATTACGTACCAGTCTTGAAATTCAATTTACTGTACTTTTTGTCAAAAAACTAGTATGAAATGTGAAAAAGAACGGAGTGTACGAAAAGATCAGAACACAGGAAGACGTTCGCGAAACACCCAATGCATCACACAATATGTCACCGTCATCCATCGACATATTTCTAAAACGGAACGTAACATATCAAATCGAAACGGAATCAAATCAAAAAATCGCTGAAAGAAGGACATCCGTCGAACGGAATCTTTTGTCATATGGGAATGATTTCGAAACACTGATGTATATACTTTTTGATGAATGTACGAAATGTTTCACGTTGAAAATAAAATAAAATATCTACACATGTTGTGTACGCAAGGCAAGTTCGAAAAGTAGCTCGTCTTGTAAAACTATATAAGGAATTTGTTACAAGGTAGCGTGCTAATCCTTTCGCAACTAATGGAACGTTTACGTTCGATTGTATTTTAGTATAAAAAGAATTTTTTTTTTAGTGTTACACGCGTGTTTCTCACGTTTTGAGAACTGGATAAAAAATGATTATTTTACACGATGATATAAGGTTTTATTTGGTACAATTATCATCATTTGAAGTAGATATTTTATATTGGATTGCTTAAGTTAAATAATTAAAGAATTGGGATGGAAATATTTAGACAGAGGAAGAAAGCTTGAAAATTTGTCTTGTTTATTTAAATGGTTTATTAATTTAATCACATAATAACTTCTTCGTTATAATGATTATTCGCTTCAAATTAAAATAGAAAAGCATGAAGAATAGATGCGTTTGTTCATTCTTTCATAGAGACAGGGTTGTTTAGAATTAATTGTGTTCCTGGGCCCTGAATTCACTATTTTCCTCAGCAAAGGCATTTAAGAGTAGATTAAGGAGGGTGATCAGTAAAAAATAAATCATTTGTTCTTTATTGGTACTCTTACTAGTAAAATTACTATCCTAAGCAGGTCTACTTATTATTGTTAATATTTTTGCAGATTGTAAATTAATTTGTATATATATATATATATATATATATATATATATATATATATATATATATATGGGGTTAAAATAGGCTAGTGCATGCGTACCACACGACGATGTCTCCAGATAGTGTCGCATAGCTTCTCTTACTCAATTCCGACTCTCACCTCCAAGTGGTTAACTCTGGTAACTTGAGTAACCCGTAACCTGAGTAACCTCACGCAACATCGGGTAACCTCGATGGCGAGAGGGGTTAGGGCTAGCGAGAGCAGAAGATTGGTCCTCCGAAAAGTAGGTTGGGTGTGGGGCTATCAACCCCCCGCCCCTCTTAAAACAACAAACGTTACAAAAATTCAAAATTGGCCTCGGACACTAGTTTTAAAGGCAAACGACCACTATTCAGTGGAACTGTTGGGAGTAGGGAACTGGAGAAGGACTACCAGGCAAAGAGATGTCTGAGGCAGAAAGTTGAGGAGCCCAAGGCTCGATTTGGGTTGTAGTGCCATCGAAGAAGAAGAATATATATATATATATATATATATATATATATATATATATTTGTCATAAAGGTAAAAACTTATAGAACACGAATATTTCATTAGTACTAGAATGCATTTACGATTAGTATTAAAAATATGGATGAATGATCACATAGAAATAAGTTACTAGCTTAATCAAATCAGATAATATATTATATATTATTATTATTATTTCAATAGTTTTTGTCACTGACTAAATGTACTTTCACACATTTTTCCACACATTAACGTACAGAAACATCTAATGATGTGTTTTTTTTAATATCTTAGTGTTATGAAGATAGTAGCGTTGCTGCTGTTCACTGAAAATTATTAGTTATAAATTGTTAAATAATTTTAAAGCGAAAATTTTACTTAAGTTTCTGCGAGAGTGAAAAATTCATTTGTAAAACTGTCAGACAATTTTCATATCTGGTTCATACAATTTGTACAGTAAATATACAAAGAAATTCAATAAAACATCTTTATCCTCTTGTGTCTAAAGTTAGAATGACATGATTTATTTATAACTTGTACAAACAAGTTGGATTTATTATACATCAACTTGAAACTGAAACTTTTCTATACGATCGGGACAACTTGTGCATTAATTTTAAATGGATTTTAAATCAACAGTATTTTTGGAATGTTTACTTGGATACATATAACTGCTGTAATACATTTCGAGAAAATAATTTTAAGCAAAGTTGCCGGGAAAAGGTTAATATTTTTCTCAATTTTTATTATATTCACTACATTACTTTTATAGCAGCGGTTACTTCTGATTATGTTTACATTATACATTTATTTTATAAAATGTTTGTTGTATTTTCGTCACAACGAACAGTTTAATATTTTTGTAAAATATTTTAAATCTTCTTCTTTACAATAATTTAAATTGCTTAAAAAACTAGGCATAATTAAAATAAATTTCGCCTTCTTTGTAAACATTACGGAGAGAAAAGATCAATTTTTATTTATAGAAAGATTATAAAAACCAAAATTGACTCAAAGAATGATACTGTAAATGTATTGAAAAGTATTTTATATATTTCGATAAAGTTCTCAGTGTAGATTTTGACTTTTATCACAAACGCAGTGTTTATTCGTTTATTTATTTAATAATTGGTGTTCTTTTTTGATTTTAGTCCAGTTGTCATATTTATCCATTGTACATGACATATTAACATAAATTGAATACATAACATTTACATGACACACGTTTTCGTAGCATTGGCGGGTCTCGAAACCGAAACCGCAAAAAGGTAATTCAACGTTGTACATCTGCGTCATGCATTATTGATTGTAACTGGAATGCTTATTAGGATCTCGCCTTGGTATTTCATCCGCTTAGTAGCTAGCGTTACGGTCCTTTTGTTGAATATTTACCGTATCTTCGAGATTACAGCCTTCTGCAGACCTCGTGTATTATTATTATTATTATCATTATCATCGTCGTCGTTGCCTTCATCTACTGCTGACGGATGTTCTGATACGAAATATGAAAACGTATTCGAACGTACACGTTTGTGATTCGAGCTTAAAACGATTTACTCTGCACTGATTCATTCCGTAAAGCATTAAAATTGAATGAAGCCGAACGAATTCAAAAATAAATATTTATAGAGATTTATTTTTTAAAGATTTATTCAAAAGACATTTTATCGTTCAGATATTCAACCTAATAAAGGGTTTTTTTTATACAAATGACAGATTCGATTAAAAGTTAATAATTATTTTGAGAATAAATGAACGTTCTACAAGTATTATATTTATTTTTATAAAAATATTCAATAACTGATTATTATCTGTTCATGGGATGCTATGTATTCATTGAACAAAAGGAATTTACCTCAATAATTTTTATTTGCCGAAATAAGTAAATTTTATTAATCACCAACAGTCAATTTTAAATTATTATTCTTCAATTTTCTTAGACTATGTAAACTAATTAAAAATAAATAAAAACACATATTAAATTTAAATTCCTCTTTTAGTAAGTCAAATCATTATATATATATATATATATATATATATTCTGATTTTTTACATTTCTGTTATCTGACATAAATACTAAAATGAATGTCGTTTAATCCCAAGTATATATTGTATGTTCCTATTTATTTGATCGTTCAATAGCTTGGATAAGGTTCTTGGTATTGAATTCACTTCGAAAAATCGTTCGGTCTCTTTAACCGATATGTATGAATTTATTACTAACAAACACCAACACTTTTCAATTTATATTACGTTACCAAAGAGAATAAAAAGGTATATATATATATATATATATATATATATATATATATATATATATGCGTGTGTATGTGTATCCGTGTATGTGTTTATAAATATTATATGTAGGAAAAAATACAAGAAAAAATTGAGAATAAATAAATAATATATATATATATATATATATATATATATATATATATATATATATATATATGTATTTATATATATATGTAAATGTATTTATATATAACGAGAAAAAGGTTTTTTATTAATAAACTTTATCTTTTTTCTTATAATTTTTTCAGTAAGTAGTATATTTGGTCTTTCTTGTTCTTATATCGAAGGGATGTGTCTTAAGCAAAAATAATCTTCAAGCGTAACAACACAATAAAGAAAAGAAATTATTTTAATATAGGTAATAATGGAAAAGATTAGATATTTATTCAATCGAACAAAACGGAAAATCATGAAGAGCCCTTTATCCAGCAATGGATTAACAGAGGATGATGATGATATGTGTGTGTGTATGTATATATACACACACACACACACACACACACATATATATATATATATATATATATATATATATATATATATATATATATATAGTACGATGGATTTTCGACTAGTATACGTCTAATTTAGTTAAGATTATTAATAAAAGGTTTTTTTTCATTTCGTTATGAAATCGATAATGTGTTATACACGTATTTATAATAATATAAATTTATTTGACTTGTAAATACTACAGAAGTTTTAATAACTGGACCATAAGAATGCGCATTACTGATATAAACAGTAAATTTTAATTTATATTCGCATGTTTACTATTTTTAAAAGAGTATATGATGATTTTTTTTATCTGAAAGGCGACATATTCTTATCCAATTCCTAACTCAGTATTGCAAAAAGTTCTCTTTGATTTATTTGTTTAATAGTTATGGAATACTCTTTGAATGAAACACTGAAATGATATCTAATCTTTTTTAAAAAATTAAATAGAATTGAATGCAATATCTATCTCTTTTTTGTAATTGAATGCAGTATCTATCTCTCCATTTATGTTATATAAATATAGGTGTTTGCACTAGAGTTCCTTCTATAATAGATAAAGTTTCTAAAAAACTTTTCTGTAAACTTGTATATAGATTCGTTGATATACACGAAGAAAAAAGTTTGTAGTAAAATGTGATTTTAGATGTTTATTTAAAAGAGCATAACTTTTTCATAAATGCACTTTTCACTCTCGTACAAACCACATATTTTTTTCTTATTAGACATATTCATTAATTGGATATTAATGAGCACGAAAATACACAGTTTAATCTGTGAGGTAAAATGAAGATTGTTTTGTACCTTGGCGCTCTGAGGATGACAGAATCGTCATTCAAATTTACATAACAACACTTAAAATCATCAATAACGATTATTGAACATTTTTGGTAAGAAAAATGTGCTGTGACTTATAGGGGAGTGAAAAAGTCATTTATGAAAGTGAATTTCGCCACAGTACTACTAAAAAAACTATTATTGTGAAAATATGAACGAACCCAAAATTTTGTGGAACACTTCAAATTCGCTTAATGCTTACATTTTTTTTTTAATTACTTATAAAAGTTTCCTTTGTACATATAAAAGTATAATGGTTTTAAGAGGTTTTTTTGTACATAAATAAAATTTTCTTTGATATTCCATTCAGTTCTTAATATTTCTTCAATGAATGTTATTAACAATTAATAGAAAAAATATTAATCTATTTTATTGAAAATTTATCCGTTTCCAAATATGTTGTATATATATATATATGTATATGTGTGTGTGTGTCAATATTATTACAAGTTTGATACGCACCAAGTATCATAACTAAATCACAAATGAGACGAAAACATGTTGGAGTGTTTGCAACTTGTTCTGCTGTCAAATTAAAGTGGGTGCAATCACTTCACATAACAATTTTCGTAAAGATTCGTGCGGGTTTCACGGCGTCGTCAATAAATTGTCCTCGCAACGTCAACACTTTTGAGTGGCCTGGTTTGGACCTTTGGGTTATGTCTACGGTTCACGTTCCTTCAAATTACCTATAGCGACGTGGAACATTCGGCGACGTTGGCGCATTTCGTACAATCGATTGTACACAGTGTGTATGTACATACAAGTACCTGTACACCTGTACCGTTTAATATTGTGTCAAGTATCGTGCGTTTACTGCCGTAGAATTGTCATGGGACACAGTACATACCTATTTTAATCGAATCAGTAACGGTTATTGCTCGTTGTACATCGTTTTTCATTTTTTTTTTCGTATTAACGTGTCAGCATATTCGAAATCCATTTAAAATTACATAAGAGTCGCATGTGTTCTGGAATTAATATAGGAAAATAAAAACAGAAAATATCAGCCTTATTTAACAATTATGTCTGTTGTGCACTATTCACTTATTTCTACAAACAACTGCTACTTTTTTTCTTAAATCCAAATTAAATGTATTAAAGTATACAGTGACGCACTTAGAAATAAAATTCTTAAGAAAGGAGTTCTTACAAGATAAAATAAAAGAAAATTGTTAAAACTTAAAAATAGTTAACTTCATATAACAAGGATTAAGTAGAAGTTTATTTTTTTCTTTAACTATTAAATTTAAATTGATGTAACTAATAGCGTTTTTTATGTAAAACATACTTAGTATAACCAATCAAATGTCTTGGTTTGTTTTCTAATTCTCTTATCATTTTTTCTAGTCATATTTTTAATCTAATCACATTAACTAATACAAATACGTGTAATCTTGAGCATCCAAGGTATGTATATCAGTATTCGCAACACAGTAAAAGTATTTGGTTATTTTTTATTATTTAATACTTATTATATATTCGTGGGCAGTTTGACAAGTATAGTAAAAAAGCAAGTTAAACACCGTTCTTTTTTTTGGAAAAAATCAATTTTATTTCTCAACATATTCTCTATTGAGAGCTTTACACTTGGTCCAGCAAATCTGCAAAATACGCATTGACGGTGCGGATGACATCCTCATTTAAGTTTGGGAAGAAGAAAAAATCGCACGGACCCAAGTCTTGGTAAACGGTTGGTAAACGGTAACAACGGTAATATTGCATAATAGGCTCTTGTTTAAGTTTTTTCCTTCATTAAGTAGTCGATTAGGATGGTTCGTTGGGAATATCAAAAACCAGTATCCGACAAAACAGTCTTCGCCTTCTACGGCGCACCTTCACCAGTCGTTGTTCATTGCTTTGACTGCTATTTCGACTCAGGTGTGTAGAGATTGATCCATGTTTCATCCACGGTGATGAATCGATGCAAAAAGGTCTGCTCGTTTTTTCCATTTTTGCAGAAACTGCTATAATGCTCGCTTCAAATATCTGTAGAATGTGAACAACGTGTCGCTTCTATCTGAAATTTCGCCTATGCTATTTTTAAAAGTAACACTTGATACCCGTGACGTTTTCAAATGAATGGTGACGCCAAATCATAGAAATTTACCAAATTTATCAATCAACCCATGTATATATATATATATATATATATATATATATTTATATATACATATATATATATATATATACACATATATATATATATATAACTTGCATAAATTTTATTATATATTTATTGAGCTTTCAACGTACCCTAAAAAACTAAATGACCAACAACATTATATATTTATAAATTAATAACATATTTTGCGCTAATTTCGATAACAGAGTGTTACTAAAACTACCCACATCTTCAACATAAAGGAGTTCATTAAACTAACTGTCGAAACAGATACGGAATATTGTAGTTTGGAAAGCACTGATGTGACAGTTTACAATAATCTGAGCAAAACTTCAACAGTCACGTTTGATATTTTATTACGTTTACTGTTTCATTCATCACTTTTAAATATATTTTTATTACAGCTGTTGCCTTCTATTTTATTTCAAATTTATATAATACTAATATATTCTCCGCACCTCCCCACTTTGATCGTTTCTTTAAATATTTATTATTAAATTGGTAGAAAATAATTGAGGTTTATGATAAAATTTATATATATTTTTTTATAAGTTCAGTGGTTTTAAGTGGTCGAGAACTGTTGGATGACTAACGCCTAACTTTTGTGCAAGCTCTAGAATTGTTATGTATGGTTCTGATTCAACTAACGTCTTCAGTTGGTTGTTATGAACTGAACAAAGACGTTCGCGACTTTCTTCATCTTCAAAACTCTCGTACCTAGTACAAATTTTTTGGAACCACCATTGCACCGTATGCCCCTTAATAGTACCCACACCAAAAGCATCGTTTAGTTTACGAGCAGGTTCTGCTACTTTATTGCCCGTTTTCAACTTGTACAAAAAATTGCTCTTATTTGTTTCTTTGCCATCTTTAATTCAATAGCCCAATTTGAAACAAAATTCATAATAAAACCAAAATCGATGTTACCAAAATACAGACCGAAAAATGCACTTTAATATGATATTAAGTGAAAAAAATTAAGGTTAGAATTCACAAACAAAAATCGCGATTATTTTTCTACCAACCTATTACTTTTATAGTTTAAACACAAACGAGTAGACAAATGTACAAACAATAAAAAACGAAACCGGCGCTAATGTATTTAAAAAAATATAAAATTTAAGATATTATCCACTAAAAAAAATGGACGACATATTGAAAAGTATATATATATATATATATATATATATATGTATATTTATGTATGTATGTATGTAAATAATATAAGGATATGTGTATGTATATAAAAATGGGTATCGTCAAGAAATTTAAACGAAAATTAAAAAGCTCTTGTCAAAATGTCAGATCCACTTCTTTCGCGAGAAAAATACAATTCTTATATTAAGAAGGACGAGCGCGGTACAAAAAAACTTATTTTTGTATAACATTTCAGTTGACACATGTTATAAGCACAGTTTGTTGTAAACAAGATTAAATATTTAATCCAGCGTTAATTTGATTACGCCTGCTATTATACATGCGTTCTCTTTTATGGGTCGAGTTTTTATCATATGTATACGCGTACACGTTTAATTTTATTATCTAATTAATTACATTCTCTCACTAATTTATATGTACATACATATATATATATATACATATATACATATATATATATATATATATATATATACACTGAAACCTGTTAAATATGTATTCTATATTCGGCGAAATTTTGGCAAAGTCGGATGTTTGAAACGAAAGTGTATATGATATGAGTTACAATGCGTAAATATAAATATTTTTCTACTGGTTTAGTATTTTTGAGAATTTTCTACAAGATTTTATTATGGAAAGTATAATAAAAATGAACGAAAATTAAGTATTGTGTATAATAACTGAAATGATGCGAAAGAAATTTAGTTGAAAGTTAATTCACAAATAATAAAAATGAAGACTTTCAAGATGTTTCTTTTTATTATCTTTAAATTACAATTTCGTGGTACGACTGACAGATATTATTCAAAAGGTCCTCCTTTTATATTCTTTCAACTGTAATATGAGGAACGAGTTTCGACCTCAAAACTTTTTCCAATACCCCAACAGTTTTATTGTATCACAAGTTATTCAATAAATAATGAAATACTTTGTTTCCTAACGGAATACCTTAAACATTTAATAAGTTTTGTATCTGGTGGTATTCTAAAAGAATGTATGGAATTAGTGTTAAATTTGTATTACAAGTAATAATTTGATAATAAATGTACTTTTTTCTGAAAAAAAAACATATAAATATTCTCTCATGTACTCAGTTCAGTAAAAGAATTTTAAATTAATAAATGTATTGGAACATAATCAATGGACGTAATAAATCGTTTAATAAACTAATCGATTTAATGAAATAAAAGTAGAATCTTCGTTCATGTCTTGAAAGAGAAAGTGTTCAATTAATATACGTCACCTATCGCCGAGTGACGGATTTTAATATTGGAACTAATAAAAACATTCAGGATACAATCAATAGAGCGGAGAACATGGAAAAAAATTCTTAGCTTCCATCATCCGCTCGATTTTGATTAAAGTGGTCCGAAGAAGAACGAACTCTATTAAAAACTGACGTGATTCCTCGCGTTCCGTAATCTCGACGCCACTTTCAATTATGTCTTGGCGGTCTTCTCCTTTTCGACCTTTGACTGTTATTAATTTTTAGAATATAGTTTCAGCTCAGTCTCCATATTTATATAATGATTATTGAATCGATTAATTAATGTCGAAATTTTTACAATGAACTGTTTTAATGCTTTCTTCATTTCTCTTCTTATTTATTTATACTTCCTTCTTTATGTATATATATATATATATATATATATATATATATATATATATATATATATATATTGTTGAAAGCATTCTGAATTGCTTGAAGGCCGTTATACGTGCTAAACGTGCCCGACTAATTATTGACTTTTTTAAATTTGTTATTTTATCTATTTTTTTAAATTACATTGCAAATGCAAATACTTTCCGAATTGCTTTTTTGTGTTATTTCAATTTTATAACGAATTTTTTATGCTAGCATATTAAGATTGGACATTTTTATGAAGTCCATCCTAACCTTCCTATATATAAAAAGATCTAACATTATTTATCAAAAACATTGTCGAATTTTAAGCGCAAATCATTTCCGGCGCGACTGTATAGGTTGATTCAACTTAAGCTTCCACATAAAAATATTAAAAAAACGCAAAAATTAGAAAAACATGTTATTTTTCATTTAGTATTTCAGTTAGAATCAACACAAAAATACAATTGAACTAAAATACTAAATAAAAAGTAATATGATTATTTTTATTTTTGATTTTTTGAATTTTCATGCGGAAAGCCTTAATTGTATATATATATATATATATATATATATATATATATATATATATATATATATATATATATATATGTAATATTTTATCTATAATAAGAATCTTCTTCAAACTGATCGAATTCTTATTTCCGAGAAACTTTATACTTTACAAATCAACCTCATTTATGTAATGAATTAATATGTATTAAAACATAAATATAAACTTTATGAAAATTTATATCATACAACATAATATATGTGGTGGTGTGTAAATTGAACTTTTTTCTTCAATATTACAAAATTTCTCGTTTATATTTCCAAATTAATTCAAAACCCTAAATGTTTTTTATCATCGAGTGAAAATTGCACATAAATGTCCATATAATCGATTCAATTGATTAATTTAATCACATTATTAATTAAAATGCATGATTCGACAACGAAAAATATTATGACAACAACAAATGCAGTTAATGCTTCTTTTTCCATGTGTTCGTATATCTAACAATATTATTTGTTATTAAAATGTATCGTTTTAATAATTACCAAAAATGTTATTGTTTTACTAATTCTAATTATTATACATTTTGAATTATTACTAAATTGAAAAGCGAATATTTTTCAAATATTAGAAACTGTATATTTTTCACTTTTATATATTGTTCACTATTCGATTATTAAATTGAAAAGTGATTATTTTTTAAACATTCGAAAGTTGATATTTTTCAAATAGTGGATATTTTTCTTGCTAAAAATGTTTAATCGAATACAGAAAGTATTGTATACATATATATATATATATATATATATATATATATGTTTTTTAATATGAATTATTTTAAAACACTCTTCTGAACTTAATCCACTAAGACAATTCTTTCTTTATTCTAGGATAACATATATTGGAAAATGTATTGAAAGTCAAATATATTGGTCAAGAGTTGGATATAAACATCACTTAGTGACAATTGTTTCAAAAATTTACAAAAATAAATAGGTTTTCTTAAGAAGATTACATTATAGAGGTATTTTAAAGAAAACATATATATTATAAGAATATATATATATATATATATATATATATTATATACACATATATATATATACATATATATATACATATATATATATATATATACAGAGAGAGGGAGAGAGAGAGATAAATAGATATGAAAAAGACGATTTTTTATAGTTTATATTCTTTAAAAAGAAATAGTTTATATTTCTTTAAAAAATCTTGTAAAATAAATGTATACGTCAGTTCATAAAGTACTTTTTGAAGACATTCACTAAACTAGTTTTTGAAGAGAGTAAATTCTCATATACATTATTTTTATCACAAAGAAGATTTTGTGGTTTGAAGAAATAAATAGTTTCTTATTCTCAAAGTATATTTAATCATCAATAAGATTTATTCATTATCGATTTGTCTACATTTCAATACAATAATGTTTATATACGATTTGATTTCAAAATTGGTGATTTTTTTGGAATATTTTGTATTTTTTTTTAACAACAATAATGCAGAATTAATATCATAAATGATATTTTTCCACCAGACAAACCAAAAAAAATGTTCTGGTCAAAAATGTTCAATAAATCATTATTGATATTTTTTTGTTGTTCATGCGCATTTTGATGGCGATGCTATCATCTTTAGAGCGCCTAGATACAGGAAAATATAGATGATGGAATCTCCATTTAAATACGTATAAGTAACAATTAAACACGATAAATAAGAATTTATGGAACATTTTTCACCAGAACGGCTCGAGATATGAAAAAACAATTCATTTGTAACAATGAATTTAGCCGCGAAGTTAAACTAATAGAAAAATTAATTATTACAGCATTTCAAAAAGAATTACAAATGTTACCCAAATTTCTTTACATCCTATTGGTTTGTTTTATAATAAATAAATTTAAAATGATTTTTTTATGTTCATTTTCGATTGATATTTTATAAAATATTAATAAGCTATTTATATTAAAATCTTTTTTTAATATGTAATATTTGTAGAGTATGTTTTGAGAAACACTTAAATATTGTTTATAATTTCAGTTGTAAATAATATAATCTTTCAATAATATATCAAATATATATATATATATGGTATATTTCTGGAACAAGTTTAATACTGTACGAATTTTGTCTGATGTGACCTTCACGGAAAAGAGCCACCAGCTATCTGTTTACATCCCCTTATATACCGCGACCAGCAAACTGTGTGCACGAAACACATTTGTGTATTATGTACGCCAAGGGAGTTTGTGAGATTTTTGATTTCGTAAATTAACATCAAACACATTCTTTTATGTACATTTCATTTAAAGTTTTACTTTAAAAACCGGCATCAAAAGACGTTAAAGGTTTTAGTTCATTATATATATATATATATATATATATATATATATATATATATATATATATATATATATATATATAAATTACGCCACAAAACTTCAAACGTTATCAAAAGGAAATTGAAGTTACTATTGTCAGTTAAAATTCAAATATGACTTTGTAAATTTTATACGAATCTTATATATCTTTTATAGTCGATCGGCTGTTTAAAATTTTATTGATTTCATTTTCGAATATTTCATACTTATTATTTTAAGATTGCTCAATTTATATATGAATGGTTTTTTTCAGTTCTTCGAATCTCAGCTGTACCAAAATATGATCTTTTTTGTATTTTGTCTTGTTCTTTTTACGTAACTGCGCCTTTGGGTATTTCCATTTCTATTTCTTTTTCATTTTGAATTATAATTCACTTGTATTCTCTCACATTTATTCTACAAACTTAGTTCGTTAACACATTTTTATCTCATTTAATTTAATCATTTTCAGGCGATGATGTAAAAATAAGTTGGTATAAAATTATTTTATTTATAAATCAAAGTTGGTTTTAATAGAATATATATATATATATATATATATATATATGTAAATAACTCTCATTAATATGCAAATAAAATACGAAACTACTTTAAATATCTATTGAATACAAAAAAAAATAACAAAACACAATTAGACAAATCAATATTGGTCTTTTTTGGGTTCATGACAATCTTGTATATCTTGGAACATTCAATGCCAATTGGGTTGTAAATCTTCAATTTTAGTATCAGCTTGTTGCAGTCTCCTGTGTCTGAAAGGATATTGCAACAAGTGTCGCTATCGTTTGGTTCTGATTCTATACCTCTGATTCATATCCTCGTATTCGGTATCAAATTTCAATTCTTACAATATATTACTTCAGTATAAAATAAAAAGAATCGCTGAAAACACGAATAGATCTGTACTTGTCTGATATTAAGAACACTAACAGGTTTAATTAGATTATCTCTTGTCAGATTTATGTTTAGTAGCATGTTTAAAACATTTTTGTTTTTCATTTTGGTTATAGAACAAAAAAATAAATGAATAATAGACTATTGTCTGACTTAAAGACATGGATTTGATATTTTAAATTTTTTTGATTGTTTTATACACGAATACTTCATATTACTCGTATATGTTTATTATGAAATATATCACTTTATTTAAATAAAACACATTTTCGTTCTTAATACAATTTATATGGGAAATGATATATATATATATATATATATATAAATTTATTTATTAAAACATACACGGGCACTGCCCTCTTACAAATATATTTGTAAATATATTGAAAATATTTTATAATTTCTTCTTGGTTTTTGGTATCAATGACAGTAACAGACTCAACATCATTTAGAACAAAACATGCTAAAAAATCGTAACGAATATTTTTCTTTTTTTTGAATACTTATTTCTTCGATTGTATCGGCAGTATTTATGTTATTTACAAATATTGAAATAAAGTAAAAGTTTGTTTTTGGAAGAAATTACTTTCTGTAATTCTCATTACTTTGTTTGATTCAATTTCATTAAAATTCTAAGTATGATGTTCGGTTGTTGAAGAAAAAATTGCAATGGCTTAGAAAATTTATAAATTCAAATCGATAAATAGTATATGAATAACTTGTATGATGAAAAATTTCGTATACATATATCTAAATCTCAGAAATTTTTGCTCTAGTACAGGTTTATAGTGTGATTTTTTTTAAATCTAACATTTAGTTCAGCTAGAAATATATTCATTACTATCATATATTTTTTTCTGTTTTCTATTTAATACCACAAATTAAATTTAACTTTGTAAAAATCTTAAATCATTTTTTCTTAATCGAATAATAATGTTATTTTTTGAACAATTATTTACATTGTTCGATATTTGAGCCTAATCGGAAAAACAAAAAAACTGGATAAATGGGTGCCGTATGTGCTGAACGAACATCAAGCAATGCGGCAAAACGAAGTCTGCTCTGCGCTTCTTTTTCCGAATAAAAATGATCACTTTTTTGCATGATCGCAGTGTCATGTTATGAAAAATAGATTCTCTACAACAATCGGAAATGTTTATCACAGTGGCTAGATCGAAGACAAACATCAAAACAGTTTCCTAAACCGAAGCTTCATTAAAAAAAGATTAAGGTCACTGTTTGGTGGTCGGCAAGTGGCATCATTCACTACAACTTCTTAAATCCTGATGAAACAATAACAACAGAAAAATATTGTCAGGAAATTGAAAAAATACATGAGAAGTTGCATCGTTTACGGCCAGTCTTAGTCAATCGAAGAGGACCAATTCTTCTTCATGACAACACCCGACCACACGTCTCACAATTGACTTTAAAAAAATTAATCGAACTGGGTTATGAAACATTACCTTACCCATATTATTCTCCAGATTTGTATACGATAGATTATTATTTTTTTAAACATTTGAGCAATTTCCTGCGAGAGAAGGAAAAAATCAAAGATCAAGCATCAGCTCAAAGCGCTTTCGATGAATTTGTTAATTCCAGGACTCCAGAATTCTATCTTGTAGGAATAAATAAACTTGTTTCCCTTTGGGAGAAATGTGTGCAGGCCAGTGGTCTTTATTTTCATTAATAAATGTAATTTTTAACTGGTACATGTGTTATTATACTCGATACTTAAAAACCGCATTAATTTTTGCACCAACCTAATGAAATTTTAAAATTAAATTAAATTTTAAACATTAAATAGTTTAATATGCAGTTTTACTTACGTTTTACTTAGTTTTACTTTAAGTTTCGAAAATTTTTAATATTGATATTAAAAAAAGGGTTTGTTTAAAAACTTGAATATTTCATATTAAATTATGATAGATTTAGATGTATATACGGTATTCACATTTAAGTTCCGAAGAGTTAAGTTTAAACAAAAAAATCAAATTATAAAATGTTCGAAACATGTACGAAGACGTCTGAATAGTTTTGATTATATTAAATCCGTAGTTGTTCGAGAATTATCTCTGAGATGATATTTCATTTGTATAAACAAACTTAATAATGTTATCGATGCTCGTGTACTTCTTAGTCATTTCCAACCGAACCCGAACAGTATGTTGTCGTTACCAACTATCATGCAACAGATTCCCGCGGGAAAATACACCGGTAGTTTCCCTTTAACGCGCCATGAAATTTCTATAGCGTAACATAAGTGGGTCTCGTCCGTCATGTCCCAAAACACTGACGTCGGGATCATTATTTACAAAAGAAGCAATTTGCAGGAGATGACTTTAAACAAGTTAAATATTTAAATTAATTCGGCGCTTTCATCCTGTCTACGTTGCGTTTTATGTTTCACGTTCGCATACGATTCGCGATTTGTAATCATCAGACAACTTGCTAGCTGCTACTTGT
This sequence comes from Acanthacorydalis orientalis, assembly GCA_034766995.1. NCBI lineage: Eukaryota > Metazoa > Arthropoda > Insecta > Megaloptera > Corydalidae > Acanthacorydalis > Acanthacorydalis orientalis. Next base: position 38,315,528 of record CM068315.1, on the reverse strand, counting down.
GCCCAGACACAAAAATAGCATTCTGACATTTAATGTCGATCGCTGATGATTTCACACCAGCTGAATGAACGCTTAATGGTTTTAATCTTTTGTAATTATACGAGAAACGTACAGAAATGTTAAGGCGTTTATTTGAGTTGACTTGTTATGTGATTACGAAATCGGGTTCTAAATAAAATTTACTTTTGCTGTCAATCGAATAGCTAATCAGCCATTAATTTGATTTAAACTTTGCCGCGATATCCATCTACTTATTACGAGATCTATTATGCTTGTACTTTATTTTCATTCTATTGGATTGGTTAATAAGTATTGTAGTGTAATAAGTTTTTCGTGAAATAACGTTTCTGTTGCTTTTAAAACAAGAGACAATTCGTAACCCATAAAACGCATATACAGTCTAAAAGATGAGACTTTAACGTGTAATTTAAAAAAATCATTATATTTAGTTAATTTTTTAGTATTTCTCTTGATTTTAAGATGAACAACAAGATGTATTTTTGTACAATTATGGTTTTTTTTTATTTCCACAATAGTAAAAATACAGTATAAACAGCAAAAAAGATTTCTGATGTGCATGATGATAGTGCTGCGAATGAAAGAATGGTGCAATGATGATTCAAAAAGTTTCGTGCTGGAGATGTTAGTCTTACCGATGATAACTCTCTGGCAGATTTATCAAGATTGATAACGATCAAATCTCTTGTCTAATTGAAAATAATCCACGTTATATCACACGACAGATTGCTGAAATGTTAGGAATATCGAAATCCAGGGTTAAGACCCATTTGCATCAATATGCATCGATATGTTTGGGTTCCATACAGTTTAAGTGAAAGAAATTTAATCGATCGTATTTCGGGTTTCGATTCATTGTTTAAACGTCGTAATAATGAACTATTTTTGAAGTAGATTGTTATTAGTGATGAAAAATCGAATGTCTACAATAATGTGACACGAAAAAGATATTAGAGTAAACCAGGATCTAACTCGTTAACTTCTCTTAAAGTCGGTTTACACCCAAAGAAAATCATTTTATGTGTATGAGGGATTGGAAAGGGGTACTGTTTTATGAGTTCTTGTCGCTTAATCAAATCGTTAATTCTGATACTGTTCACAATTTGATAGACTCAAGAAGAACATTAAGGAAAAACAAACATAATTTGCCAATAGGAAAGGAGTAGTTTTCCACCAAGAACGCGAGGCCGCACGTATCTTTATAGACTCGACAATAATTGAAAGGACTTAACTGGGATGTTTTTATTCATCCACCATGTTTACCGGACTTAGCACCATCAGATTTCCACTTATTTCGTTCGTTGTAAAATTCCTTTAATGGGAAAAATTTCGATTCTTTAGACGCCTATGAAACGAATGTTGCGAGATTTTTTACTGAAAACGATAACAAATTCTAGGAGGATGTTATTATGAAACTGTCTACAAGATGGAAAAATTTCATTGATTATAACTGTCAGTACATAATTTAAGAAAATTTTGTATATTAAAAAAAGTTGATCCTGTTTCGTACCGATAAATCCAACATTATCTATTGGCTAACCCAATATTTTTTTTATTAAAATCTTAATGTTGAAAAAATATTTTGATTAAACAAATTAAAATTTAATAATAAACAAAATTGACCAAAAAAATCATATTTTTTTCGTTTCTTCTTGTTTATGTGCTGTAAAGGAATACTAAATAGATATAGAATAATCATGAAGTATTGTTTGAGTTTACAGATTTCGACCATAAATTATAATTTTTTGTTGTTTCTCAATTTTTTTCTCGGATCAAAGTCTGTGAATAAAATGTGTAGTCTGTATAAAAGAAAACTTCGAAAATTACCTGTAAGAGTTTTCTTTATCGTCTTACTAGCTTTAAAGGTGTAGCTATCAACGAGACCTGATCAAACTTTAACGAACGTCGAAAAATAAACGAAATCGCTAAAGTTGAAAAAGCTGTACAAGACACACCAACACACACACATATGTGTATATATATATATATATATATTTATATATATATATATATATATATATATATATTAGATTTGAATCTATGTTATTATTCTAGTTTATTCAAACATTGAAAAACATAATTAACTTGTTGAATAGTTTCATTAATTTGTTTCTAAAGAAATATCGAATTTCCTGTAAATTAAGTGACTTTTATCCATTATTATTTATATAAAACTAAACTATTAAATGAAACAGTAAATAACTTAAACATTGTCTTTTTTATTAAAAAAATATTTTCATTCTCTAAAAAGTGTTATAAATAAGCATATCTGTAATCAATAGTATAAATATTATTGTTTTGTAGTATGTAGGCATTTTTTTAACTTGAACTTTGATTTGAAGCTTTTTTTCTAAAATAAACAAAAAATGTCCTTCGAACATTAATTTCACTTCCGAAAAATTACACATACTTTTTTCGTTTTCTATACTGCGACGTATAAATATGATAACACCCTCATCGAAACGAAAATAATCAATAATCAGAATGATAAATGACTATTGATTATTTTTATCAGAAAACAATTTTCTAGAGGTTTATGTGCAATGAAATTTCAATAGTGAAAGTGAAGTTGTGAATTCTAACAATATTTAATGATTATTCTATATCTATTTAGGTTTTTTTTACACCACATAATCAAGAAGAATGTATTTTTTTTCGACAAATCATGTATTATTAAATTTTAATTTATTTATTCGATATATTTTTTAAAATTGATCCAAATTTTAATAAAAAAAATGTTAATAAAACACAAGCCCAATAGATAAGTAGCCATGGGGCAAAAAAAGTATAATTATGATATATATATATATATATATATATATATATATATATATATATATTGTTTCTTGTGGTGCTTATTGTCATGTATATTATATATATATATATATATATATATATATATATATATATATATATATATGTACGCATTTCATATTAATGTATCTTATCCATTATCTAAATGATATAAAATAGATTATAAATTTTCTATATTCCATTACTGAAAATGGCGCAGATTTTCAATACTGTTCTAGTGAAATTAATAGTTGTAAATGATTTTGCTTATCCAAATATATATATATATATATATATATATATATATGTATATATATATATATATATATGCATGTATATATATATATATATGTATGTATATATATATATATATATGTATATATATATATATATATAAATGAAGATGATTTGGACTAGATAGCTTGATACATTTTCCAAAAAAAATCTGCTATTTCTCATCTTTTCTAATTTTGATTGTACATAGACAATTTACTACATAAACGCATTTCGATAAGAATTATATTTAAATGAAACTGTACAGTGCTATTTCAATCATTTATATGATTATATTCTTTATGTATAAACAATAAACGATAAGAGAGAGTACTGTCATTCTTCGAACACCTTTTTTTCTATTTTTAATCAATTTTTCAATATTTCTCATATAAATTTCTTAATTTCAGCATCATTCATAATATTATTTATAAATTCATGTATTCTCTGAATGTATTTGAAGTTAGAAGTCTTTTTTAAAAATTTCAAAGCTGTGAAAATGTATTATTTCTTCGCCCCTTTGTAATTAAACTCACTGCTGTGATTTCGAAAATGGGAACATTAAACATTTCACCGTTTCAAATTTGTTTTCTAATACAAACTCTGATGAAAGTTCGTTCTACATGGTCATGATGTTATTAATCAATAATACACCCATCTAATTTGTACATCAGTTGTTATAGCATTTGTAACTTTGCATCGAGTTCGTTCGAGTAAGCTGTGATGGTCATAAGCAAACTCAGTTAAATTGTATACAAGCATAATTGTTCGAAATACATCTAATATTATTTATACACATTTTAAAATGTATTCGTTTTTTAAATAAAAAAATATAATTAAATAATAGGACGACACTGAGCAGTATGTATAAAAACAATTAGTAGTAATAAAAATGAGTGTACGTTATTCATTTATTTCAATATGGCAGAATATAGTTTGACGTTTAGAAACCAATGGCCAGCAATTAAATGTTTATAATTTGTTTTTGAATAGTTGACAATTATTCAGTGTACTATTAAAATAAGTAAAAATTTGAAGAAGAATAGAATAAATCACCACTGCATTTTTATAACATAACAAACTTAGTCTTCTAGTGTACAACAAATTTTTTAAGTGTTTACCAAAAAAATGAATACAACATAAACAATTATCAAATTTGAAAATCAGGTACGTGTATTACAATTAAAAAAAGAAATTTGAACATATTTTAAAAATACTTTTACGTTAAGTAAATATACTGTAAAAGCACATTTTTGTTGTATGTGAAAACGTGATAGTAGAAATTGTAAAACATTTTAGCATCAACGTACCCGTTTATTAGAGTTGTCTAAAAATAGACAAAGCATAAAATTAATAATTTATAATTGCTTAAATAATATAAATCAACATTTGAAAATCAATAGTTGATATAAGTCGCTTTAAAGAAGTTTAATTATGCATGGATTAAAATAATTATATATTTTCAAGATATATGATTTTATACTGTTTTTTTTTTAATATAAAAGAAACCCAACGATTATAGTTATATATATATATATATATATATATATATATACTTTATTGAGTGATTTTGAAACAGATGTAGCAATGCAGTAATACTTGTAAAGTATATTACTGAAATGATATTGAATTTTTTTGTTAGCACGTTTAGATATATTGCAATTTATTATTGGAAATGTATTTCAATATTTCAGGAACTTTTATGCAATCGACGTTTATTGAGAAGTGTCCTTTATTGTATGTGCCAATAAAGCAAACTTTTATAAAACTAGAAATGTATGTTTAGTAAGGCAAAGCAATTTTTGAAATAAATAAATGAGTAAATAATAAATAAAATCTAATCCACAATCTACTTCATTTTTTCAATTACAGTATGTTTTACTCGATTTATATAAATTATTATACCAGTTAACAATTTTTTTTATTATTAAACTATTTTGAAAAATTTTTCAGTTAGATTTCAAATAGAAATGAGAAATGTGTAGCTCATAGATCTTGCCATTCTGAAATTTATCTCATTAGTAAAAATAATAAGCCAAAATTTATAAAAAATCTTGAATTGATTACCAGTAATAGTACCATTTTTTTTTTAAAAAAAACAGTATAATTTAAATAATTTAATATTTGATTTGTTCCAATAATAAATCCAGTAATAAATAATGTTAAGTTGTGCCGTTTTATTATGATTCTTTTTTTTTTTAAAAAAAAACAGAGACTAAAACACATCTTCTTGACATATTGTATGAAATTCTCATTTCCTATACAACAGAATTTATTTATATGCATTTCGTTTTCGAATAATGTTTCGTCTTTAAGTTTTATGTCGGTACGAAATATGAACGTTTTGTTTGATGTCACATCAGAAACGTTTTGTAAGAATACTTTGATTTACTTTTTAATGTTGATGTTTTAAAGTAATATTTAATAATATCTACAGTGTATCTCTTTGAATAAATGTTTAAATGAGTCTGTGGAATATGTAGATGCCATTAGACAAAGTTGAATGAAATTTTAAGCTTCTTGTATTGTCATTTAAATCAAACAGTTTTCAAAATGAAAGTCTATTATTATTATATTTATATTTGAAATAGTAACATCATTTTTGTAAAAATATAAATTAAATTAAACGAAAGATTCATTTAAAATTATCCGATTATAAATGAATATATTTGAAATTATCAAAAATAGATTATACAAAAAAACATTTACATTCGATTAAAGAACTGAAATATTATAGTTTTTTTTTGGAAATAAATATATTATTTTCACTATTTATTTATGAACAAAAATGAACAATCATGAACATATTTATGAATAAAAATTAAAAATACTTTTATCCGATTACAATTCTAACTAAGAATGAATCGTAAAATGTAAAAGACAAAAGTTTATCTTCGAAACGATATTGGGCGCATGTTCTTAAGACGAAGTCGAGTAAAAGTTCGAAGAAATTTTTAACATCCTAAGAACTAATAAAAAAGATATAGCTGCTATGTTGAGTAAATATCTGCCACTTTTATAAACTGACGGTAGCCCAGTGTGGCAAATATAAAAATGTATAACTACGTTTCTGAAGTACGAAGACGACTTTTTGTGTAACGCATCATTCACTTGTTCAATTGTGTGTGTGTGTGTGTGTGTGTGCGCGTTCATTCAACATACGCTCACATTATAAATAATAAATTTTTAAAAAAGTCCTGAAACGCAATATTGTGGCTGAAAAACTTTCGCACTAAATTAAAATTATGTTACGAAAATGTATTTTTGTTTCGTACCTTTTTTTGTTCGAAATGAAACTACGTGCTTAAAATATTACTGTAATCCAGATATATGTTTTCATTTAATCAGTAATCCTATTTGTGTTAATCATTTCCCCCATTTAATTTTTATTTCATACGTCGGGCTTGTTTCTCGCTCTTTCTCTCTCTCTCTTTCTATATATATATATATATATATATATATATATATATATATATATATATATATATATATATATACGTGAATAAAAATATAAACAAGAGAAATTATTTCCTGACCTTTACATGAACGTGTTTCAATTTATTCCTAAGACTTTGTTAACATTTTGTAGTATTTTTAATTAGTTTTAATAATTCAACGTTATTCAAACGTGTGGTTATTATAATTGTATGGTATTAATTTTAATTAAAACACGTCATTTCATTTTCTAATCAAGCTTAATGTGCGAACAGTTCGGAAATAACATCAAATCTATTTTTTTTTAGTTTGTTGAAATGAATAAACATAATATTAAAAGGTAATCTAAGTTGTTTATTTAATTCAATACGATTTTATTTTTTTTAAAAAAAAATACTATATTCGCACAAATCTTAGTCAACTCTGTGCACTTTATTGATGTTATACACTTATTTATAAAACAATTTGTTTTCGAAAATGAATCAATTACATTTAAATAATTACTTTCGAAATTAGTTTTGTCCTGTGTGTTTCATTGCCCATGAAGTATTTTGCTAATAGAAATAAATATACAGTTGTTAATTCGTAATTTGAACAAAACAAAGAATATCTTAGAATATTTCAATCGCTCCTCAGCGATAATGTGCAAAGGACAATTAAGAAAGGGTGTGTTATAGCTAGATACTTATTGATTATTATGTATTGCTTCAATACGGAGCGCTCAAGAATTGAATACTGGATGCGAAACAACTTTAATTTGTTTACATTATGTAAACCATTAATTGTATAAATCTTCTAAATATACGAAGCAATAACACTTATAAGCAGTTGATATTTTTTTGTAGATTTATTTAATTTGACATATGTACTTTATGCTGTTACATTAATTATTTTTTTCAGATACGAAACATTGAATTTTTTTTACATTTCTTCTGAACAAAAAAAATAATATTATTTTTTCATTTAAACAACTTACTTTTTAAGATATTAATGCAACAGGGTACACTGTCTACTTTTAATTGTAAACTTAATAAAAATCTTAATGTACACAAACATTTTCTAATTACACTTGTTTTAATTAATTGATATAACTAAAGCTTGTTCATAATTGATGGCAAATACCGAACTTATGATGAGAATTCATAATTATTATATATTAAACGCAGTCTAACTTTAAATGCAAAAACACAATAAATGAAATTGAAGTTACAAATAAAAAAAATACATTAACAATATTTATACAGCGAAAATCGATCTGCTTATATATGGCCGGGATTAATGTAAATATCAGTTTTTAATGGAATATTAATCGAATCATTAAATAAATATTGTTTGTATAAACTTCTGTCTTTCCTTTATAAACACACATACACATATGTATGTGTGTGTATGTGTATATATATATATATATATATATATATTGAGATGAATTATAAAATTTGACGTAATGAAAACTGTTTATGAAAAGTTATGATTACAAGTAAACATTTGATTATCGCTATTTCGTTCTTTCGACGAACTTTGTGTCAATAAATTCGCTAATGATATGATTAGCTTCAACCAAGTATTTTGGTTTCATTTCATCCATAAATTTATTCATTCATTTTAGAGTTTCGTCCTGAATTAACACTCTAAAAGGCAATCCTTTCTTTCGTGAAATGTTAGAAGTTGTGTAAAGAAAATCAAATATATATATATATATATATATATATATATATGTATACATATATATATATATATATATATATATATACATATATATATATATATATATATATATATATATATATACATATATATATGTATATATATATATGTATATATTTTCTTGTTGAAGATAATACTGTGCCAATAGAAATACTACTTAAACTAAATAAATGCATATAGTAGTTACCTATAATGTATATTATTCAAAAGTTGTAACTTTAATTATTCAAGTAGTTAGTCGTTGGTGTACGTCGATCTATACACTTGAAATCAGGTCATAAAGAGAATCAAATTGCGGTTATTGTGTTATACAAAGTTGGTAAGTCACAATGAGAAATTTAAAACGATACAAACATAAATTCGTAAATTCGTGAACTAATTTGTGAACCGAGTATTTAATTGTTGTAAATGTATATAAAATTTATAAAATTATCCACAATTACATTTTGGCTTATATTTTGAAGTATGTATATATAGAACTATAGCGAAAATTTAATTCAGCTGTAGACTCATAAGTCAAATTATATTTATAGAAATATTTCTTTTTTTATTTTTAATAAAAAGTGTGCTGAAAACATTATATCATATTTTAATTGTTTTTAGTATCCTCTAATACAGCGCTTCGCAAACTATGTTCCGCAGAAAGTGAATAATCTCACTTTGCGTAATGAGTTATTCATCTTCTTGACGTCATATAATTTTATTTAAACAAAATTTCATTGAATTTTTAATAAATTTTTCGTGGTTGATGAGTCTTGCGTATCTGGCAGATATTTCTACAAAGTATAATGAAATTAACTTATCATTACAAGGAAAGAATATTACAATTTTTAATACAAGAGATAAAATTGCATCTTTTGATAGAAAGTTACAATCTGGATTTCTAGTCAAACAGGATAGTTTTTGCTTGTTTTTCTGCTTTACATGAATTTTTGACTGAAATAAATTCTAAATTAGATGAATAAGTTTGTCATGTAATTTAAGAACACTTGCATGACTTACAATCAACCCTTTTGCAAAATTTTGAAAATCCAGTGAGGATAATTCCTGTGTTTGGAGTCCATTTACAGTGACAGTTAAGTCAGCAGGCTTTAGCGCAAGTGATCATGAAAATCTAATTGACTTAATTAGTGACTCTGGTTTAAAATAAAAACATAAAAAACTTCTGTTAAATGATTTCTGGACAAATTTAACAGAAGAGTACTCCAGCATGTCAAAACTAGCTATTATTGTTTTACTTCCTTTTACAACGACATATTTGCGAGGCAAGATTCTCATATTATGATGCTGTCAAAGCAAAGTTCAAGAACAGACTCGACGCTACACCAGATATGAGAATTCAACTTTCTAATATTGTGCCTGATATCAATAGAATTTGTAATTCAGACCCAAAATCATCAAAGTCATTAAGAACGCGATTTTACAATATATATATATATATATATATATATATATATATATATATATATATATATATACACGCTAGTTTATTTTACTATTTTTCTGTTTTGTTTTAAATAATTAATATTTGAGAATAAATGTTTGTTTTTTTTAACGCTTATATGAACTCATTTGTTTTATTTATTATTTATATTTACCTACTCTACAAAATAACAGTGTCCCGTTAAAATTTCAAGATTTGTGGAGTGTTCCGTCGTAGAAAAAGTTTGGGAAACGCTGCTCTAATATTTCGAGAGATTAAGAGTAAATGAGTTTTAAATATACTTTATATATTATTTTGCCAGATCCAATCTGTCGATTCTTGTAAATAACTTTCACTCACCTAACTGTATATTAAAGCAGTAATATGATTTATTTGTTTTGAGAACAAACATAATGTTCAGATAGGCTAAGATTTCGAAAAGTGTCTTATCTGATATGATCAAATTTAGTGAGATGATTGATAAAATCGCACGGGAAAATTTAAAGAAAATAATGAAATCTTGCATATTTGCCTTGTATACTTAAATCATTCCTGTGGTATTCAGTATAGTTTGGATTTAATCGAAGAAATCCTTCTTTTTATGGAAACACTGATCATGCGATTAAAATTAAATTAGACAATTAAAATATGAGTAGTTATCACCCACAGGTAGTTTATTGCTATAGAAATATATCAACAAGCTACTTGATGGTGGCTGAAAATTTGAAACTATTTTAGGCAGATAACTACTCAAATTATTCATTGGGATAAAAACCATCAAATTAGTAGACACACATATAAAAAACTTAAAATTTTAGATTAGCTACTGCGTGACTTTAAATGTTGGCTGATAATATATTTCTTAACATAATTTATCTAGAAGTTCCATTTAACAATATTTTAGGTTCTCAATGTGAAAACATTAAGATTTGAATTCATTAAGGTCTTTACAAAGATACTTTTATTTAATTTCATTATTTTACAAATTACGAATAATATATTTAAGGCGAAGCGAAGTATTCATTCTTATATAATATTCACAAATTGTAAACATGTTAGTAGTTCTTAGAAAAATAAGTTGATGGTTTTTTATTGAATTTTTATGTTTTCAATAGAATTCTGTGCTGAATTTGTATACATTTGTCGATGGAAAAAGTAAGAATATCTTGAATGGTTTATCAATACGAAATTATATAATCAAATTAAGTAAAAATATTTTTTTCAATTTTAATAATTCTATTATAATATTTATAAAAATCATATATATATATATATATATATATATATATAAATATATATATATATATATATATATATATATATATATATATAACGCGCATTGATTGGTTGGTCAATATAAAATATTCCCTTCCGTCCTTGTATTTTATTACCATTCTGGTAATCATACTACGTTTGCATGCATATGCATTTATATGAATAATATAAATCGTTTATTGTTACGTTTTCGTTTTATTGATTTTGTTACTGTTATATACAATGTTGTTACACCTGTAGCGCATCAAAAACGTTTGCCTGTTTTCAAGACGGGTTCATTTCTTCCTCAATGCTGTGATGGACTTTGATGTCTAGGTTGCCTATTACATTTATAATTGACATATATATATATATATATATATATATATATATATATATATATATATATATGTATATGTATGTGTGTGTGTTTGTGTGTGTGTGTAATTCTATAACATACTTATAATTCTTAAACGTTTAAATTTGTTATTATATCATTTATTTTTCGATAATAATAACAGTAAATTTACATATATTTTTTTCTATAATAAATCCATTATCTTTTCAATTCAGCGTTGGTTTTTATATTAAAAACTATATTTTAAAAAGCATTAGTTATGCAACATGCAAACATTGTTTTTTGTAAAACAGAATTAAGTAATCTGAATTCTATGTACATATTATTGAATTTATAATGTATGAAATTAACACTCTTCAAATATTAAATGACAAATGTTGCTACGGCGGTTAATGTAACTTATTCTTTCATCAGTAAAGTACAAACTAATCAGTCGTATTATAAATTAAATTTTTAGTTTGCTACTTGAATGGAATTGAATTCAGTATTAAAAGAGTAATATATTATATATTACATTAAGAAATGTGTTCTGACCTCATGTGAAAATGATTTTTTTCCATGAAAATAATATTAAATTGAACAAATTAAACAGAAATGTTTTCTATAGTTTTATATTTATTTTAAATAATACGTTTTTCGTTAGAAACATTATTTTTTAATAACATAATTTCTGATAGTATTGTATTACTGTATTTATTATATTTATTTCAAAGCCTTCAAGTAGATCTCATGTTATTTTTGCTGTGGTTAGTTTACGTATGTAATGATAGTATAGAGTAACATGCAATCGTGTATTCGAATTTTGTTATCATCATATTTCCATAAGATTTTCTTAGTATAAATAGTTAAAAATCATTTTAAAAAAAGTGTTTCTATTTCACTTTCTTAATTTTCGAAACGTGAATTTTACTATGAACAAGAATCACGAGACGATAGTCACATATTTTGTGTATAAAAAATGTTTTTTTTTCACTGATTATGATCAAGTATTTTAAGAAAAGACCCATCAGTAGATTTCTTCAAATTGAAGCGAGAAAACAATCATTTGCGAAAGATCGAACAGTAATAAAATATATTTTAACTTCTAATTTTGACACTTTTAACGCATTTTTGATATTTAATTTAAAATTAATTACATTTAATTTGTCAAATTTACAATTCAAATTTAAACATTTGAACACGTTAGAGTTACGGAACGAAAATTTCATTACTCAATTTTGAGGCCTATGGCATTTATCACTTTCGCCACACCCTCGCTAGAGCTGTAATTACATATGATTTTTTTTTAAATTGATGTTACTTATAAAGATTTGACTTTATTAAATATAATCGTTTAAACCCTCACCGACCGTCTTTGAGTATTATAAAAATAACTATCTTATTATAATACAAAAAATATCTTATAATTTTATTTAATTTGAAATCAGTTTTGAAAAATATTTCCAGATTTACTTTTTTTAATTATTATAAATTGATTTTTTTAAATAATCTTAATAATTTCGACAATACTTTTCAATATGGCAAAAAACTAAAATTACAAATAACATATTTAATGAATGTCCCAACTCCAGCAATTAATTTATAGCTAGACTGTTTCAAAGAAAATAAAGTTAGAACTATTCATAGATCCTTTTTAAGAAAAAAGAAATAAAAATGGTGAATATATTCTTAAAGGTCATGTTTATCATTTTGTTATCTTACATCTGTTTTTAATAATAACTAAATAATAATTGAAAGAGTACTCGGTGTTTGAACAATAAGTAATAAAGGATTTAATAGTTTATTTTATTATTTACATTTTTTATTTAAAAGAAGATTATTTATAAAATTACATTTAAATTAAAAAAAAACGTTCTGAATATGTTATATATATATACTTAAATATATCCAAAATTTCTCTTTACACGTGTAAAATATTTGAATGAAAAACTGAAAGGATTTTTAATCGAGTTTTAAATAATAAGATAATGAAATGAAACTATAATAATTAACCCTTTGTACTCGACTGCCTCCTCTGAGGGGACATCGTAAATCTAACAAATAACAATATTATTTTTTTTATAAAATATGAATTAATAAATGTATTTTCGAAGTTTCATTCAAATAAAGAAATTATTTACAATGCTATATCATTTTATTTGAAGTTATTTGTTACTTGCTATTTTGTTAAAAAATATATTCGACTGGCTGTTATATGAGGTGAAAAAAATCTCGAAGTGCAAACGGTTAAAAGAAATAAATGAATTTTTAATCTAATTAAGAATTAAATTATAGTTATTTTCTTAGTAAAAATTTTATTTTTTAAATAGAAAAATATTTCAAAGGTTTTAAATAGTATGAAAGGTAAATAAAGTACATCTATTATTTCGAAAGAAATAAGAAATCGTGTGCAAAACATAACCTTAACAATAAATTATTTTTTTCTTTATTAAAAAATAACAAGCACATGATTCATAAAAAAGAACATTGTTTTGGTAAATATCTATTGTTGTAAAGAAATTATAATCAATAACGTGAATAATTTAAACCTGGATGTTTTTATTTAATATTCGAGCTATCGTGCCTATTGAAAATTTATATTCTAAATGTTATTAATAACCAATTTATTCCCTCTAAACACGCAATACTGTTCTTAATGAAAACCATTTCGAGTACTCGTAAATAACGATTTACTGTTCATCTCTTTGTCGGGATGCACATATACAAAATAACAATATTACCTCTTTTATATCGTGTCGATATCAAATCCAATCCGTTTGATAGACCGCAAATAAATTTAATTAAAGAAACGTTTCCAACATATGCGATCGAATACATCGAATCGTCGTAAGTAAATCACATGACTTTAGCACGAACGTATAACACTGTTTAATTACGTACGACAAATGTCGCCGAATTTCGTACAAAATAAACTATTTGTGTGTATGTCTGTCTATCGCGATTTCACAAACAATCGTCGGCATAGCGTGATGACAAAACTAATTGAAAGCAAACGCGCCCTAAATTCACATTTACCCTCCGACGCATGCGCAGTGGAACACATTCAACACTTCTTTGTTCTTGAGATTTACATCAACGTCTGGTGGATTTAAATTCGTGCTTGCCGTTTTAAGAGGACGACGCCGCGTTCAGAATTTTTATTAAATAAACGGATCAATTTACATCAAAAGTCGATAATAAAATGGTTCTGTTTCATTTTAAAACATTTTTTTCCATTGTTCTTAAACGTAAAAAATTCTTTTTAATTGAATAGGAACGTTCAGTTTAACCCGTTTATCTCATTTTTATTCTTGCCGTTTAGAAAAAAAAACGAACAAATGCACGTACACTTAGTAAATGTTCAATATCGTAAGAAGAGATCGTTATCAAGTGTTGAACTGCACGTCACCATACCGCTTCTGCAATGCTCTGGCGGCATGTGAGGATAGAAGAAGCGCCGATAGTAACATAGGGGTCGTTGTATAGTGGTGGTTTTGCCGTTAGTACGAATGTTACCGAAACGTAACGAAGTGTGCCGTATAACGCCGTTATACATGTATTTATCTAGTCTTCTCACTTCAACGATTGAACAGATGCTGTATCATTTTTTTTAAACTGTTACACCGTACCAATATAATATTTGTTTTACATTTTACATAATATATAATGTATTCATAAATAGTATTTATGAATATTTTATGTATGATTATTAAATTAAAAAAATATTATTCATAACTTTTAATGAACAACTTTTTACTGTATATTTTTTTAAATGTTTAAAGCATATAATTACTGATACATTTTTTCAAAATATAATATATATATATATATATATATATATATATATATATATATATATATATATATATATTGGTTGATGCATAAGTTCATAACGTTTTTATTAAACTTAAAAATTATTTTTTAAATAAACAGAATACAAAAATTAATCAATAATTATTTCTCCTCCATTGTTTATGATTACCTGCCAACGTTCTGGCAGTTTTTCAATTCCACGTCTGAAGAAATTCAGCGGTTTGGAGGCGAAGAAGTCGTCAAGCTTATTTTGAAGAGCAACGTTGCTATTAAAGGAGATGCCTCGGAGATCGTTAGATAGAGAGCGGAAAAGATAAAAATCGGATGAAGCAAGATCAGGAGAATAAGGTGGATGTGGATAACATACCAACCATGCTCTTGGATAGCCGTTTTTATAATGTTATCAGAATGTGACTGGGCATTATCATGCTGCAAATTCACATCAAGTGAATTTGCCTTCTAGGTCGTCTTTCTTGAATTTCGGCCTCAAGACGACGAATCTGTTGGCAGTAAACCTCGGTAGTATTGATTGACGTGGATCATCGTGAAGTGAGCGTTTAAATAGTCTTCATCAAACTCGAACGGTCTTCCGGAACGTGGAGAATCATTCAAATCAAAATGATCCTCTTTGAAACGAGAAACCAGTTTCGCGCCGTACTTTCCACGATGGGGTTCTTCCCGTAAACGTTACAAATGATTCTAACTACCTTTGATGCCTTAACTCCTCGGTTAAACTCAAACGAAAGGATATGTCGGAAATTTTCGTTTTTTTGGTACTTGACACGCTTTTTTTCTTAGTCAACCCTTAACACAAGCTTTCTACAAATTGAAAAATTCAAGAAGTATTAAATAAAACAATACTATGGTGTTAAAATGACTAACATATGTCAAACATACTTCTTTCCAAAGCACTGTTCCCTTGAAAAACAAAAACGCTATGAACTTATGCATCAACCCAGTATATAAACATATACTGATAATAAAAAAGACGAGAAAAAGTCCTCTACATATGTGGGATACGAATATCAGATAATTCATGAAAAATTCGTAAAAAATGGTCTATAATTTAAATTAGAAACATTATAGTTAAATTATGATTAAATTGGAAAATTTCGTTATTTTTTAATTTGATTTCTTTCGAATGATATTGTTTAATTATAAAAAATGAGAATTTAATTAAATAACACGATTATCTCATTACTGAAAGGCGCCTGATTGTATGAGGTTTATATTTTTTTCATAAACTTAGAAAATTAATTTTGAATATCAAGTTAAAAAAGGATGTTATAAAAAAAATGTATTTGTTATGTATTGATTTAAAATCAACTGATATTTATTTTTATTTATTTAGTTTAATTTATATCACATGGGAGGGATTAATTCATTTTGCGTACTGTTTAAAACGTATTGCCCCTTGAGTTTACATAACATTATAGCTAAGTTCACATTCATAAATTAATTTTTCATTCCTTATAAAGAACATCATTTTTTCTGTTCAAAATGTTCAATAATTGATTATTTATCATTTTAATTTTGATAATGCAGATATTTATGATGATACCATCATCCTCATAGTGCTTAAGTGTAGAAAAATGATATTTTTCTACATCTTAGCATTCGGAAGACGATGCATCGAAGTACACATAAACAGTAATGAAAATAATCAATAATAAATCACTGGACATTTTTTTATCAGAATAAAATTATATAGTATATAATGGACGAGAAAAAAATTTCTGAAAGTATTTTTACAGTTTCAAATTATAAAGCTACATAATTCGATAATATATTTTTATAATTTACGAGTTCGATAGAAATACAAATATTCATACTGTAATTATTAAAATAGTATTTACATCGTTATTTGACTAAATTAAATTAATTCTAAAAATTGATCATAATTATATTTTCATCAAATTAAACATGTGTAATTATTGCTTATTTTAATATGCTAATATGTATGTTAATGTCATTATTCTCTAAGTAATTATTTTTTTCTGTTGTCCTGGAAATAACTGAATTATCATTTAAATGCACATTAACGTATCAAAATAGATAATAAACAATTATTGAACATTTTCATAAAGAAAAAATGTATGTGTATAGAAGTTAACCACTCACAATTCACCATATCAACAAGTAGAAGATAAAATATATATTATATATTTTTATCCTTTTCAGAGTAAAATACTCGTTTACACATTTTTACTCAGATGAATAAATATGTCCACTTTTTTCAGACTATGCAACTTAAATGACATGTAAATTAATCTGTAACAATGGTGTCAAATATACGGCACGCGGCCCAAAGTTTGAAGTTGATTTTATTAAAATAATAAAATTATTATTATAGCTAAAATATTAAAATAATAATAAAAAGTAACATCCAAATGGAACTGATTGAAATTTAGTGCAACAAGGTGCTAAAAGAAAAGTATAATGAAGTTTGCATTCCAGATTTTCGTTTGTACTTGTCAGGACATTTCATTGAAATGCGTATGATTGCTGCAAGAATCTTGGCAATATTTGGTAGTGCATACCTATGTGAACAATTATTTGCCCTTTTAATGACTAATAACATTTCACACAGGCTAAGATTGACAAATGAACATTTAATATCTATAGTAAAAATATCATTATCACATAAAATTACATTCGACATTGATAAAATAGTTTCTGCCAAAAGATGCCAAGTTTCTAGTGAAAAGTATTATTTTTTTTCATTTCTCTTATTTAAAATAATGCTGTTACCATTTGATAGTAATACCTAAAATTAATGTATTTCTTTTAAAATTTTTATAAATTCATTAAAGGAAAAATAAATGTAAAATTTAAACGAGTTATTTTCGAATATAAATAAAAGACAGTTTTTCGCTCACTAAATTTTTTTTTTTTGTGATTTTTTTGTCTGCGACCCGCAAACTTTCTTAAACTGAATTTGGTGGCCCGTGTTCTTATATGAGTTTGACACCACTGATCTATAACATTCAAAAGATGCAATTTGATACACGTATATATACAACAATTACAAGGTATAGTTTTGTGATGTTTAAAGCTAACTTGTTTATCATTCTGTCAATATGATACATTTCAACAATTTCTTGAAATTTTGATTTAAACATCAAAAGTTGTATAGTAAGACATTAATTAATATTTAAAGTTTTTAATTCGATTATATTTCAACATGTGTGTGTTTTTTTCGAAAGATATTTAAATATAGAAATTATGTAACAAATTAATAAATAAAAATATTTAAGAAATAAAAATACAACACATATATATTAGAGATATGCTTATAACTTTTACTAATTGCAAATGTGGAAGTAAATACTTATTTTTCATATTTGTTATAATACAAAATGATACGATCTAATTAGGCCTTACAAGATCACAGAAACTTCACGTATCTCGTGTCTGAATTTGTCCTAGTGGAATTTATTTATGTAATTTAATTATATTGCAACATTCAACAAATATACCGTAGGAAAATTGTACTCCGCGCATCTAACCTAACATTGTAAGTAATTTGCTTCTGTGTTTCATCACGTGTCGTGTATAACTAATTTTCTTTTATATAATTATAAAAATTATATATATATATATATATATATATATATATATATATATATATACTGCAAGATGTAAATGTTGAAAACTTAAATGAAAACAAACTATAAAAAAGATATTAAACATTCACTTATTAAATGAGCAAGAATGAAATAATTACTGAATTTTATTATATACTAATTTGCTTGTTCGAATTAAAATTTCATGAATAATAATACATAAAACATGCAATAATATCAAGCTGAATAAATTATATATTGCTGTTAGTTATTAAATTTCGAAACGAAAAACAGGTAACTAAATCATTAAAACGGTATAAAAAAAAATCAAAGAAAAACCCATGAAACTATCTTAGTACCAAATCTTCTATAAACGTTAACAAAGACATTTGTGTAAAGAATTCGCTTAATTGTGTTGTATCCGATGTATGTATGTATGTAACCTTTTTTCGAACAAAAAACTGCAGTCCTGTATTTATTATTACTTTCTTTTTCATGACAGCGACCGCTGCTCGCATCTGATCTACTTTATACGATCACTTAACATAAAAGAGCAATTTCATAAAAAACAAGATCAAGAATCCGTTCGTTCTACGGAAATCGTACTGAAAGGATTAAGGTTTACGCCGGCTGAATAATGTTTAGTTTTTGAATTGCGCTGTAAATTTCGACGTTTTAAATCATTTTGATTAAACACACCTACAATCACACTGATATTCCATGAATGAGAATGAAAGAGGGTGAATATTAATTTAAATTACCAAGTCTACGAAATAAATTCGGAATTTATATATATATATATATATATATATATATATATATATATATATATATAAACAAGGAAAAGTCAGAGGAAATACGCAATTAGGGTGAATAATATTTAATTACGAAGGAAAAATAATTTAAAAAAGGTCATAGCATTTACTTTTTAAATAGATGTATACATATATATATATATATATATATATATATATATATATATATATATATTGGGATCAGTGCAAAAGTTCGTACGCAATTAAATAGGAGTATGCTATGTTAAGAGTGCCGCATGGTGGCGCTTGTGATTGAAATGTTATATATAATTTGAAAGGTGACAGTCACAGTGACAGACAGCTGTCATTTGAGTATTAGATGCATTTGTTTCAATTCAATTTGTGTGTAAGAAAAAAATTTGAAAATGCACAACGAATAGATACACGTTCGTCTCGTTATGTTGTACGAGTTTCGGAAAGAAGTAACCGTTGGTGCTGCAACGAAAAATATTCGGGAGGTTTACTTAGACCATGCACCATCACTTCCAATTGTGTAGAAATGGTTTGCAAAATTTCGACTTGGTGAATAACCTCGAAGATCAACCTCGCTCTGGACGGCCTACTGAGATCGACGACGATGTTGTGCACGTTTTAGTTGACAATAACTCGCGAATTTCGACATAAGAGGTTGCCGGGACACTCAACGTTGACAGATCGGCTACATTTCAGTATTTAAGGAAGGTGAGGTTCACGTTGAGGATCGATACGTGGGTGCCGCACTCGTCTGAAAAAACAAATTTGATCGCATCTCTTCGGCAGTTCTTTGCTTGGACGCATCAACAGAGATCCTTTTTTGGATCGATTGGTGACTGACAATAAGAAATGGATCCTGTACAACAACGTCCGTTACGGATGAACGTCAAAACAAGCGAATGAAGGGCCAGAACCAGTCGTCAAAGCTGGCTTTCATCTGATGAAGGTGTTGCTGTGTGTTTGGTGGAATTGCAAAGGTGTTGTGTATTTTGAGCTGCTTCCATGAGGCGAAATGATTACTAAGGAGACATACTGTCAACAATTAACCAAACTGAACCCAGTTATTAAAAAAAAGCGTCGCGATTTTGGCCCAGGGGACATCTTCCAGCACGATAACGCCAAACAACATACAGCAAAACTGACTCAAAAACTGAAGCAGTTGAAATTGGAAATCGTATCGAACCCATCGTATTCTCCGGAAATTAGATCTTTGGATTATCATTTGTTCCGGTCGCTGCAGAACAGTTTAAATGGTAAAAAATTTGATACCGTAAAGGGCGTGAAAACAACTTCACCGACTTTTTTTACCAAAACCGCACAGCTTTTACAATCGAGGAATCCAGCAACTGCCTGATCGTTAGAAAATGATTGCAGAAAACAATGGTGAATACATAATTGATTAATAAGCGTTTTCTTCGAAAAATAATCTCTTGAGTTTCAATTTCAAATCGTATACTAACTTTTTCACTGATTCTATATATATATATATATATAAATGTTCTATAATTATTTTTCTAATGTTCATTTTATAAAATAACATGACGTTTAAAACGACCATATTGTAAATGTCTGAATGATTTAAAAACTGTTTACCGTCTAAAAGCATGCTGTAATCATTTGAAAAGACAATAGCACTTGAAGCTCTAAAACTCTTCCGAGAATTACAGCATTTCTACAGATGAATTATTTACAATTCGCCATTTAATACACTGAAAATCTTTTTATATTGGTATATCGTACTAAAGCTAACAGTAGATATCCAAATTTCCTGCTCAGAATTTAGAAAACAATTTTTGTCATTTTAGCATTTTTAATTATATATCTTATTTTTTTTAATTATACTAACATATATATATATAACACAAAAGTTGCAAAATATCTGTGAGAATGATTACATAGACAAAAATGAGTTTTAAAAATATGTTTATTGTTTCATGCGGTTACATATACATACTTATAATTGACAAGTGGGCGAACGCAGCGAACCTGAGAGTTGGTGAGCGCAGAGAGCAAGGGGTGAAGGCCCCTAGTGTGTATATATATATATATATATATATATATATATATATATATATATATATATACACGTATATATGTATAGATGATATGTATGAATGTAACGTGAATAAACATATTCAAGTGTGTATATCCACAATGAGACTAAACCGTCTGTAATCAATTATTCATCGACTTGTACAAAAATTACAAAAATACCAAAACGTCGATCATCATATCAATAACATACCTTCTGCACTAATAAAAAAGGTTCGAATAACACAATCGCAAGTATTTTCAGAATGTGAATTCGGCATGGAGTCGTCGAAACCAATGTCTCTATATATATATATATATATATATATATATATATATATATATATATACATATCTATATATGTGGTGTGTGTTTATATATATATATATATATATATAAATATATATATATATATATATATATATATATACATGTCATAAAATACATAAATACGTATTGACGATTCTGTTTTGAATATAACATAAATTGAACCAATTCCACTAGAAATATTTTATTTACGAGACTCGCAGCCGATCGTATTTTTATCACGAAATATTCGACGCGTAAATGTCGTATCAGAAATCGACGCAGGCTTCCGTTCTTCTTCTATACCATGCCACGTACAATTTATAATATTAATAACATACATTTTTATTCGAGACGTGTTTTGGACGGTCTCGTTAGGACTTCAGATAAATATATAAACATACACACACATCATCTTCTTTTTCCATTCTTTTCTCTCTCTTTCAAATTCAAACATACACACAATAGCCCACACACACCATGTATATATATATATATATATATATATATATATATATATATATATATATATATATGTATATATTGTAAAGTTTATCAAATAAAATAGAAATGAAATGAGAATTATAGATTTTATTCCACACTCAATTTAAAAAATATAAAATCATATAGAACAATAGGTAAATTAATAATGAATTTCTTATTGTTACAATATTATTCTGTTGCACAAAATAAATAAAATTTATCAAATATATAAAATGAACTTATGTTAATTTGAAAAATAAATCGATTTTCGTGACAACTAATTTATTGATTTCGATACTAGTTTTAGACTTGTGTGATGTATTTTTCACAGAAAATAAACGAATTGAATGAATTGTTGCGCATAATAGTGTATTATATTTGTACATATGAGTATAAGCATAACTAATATGTTAGTCGACTAATTAATGTATCTTATTTTAAATCTGAGATTTTAACATACATTCATTTTTCTTTAAGATTAGAGTACACATGCATGTGTATATTTTTGATTTGACGTAATTTACATATTTTATTTTAATCTTTTATTAGTTAAAGTTTAGATCAATAAAGTTATTTGATAAAAAAAAACAGTTAATTGTTACATAGATCCAACCAATAAGACCAAGTACTATATATATATATATATATATATATATATAAAAATAGATTTAAGGTATGCCATCATATAAATAAAAGACAATGTCCTGATTGTGGTTCCGATATGACCAAAACCAAGCCATTTAGGTCGTTGACATGTTTCATAAATACTTTTAACAACCTGAGGATGTGTATCTCGCACATTATTTTTTCCGAAGCGGTTCACATTTCTATTCCTGACGATTTCATTTTACTTGTCTATCTTAAATCACTTCAAATATATTGTGATTTTTAAATTTTTCTTTTTGGTTTTTTATTAACTATTTTACATGTATTTATATTCCCTATAACACGGTCAATTTATAACAACATTTTAATTTTAAAATATTCCTGAGAAGTCTCAAGCAGAGACGGATCTGTACATCAGGGATCTCTGAAGCTTTATCATTTTTGGGCACCCCATATATATATATATATATATATATATATATATATATATATATATATATATTTATATTTATATTTATATGTATATTTATATGTATTTATATTTGTATGTATATTTTTTTTCTTGCACTTAGCAAAAATTGTGGAATTAACGAAAGAGAGAGGTGATACAAAAATCATGCGCTGCAAATGACAGTTTATTTTACTTTTTTAGATATGTATAATATTAACTCACATTGTCAAAACAAAAATCACAAATATTTATTATAGAATCACATATATTGTGTATATGTATATGTACAACCAAGAACAAAAAAATAAACCAAATATTATACAAATAGAACAAAAATATGTAGGTATTGGACGGACGCTAATGACCTTAGCTGTTGAAGCGCCTTAAACCCTAGTAACCAACCTGTAGGTACTGGAAAATTAACATAATTATAGAACTTTTTACTGGATTTTTTTATTAGCATACTCTCTTTTGCATCCTCATAAGATAACGATCTTGTTTTGTCTGCCTCAATAGATAAAATGTAAAGAAAATTTAATCTTTCCTCGCGAACGTAATTGAACAATCATAGTTTTCAATATTTGCTTTTGATATGTTTTATTTATTTGTTTAACGCACTTTTTTAATTGTCGTTCATTGTAGGGTCCCTTATAAAGCGGAGCTCTGGAGCTTAAGCTTCATTAGTTTCTATATTTATTATTTTTGTAATATAATCCATTATTTCCATTATTTTTGTAATATAAAATAAAAATAAAAATTTTCTAACCTTACAATTTTAAACCAATAAATATTTTTTTAAATATGTTTAAAATATTTACTGTGCATATTTATTTCATTTTTAAATTAAATTATTGATATATTAAAGTATATTATACATGCGAAATGATTTATTGCATTGTCAATTAAAATTATAATCACAGTAACTCATTCCCTGTAAATTAATTCAGACAACAAAAAAATTACTACTTTTTTCGATGTAAATTTGTATGTGAACAAATCAGTTAAAAATTCCACTTCGTTGAAACAGTATACCGCATTTTTTACTAAATAATATTCAAATGAACTCGCTATTTATAATCAGAGCTCGTTGTTTGATATTATACAATATTCTGATAAACCCCATTCATGCTCTATACTGACATTGGCGAAACGAATAAATTCATATTTATTTTAACAGATGTGCCAGATGAAACACGGTCCACACTTTGCACACGCACAACAAAATTGATTTATATAGAATGTGTTTCAATGTAGCGGTTAGATTACTTCAAATTAACAGATTACTCAAATGCAAAAATCTTGTTCGATTCTTTAGACTTGGATCGTTTGTATTCTTCATCTCCTTTCCACGAATAGCGACAAATATCAAACGTACTGTATGTCTTTTTTTAATTAACAAGTTAATGAAGTAGAGAGCAAATAACAGTTTGAGGAAAGTATTGTTCATTCAAATGTTTAACAGTTTACAGCTCACGCATGACATATTTATCATTAACTTCTGATCGAACATTTAACTATATTTTTTTATTTACATAATCATTGTAATTTTATAACAGTTAATACGAGGGCGACTTATTGTTTATGTCAGACATTCTTTTCAATCTCTCTTAGCCACAATGCAGTTTTTAAACTGCTTTTATTTTTCATGATAAATAATCCACGCGTGAATAAAAAAATATTTTTTAAAAACTAGTACGATTTTATGAACAACTATTAAAAATAACCACTTAGTTATTATGAAAATTTTATACTTTATTTTATTTACAATAGCGTTTATATTGATCCCCAATAACTTCATTCTTTTTGATTTTTTAACTAATGTATTAGGTGTGAAAATTAATTCTGTGCCTTTAAATTGAATCAGTCATAACTCTGTTTTAAATTAAAATATTTTCTCGTCGTTTTAGAATTTTGAAGTGCCAGCCTCAATATTAAAAACCACTATATATTTGTCCAAACAGTTGGTATAACCTAATAAAAAATTGTGAAACGATGGAATCCGAAAAGCAGCATATTAGGCATTGTAAATTTTTCCCATTCCAGTTGAAAAAAATGCTATCGAAACCACGATACTGATTTGTTCATCTGTGTGAGAAGGTGGGAATGCATAAAAATTACAAAAAAAAAAATGCTAAAACAGCGAAAGAGATCCGAAAATGCATTACGATTTCATCGACTCAAAGCCCCCATCTTTGTTTCGACAAAGGATTGTCAGTTACCCGACAGATGGAGTAAAATTATACAAAATAATGGAGAATAATTTGAGAATTGAAATGTATTGCATTTTTCGATAAACATTCATTTTCTATAAAAAAAAGGCACCCATTTAATTTGTACGGCTCATAATTCAAATAAATGGGATTAGTAGCCTATTGTGTTAACTATTTCTGTCATTCTATTAAAAATGCACTGATTTAAGTGCACATAAAATCTTTGATCATTTTGAAAAATAATAACAAAAACTCTTGTTATTTATTTTTTATTATTATTGGCTATAAAAAGAGCTGATTACTATGAGCGCTGCGCAAAAAAGCAATTATTTCAAACGGTTTAACGTCGGATTATATTACAATATGTAATTGAAAAATGTACGAAATCAATAAAAAAAATATACATTATCTAAAAAGCGACGAGAAACATCGTTTAGTAAAAAATATATAGCCGATCTTTTTTGCACCGTATTTATTAAATAATTTAAAATATGTACATCATTCATCAATCTCTATAAACGAATAATTATTCCTGTCAAAAATAATAAAACGCATGTACAGCGAATAAAAATCTTTATTGAAATAGATTTAATTTATCATAGTGTATGTGTGTCTATGTACATATTTTAATTTATTATGAATGTCAAATGACAGTACGTTTCACTATAGAAAAGCAGGTGAAAATAAATTGTTTATTTTCTGAAATTATTCCGCTTGAAATTTTCATTTCTATTGACTTTTTCAAGCACAATAACGGACATTATGCATACACATTTAAATGGTTTACAAAAGAAACATGTATACAATGGAATAAAAATCAAATTTACATTGACAGTATGAAAACATTATACTGTATTAAAAATGTATATGTTTTGTAGAAAAATATTGAAGCGTACATCGATTATTATATTACATTATATTCTATATGACTATATATATATATGAGTTTGTATGTTCAAGATTTATTCAAAAAGTTTCTGGACAAGTTAAATGAAACAGAATGTTGCATATATATTGCAACACTGCACATATTCTTATTGAATATCGTCTTATGTAAAGCAACGCTCCACTACAAAAATACATTACTGGAAACTTTTTTCATTTTTAAAAACTCTTGTATTACTTTTCATGAATATTGATCTTACTTTCGTGTTTCATGTTTTTCTTTCATTTTTTCCTATTTTATTAAATCCCGTTCATGTCGTCGCCATTTTGAGAACAAAAAGTTGTTCTCAAAATGCTCTCAAAACAGCGTGTAACAAGAGTTTGTCTTCCTAAATCATTCAATATACGTGGGTCGTTTAACAAGTATAGTAAAAAAGCAAGTTAAACATCGTTTTTGGAAAAAAACAGTTTTATTTCTCAAGCTTGTCTCCATTGACGGTTATACACTTGGTTCAGCGAGTCTGCAAGATCGCATTAATGGCGGCGATGACATCCTCATTCGACGAGAATCTCTTTTCACCAAGCCAAATTTTCAAATTTGGGAAGAGGAAGAAGTCGCACGATGCCAAGTCTGGAGAGCAGGGTGGATGAGGAATGAATTTGTATTCTAATTCGTGCAATTTTGCCATTGCAACGGTCGATTTGTGGGCGCGTTATCCTGATGAAAGAGCACTTTTGTGTGCGCCAATCTCGGCCGTTTTTGTTTCAGCTCTTCTTTCAAACGGTCCAATAATGTTGCATAATTGACTCTTATCTGGTCGTCTTTACCCTCGTTAAGTAGTCGATCCGGATGATTTCTCGAGAATCACAAAAAAACAATCGTCATCACCTTCCCAGCCGACAAAACAGTATTTTCCTTCTTTGGCACACTTTCACCAGTCGTTGTCCCTTGCTTTGACTGCTACTTCGACTCAGATGTGCAGTGGCGAATCCATGTTTCATCCACAGTGACAAATAACCCAAAAAGGCTTGCTCATTTTTTCTATTTTTGCGGCAACTGGTATAATGCTCGCTTCAAACATCTGTAGAACGTGAACAATGTGTTGCTTCTAGCTGAAATTTCGCCTATACTAGTTTGAAAAGTGATATTTGATAGTCGTAACGTTACCAAATGAATGATTGTACCACATCATAGAAATTTACCAAACTTATCAATCGATCCATGTATATATTATATATACAGCATTCGATGAAGGTTAATTGTCTCATCCTTTTTAAATAAAAACGATCCCAAGTATAAAATTTAAAGAAAAGGTGTGGGTAAAACTTAATAAACAATAGAGACGTGGGAGTTTAGAATGAATTACAGTTCGTATTCTTTTCTTCTGTATCTGTATTCAACAAGAAACTGAACCATTGAATTCGAAATGCAGTTTAGTTTTATTTTCAAATAAATTCCTGTCATTGCGCTGATTTATCCTAGACTGGTGTATTATTATTATTATATTATTCGACGAATACGATAGTTTCTAGATATTTCATTTTTACTTAAAAACTGACAAATAATCTTAGCATTATGAATTCATATATTATCTTACAGTCGTAAAAATATCGTTTTATTCCGAGTTTCTGGTTAGTTTTACCTAATTTTGTTGTGTAAATAACTTAACACTTCGCCATAAATCTTTTTAAATACTTCAATGCTATTTATAGAATAATTTCATAATAAGTCATTAACAATTGATGAAATTATCGTATATTAATTTAAAATTAAAAAGTTTTAAAAATAACGCAAACAAACATATATAGTTACCAAAAAAAAAAACATAAAACTTATAAAATACTGAACCAAAATAAAAAAATATGGGTTGAAAATAAAAGAATTGCTACGTCAAAATCCAATCGAATATTTATTAAAATCCAGTCTAAAACTATCTATAAAAATTCACTACACACACACAGCAACATCTATCCGAGAACTTTTCGATTACCTTCGTATTCAATCATTTAAATGAAATACAATAGTACACTGTCAAATTTAAAATTCAAATAATTGTATATATAGAATAAAATCAAAAATATATATACTGGTTATTCGAAAAACAAAATTATGATTGTCATCAATATACTTTAACAAAAATAAAAATATAAAAATACTTGTAAATATTTTATTATTGATTATGTTTATGTTGAATAAACGATAATTTTCGTTTTTATCACAGTCTTCGTTCTTACTCCATTTAATGTCTATTTCAAAGTAAAACTTATGACAAATAATAATTAACTCATAAATTAATGTTATCTTGGCGTGAAATCTTGTGCCTTTCAGTTGTGATTAATAGTATTTATTTTCGAGTAGATACTATCGTTCAGACACAATCTAATTTACTTTTTTTAATAAAAACATAAAATCAATATAAACCCCGTTTTAATAATTTTATCATGTACATATTTTTAATACTTTTAACCTGTATTTTGTACTTACAATCGTGAGTAGATGGTCTTGCAATTATTATTATTGCATAAAGGTCATGAGAAGGGCGAAATCTTTTTTTCTTGCTTCTTTTACTTTCTTGTTAATTTGTATTGAACCAAAATGGTTACAGTTTACATAACAGTTTTTCTATAATATAATCAAATTTCTGTTTAATCTATTTTTATGAGATTATTCTAAAGATATTCAATAAAATGAATTTATTAGAACTATATATATATATATATATATATATATATATATATATATATATATATATAAGTATAGAGAGAGGGGGAGAAAGAAACTTATATATTTTTTTTATTTATTCAATTCTACCCAAATCTCCATCCTCAGTTTGTTTCGACATAAATTAATATCATCAAATTGTAATATTTAATGTTCAATATATACGTACGCGCTTTTAAAATAGACATTTATAATAGATTATAGTAATTCACGTTACATTCTAAGTTCCTTTTATTGTAATGATTTCGTTTCTGTATGAATGAATAATGGGAAACGATCAATGCATACTTTAATAATTCTTTTGTTGTTTAACTTGAAGCTTTATCTATATTTTCAAATACGAATACAAAAAGAGGACACAAAAAAATCATTTATATAATTAACTTACTGTATTATATTTATATATTTAATTATATGAACATATATATATATATATATATATATATATATATATATATATATCCTAAAATGTATTATCAAGAATGACCTCTATTCAATAGTTTGTTGTAGAGCTTTCAAGCCACCACTGAAAGGCGTGACATATATCATAAATAATGTATTGTGGACAGCACCCCTCATCTACCCAACCGACTACTTACTGTTGACATACAGCATTCATTTCAAGAACATACGGAACGTCACAGTTCTTCCGACTATAAATATTTCAAAATATAGAATAATGGTTTAGAACGAACATTGCAGCCATGAAAGGTAAATAAACATGTTTACATCTAAGACAGTGTTTTATGCCAATATAGAAATAACTTATTAAAAAATAACAATAGAATGAGACTCAAAACAGTGTAAAATAATAAAATTAAAATAACAATGACTATTTTTATAGTCTCCCGTTTGTATGTTAATTTTAAATAATTTTATAACTCCTTGCACTGACTGATCTTAATGTCACAATACTCAAAGGTAATCATAAATAGTCAGAGTTTGAAAAAAATATCAATTTGATCACCTATTGTCTTTATTTTTTGTTCCGAATCTTTCAATAATATTTTCTTTGTGGACAAATGTGGAATTATTGTAACATATTCAATATTGGCCATTGGAGGATGTTGTGTTTAATGGTTAAACAAGTTACATGTGTGTATCTTGTTATTTTTCTGATTCGCTTAAGCTCTCTTTGGTAAACACTGTAAAGAAATGCCCAATCGTACCTATTTGTAGTTTAATATGAATATTATAAAAAAACTTTTAGAAAAACAGTGGACACTATTAAATACTCTTGTACAATATTAACGGAAGCGTATATATTTAAAATAAATTCATTTCATTTTTTCTGTTCATTGCATTTAATTTGTATAAGAATAAAGAATTAAAAAAATAAAAGGTAATTAATGAAACTATTATAAAATAAGACAAAAAAAATTGACTATTTTGGATTGTACAGCAGTTTTCTACCTTTCACAAAATATTGCAAGTAAATTATTATTAATAACGTGTGTCTTTTCTTTGACTATAACGTTTCAAGTCAATTTAAATACCTAATTACCAAACTGAGAATAAGTATTTTAATTTAATTAAAAACTATCATTACAAAAACAAATAAAAAATACAAAAGTATATTTAATACACGCGATGTCATTTTGTTAATGCTTAATTGATAATTAGAAGTTTATTTAAATTAATATTGGTGTATATTCCAAAAACGTGTCCTTCGTTCATTTTGATTTGACCTGTATAAGCCAAGTTCTTGAAACAAATTCTCAGCTTGTAATACATAAATTTTAGTACTGCCTTCATAAGCTTAAAGTCTACCAATGGTTTTTATAAACTTAATGTCGAGTTTTTCACATGTGCGAAAATGTGTAACGCAAAAGGATGTCAAGGTATTAAAGTCACTATGAGACATACTGGCGACTTTTTTCTATATAACTTACCGCCTAATATATATTTAGAAAAAGATTATTTTTCTTTGCGGGACAGCCTAGTACATTGTATGACGTCATAAATATCAGTTTCACTAGTCTGTATAATTTAATCTTGAGAATAAAACTAATGTTTGAAATTTTTTTAACGTAAGAATCTATAAGGGTCGCACACAAAAATTCAGATGTATTTGTTAGACACAAAAAAAGATTTTATTAAAAAGATAATCTATTTTTCAATACACTATATATTTATATATTTTTCTGTTTTTTTAAAAAAAACGATGATAGTAGACAAATGAGGATTTAGTATAAAAAAAACAACATAGTTTGTTATTATTTTCGATTCAGCGTTATTTTACATATATATATATATATGTAATGCCAAGCCATCCACTCATTCGATAGAAACATTACATTCATATTTGCTCCACATGCCTATGACATAACTGTGGGAATCGATCTGAGTAATTCAACACAAAATATCTTCAACAACAAATAGACGAAAACAAAAGGCTAGCCGTATCTAAACTATCAGAGGAGATAGGCAGCTTGTATTTCGTTTTATTGCCAACGTAATAATAAATATATATATACACATGTACGTGTAAGTGACAAAACCCTTATTAAACAAAAACGTGGCATCCGATACATATTTTTTTAAAATGCCGTGTATAAGACATAAGCACACATCAAATTAAATTTTTAAAATTCATAACATTCACGAGCATTGAAATATTTTCAGTGCTACCAATGCTGACATATAGACATCATGTACACATATATATATATATATATATATATATATATATATATATACATATATATATATATATATATATATGTATGTATGTATGTATGTATGAGATGATAAGAGCAACAGGCTACACTGTGTGTCATGACGATCAAATAGAAAATCGCCGGCAACGGAACGAAACGGCGAAACGAACAACGGATGCATATATCTCGCTCTAATAAGTTATTCTTTGTGCATTGTGTGTGGTAACGTAAAGCTTGTTGCATCAAAGCACTATTATTATTCGATAGGAGCTTTGTCGTTGAGGTAAGCTTTATATCGCACCATTTGAAGCTTTATACTATCGCATGCACGAATTTTAATCCTCTATGACGCGAATAATAATCGGTCTGAATATCTTGCTTCTGTGCTTGCGATTTTTTCCCGGTTGTTTATGAATTTTTTTCAGTCAATTTCACGTACAAACACATACACACACACACACATGTACTATAAAATAAATGTTCACTAACAGCGGAGCGGGAACAAAAATGCACGATAAATTGTAAATTAATAAAATAACTGCAAACGTTAGCAAAATATTTATGTTCGTTAGAAAACATGTTCACCATTAAAATTTATAAAAATATTTTTTTATATATTACACATACCTAAATGGATTTTTTTCTTTTATATGAAGCGAATTTGACTACATCGTTTGTTCAGATATTCACAGTTCGTATGAACTCGAAGTTTTCATTCTTCCTCACTTTTCAGTTTTTGATTTGTTGGTTCAAAGAATAAACGAATAAAAAACATATTACAGACGTAAAAAATACATGTTACACGTAATATTTTTTACTCACCGTCAACAGAACTTCTTATGTAAACTTTTATGTATTTTTTTTTTTTGATGAAAATAATTATTCCCTGTGTTATACAAATAAGCATAGGGAGATAATTTTCGAAGAGGCGAACGTTTTCATTGTGTTGCAGTAATTGGGAAAGATTATATAAGCACACGAAATAGTATTTCTATTATTAGTATGGCTTTCTGTATTCACATCACGTTGTAATTACATTAGAGTGGAGTTTTCGTAATGGGATAATGAAACTCACAACTACATTTGTAGTGGGATTTTCGTCACTTCTTTATACATTTGTAAAAATACTATTCTATATATATATACATACATATGTTCTATATATCTACATTATATATATATATATATATATATATATATATATATATAATGTAGAACGAAATAAAAGAATGAAAATCAAAAAAAGATAAAAGTTGGGAATGTAAACAAATAAATAATTAATTATATCCGAACAATAATTAGCAAATAATTGTCACAATACAGTTCTTATGCTGTAGCTAAATTCAGTTTCACAAATGAATTATGTGTTCAGACCACAAAAAAATATAAAATTAACAATTTTCAATCAATGATTATGTTTGGTCATTTTTGATTCTTGCTTATGCGCATTTCGATGTTGATGCCATCATCATCACCGTACTATATTACAGAATAAATAAAAACACATTTTCCTGTACTTTAGCGCGCTGAGAATGATGCCATCGCTATTGAAATGCGCATAAGCAAGAATCGAAAATTATCAAAAATAATCATTTATTGAAAATTGTTGATCTTCTAGTTTGTAAGTGATAATATTTCTTTAACTTTGGATTTAGGAGTCATTTTTCATGAAACCGTTTGCGATTCAGTTTTTTAACAGATTTTAATTTAATTTTTGAATGTCTGGGCCTTTTTAATTGATTTCTACCTCCTTATGCTTCAAATATTAATTTTGATATCATATAAGTATTATAATAAACAAGTATCAAATTATTAATTAAATATATAAATAACATATTTTGAAAGCGTATTTAGATGTCTTAACGCCCTTAAACTTTATTTATTGGTTAATTTCGTAAGGAAATTTTCTACCATTTCTCAAAAAAAACACTCGATTTTTTTAAATAAAAAGAACAAAAAAGCGTTACATATAGTTATTTTAAAAATAAATGGTTAGAAATAAAAATAAAACTCTTGTTGAATAAAAATACAAAGTAAAAAACAATTATTTTAATTATTAATTACCTTTTTTCGTTTAATTCCATTTTCCAACAACAATAATGCATACAATTACAAAAGAACGATATCTTAATTTTGATGTTTTATTCAAAAAATGCAGTTTTTCTAACTTTTTGTATAAAAATTATAATCATACACACACACACACACACACACACATATATATATATATATATATATATATATATATATATATATATATATATATATATTAAAACAAATAATAAAACAAATTATTTTTAATAGTACTATTCTTTTTTGTGATTAAATAAACAAATATATATTTGTCAAAAAATGTTTATTTTTGACAATTTGCAGTTTTGATAATTTTTATTTTATATATAAGTAAAGTGCGTATTTTAGAATCGAATTCTTTTTAGAAATCTAGAACAGATAAATAACAATCGAATTTAACATTTCTAATCCTCCCTAACTTTTCAGATTGTAGTAAAATCTATGGATAGATGCATATACATGTAAGAGTATACATTATGTATATATATATATATATATGAGAGTGTGATATAAAATGGAAAAATATGATCATTTTTTTATTCTAGAGACTTTTCTTGAAATCGTTGTATATAGAACGTATGTGTGTCGTTATGTAAACGAATCCAAATGCAAGTAGCATATCGTATTCTCTTTTGTGTGTATATATTCTTATTGTAGACTGTTTTACATACGCTGTTATCGGTCGACACCGAATGGAGTCTATTTGTACTTTTATCCTTTGACGTATATGTTTTCTATTCAGCGTTTATTTGCTTTCTATATGCATCAAGACTACTGCAGAAAATGAAGATATCGAGACCTTTGTAAATTTTTTTAGCATCAATTTTCAGCGTACACATAGTTGATACTTTTAAAGTAGGATAAACGACGCATGCCTACGTTATAAATAAATTGAATCAGATTTATGTAAAAAAAATTATTACTTTGTGTCAGAGTAGCCTTTTAAATTCTTCTTAATACATAAAGTACTGTTCAATTAAATGAACAATATTATTTACATTTATAATAAACCATCTGCAGTGCCTAATCTTATTCACATGCGTTTCATAAACACTTTCTGCAGCCCTACATAATAAAATTTGACTTTGTTAAATCTTACATTTCTGACAGAGATCCTATTGAAATAAATTGTGAGGTTCTTTAACAGTTTCACATCAAAGGAAACGTTTTATTTAATCATCACTGGTAATTTTGTGTAATATTCGTATCTCATTAAATATTAAAAAAATAGAAAAACAACGAGAGATTACATGGGATTGCCTCAAAGACATTCTATAAAGCCTATCTTTTTTTTAAATGTATATCAATCTGAAGTTAACAAACCATCATATAGTGTTGCAGGTAATTGTTTTTACCGAAATATATCTGATAACGCTAATTTATAATTTTTTAACATACGAACTAAAAGAATACGCAATTGAATAATTTTGCAACTGAAAACGTGTTAGATTAAAAATAAATTCATCAACAATAAGAAAAATATTAGTTTCGTATTGAAAATAATATATTCTGAACACCGTCTAAACATCAAATACATGATATTATAATACTTCATATTTTTATGTATATTTATCTCGTGTAAATTTACATTTTTGGAAATAAGTTTGAATAAAAACACAATAATAAGTTGATAAATAAGCATGCTACTGTTTCGAAATATCCGGTGTTTCAAAACCGAGACCAGATATGTATTTATTTAAATTTATATAATTGACACGTTTTCTTTCAATTTAAATATATTACTTCTATAAGAATACATACAAAAATGGAATAAATATTAATATATATTTTCTGATTAAACATGCAGATCCGCCATCTACCTACGTTGAAAAGTATAAAACTTTATGGAATAAATTTCCATACTTTGTAATAATAAGTATGATCAGACATTCTGCAAATTAAATGTCAAAACTAGTTTAACAGACTTCCGTTCGTTGAATTCAATTTCTATTAAATTTTGTTTTGATAGTAAATTGATATTTTATTATTAGGTATTTTCCATCTTTCTTATCGTCACTTCCATCTTAAAATATTCATATAATTATGTTGATAGATACTTATATTATAAATAAATTTTGGAAAATGCAGATATATATATATATATATATATATATATATATATATATATATATATATATATATATATATACAGGTAGAAAGATAAAATGTCGATTTTTTGTGTTTCGGTTTCATTAACGAACGGAAACTTCTTTGAATTGCTCGCATTACTTAATAAAAACAAAGAGAGTTAAGTTTGTCTTTTAGTGATAAAATTAAATTACACTTCGAATTTCAGACATTCACTTTAAATCCATTAACTGAATGTTATCAAAACTTTTTTGTTTCTATACTGCTATGTTTGTATTTAAACGTATTGTATATACACACACACACATGTATATATATATATATATATATATATATATATATATATATATATATATATATATATATATATATATATATATATATATATATATAATATAATATAATCAAAAAATATTTTATCTCTCTGTGACTGATGGTATCACCATTGATATGCGATAAACTACAATCAAATTGATTAATAAACAATTATTGAAACTTTTTGAGTAGAATCAATTTTATGGATTATGAAGGATTTTATGAAGGATATTTTATGGATTATCAATTTTATGGATTATGGATTATGGATTATGGAGTGAAAATTTTATTTGTGAAACTTATCAATGAATAGCCTATTCATAAATATTATTTCAAAGAATTTATATATATATATATATATATATATATATATATATATATATATATATATATATATATATATATATATATATATATATATATATATACATTCTTCTTCTTCTATGAACTGCGTCACAAATCGAACCGTGGCCTCCTTAATTTTCTGCCTCCAGACTTCCCTCTGCTTGGCAGTCCTTATCCAGTTCCTTACTCTCAACAGTTTCACTGCAATGGTCGCTTGCCGTTAAATCCATCCTGTGCCCGAGGCTTTTTTTGAGGTTTGTAACGTTTGTTGTTTTAAGAGGTGGGATTGTTAACCCCACGTTCAACCCACTTTGCGGAAGACCATTCTCCCGCTCTCGATAACCCTGACCTCTCTCACCATCGAGATTACTCGATCTTGAGTGAGGTTATTCAGGTTACCAACGTTAACCACTTGGAGGTGAGAATCAAAATTGGGTAAGAGAGGCTATGTAACGCTAACTAGAGTCGTTTTCCTATGGTACGCATGCACTACCCTATTTAAACCCCATATATATATATATATATATATATATATATATATATATATATATATATACATATATAAATATATATATAGTATATATAATAACAACGACAAAATCATTTTCACTATTTTTTGTATTGATTTATTAAAACGTGATATATTCATAAATTTGTTCAAAATAGTTACTTTTAGTTTTACTCACCCTTAATCGATCAAATCATTTATCTATTAAGGCACATATAATGTCATGGGAAAAATGACTATTATTTGAATAAAAATCCTTCTAGAAAAATAATATTGGTTCATTTCTTAGAAAATAACTTTAAAAACTGTTCGTAATTTGCAATCAACGAGTTCAGATTGGGACTAAAAGAAAGCCGTTTTTAACTTGAATAAAATATGAAATATCTTTTTCGCACCGTTTTTGTGCAATTCTTGTTTTGTATTCCAAAGAAGTTTTGTTAAACTGTCTATTACTGATCGAAAAAATGATGGTAATATATTTTAACAGTGTTAAGAATGCTTTTTTGATACGTTTTATTAATATTTCAACCTGAATTTCATACAAATATAACATAAGCACTCCATTAAATCTTCACTGTGGTTGAAGATGAATTTCTTTGAACCTTTCTAATAACTTGTGAGGATTCTTTGGATTTGCAAGTATTAAAATCTCAAACTGTTATTTTTATGATCATTTTTTTTCATTATAAAATGTCTTTCGTCCATGAACAAAATATTATAATATTTTAGCGATTCTATTAATTATTGATCGTTTTTCTAAAAATACGAAATCCTAATCACTTCTAGTGATACGAGAAATAGATTTTTAAATATAAATTTCTGTTTTTTTTTTACTTTTGAAGAGGTTTCGACATTTGTTTCTCAGGGTGAATTATTAATTTGTGCTGTATGAATAGTACAAACATTGCAAATTGTTTATTAAATCTGTACTTATAATATATGATTAAATGGATTATTTTTTTTAATACACATGTATTGGAGGTATTCATAGAAAATTTAAAGTATTAAAAAGTTACTACATTTCATTCCAGTCTTATGAAACGCAGTTACAGCAATTACTTCTTCTTAACAACTACTAAATTAAAATTTAATAACTTTACACTTTACCATATTTGTCTGTTTCGTTACCCCTTTATAATAGTTTCTGTGTAAATTAACTAATATTATTAAATTTGTGACAATTAGAAAGAAAAATAATCTCTGTAGTGATAAGAAAGTCAACTAAAACCCCTGACTCAGAATTTAACTTCGAAGAAAACTAAACGTATAAAATAAAAAAGATTTAAATAAATACATTTTTGAAATTCATAAGCTTTATATAATAATTAAAGTTTTAAATGTAAAATGAACAAATATTTCCCGAAAAAAATATATTTTAGTT
This sequence comes from Acanthacorydalis orientalis, assembly GCA_034766995.1. NCBI lineage: Eukaryota > Metazoa > Arthropoda > Insecta > Megaloptera > Corydalidae > Acanthacorydalis > Acanthacorydalis orientalis. The sequence continues at coordinate 38,277,056 of CM068315.1, read as the reverse complement.
GTGTTTTAAATTTATCATTAGCAGGTGGTTGTTAGTGTACAGTTGTGCCAAAATATGATTAATATCTTTTACATGACAAAAATTATTCAGTGATTGACAGATGACTTTTGATTGATTTATATAATAATGATATATGTATATATATGTATGTATATATATATATATATATATATATGTATGTATATATATATATATATATATATATATATATATATATATATGTATATATATATAATATGAATGTATGTGTATGTGTTCGTACAAAAAATATTCAATATAGCTGAATGTGTTTTAATTTTGTCGCTCCGTACGTGCTCCAGTGTTGTTTTATGAAACAGTATAAGAGTGAGAGAGACACGCGGGTTTATGTAATTCTCGGCGTTGTGTTGTTTTAATGGCGGTCATAGAATCGGCAATAAACCAAAATAACAGTGCTTACGGGCACCCGGTCAATTTCGCAGCGCGTTAAATAATCTCCTTATGTGCGCCCACCAAACCTGCGTGTCACTATTTTATATATAAACAATGTCGTAAATTTTTCGCTGTAGAAGAACAATTCGCATGAAAACTGAATGTCAGAATATAAACATTTCTTTTACATTTGACATAAAGGTGTTGAAATAGTTTACCAAATATAACTTTTATATCCGTTATTAAACGTGCCGAATGTTTTATTTATTTTTTGTTCCTTTTTTGTATGCAATTGATGAATTGTGATTCGTAGGAGATATTCATTCCTTTATGTTATACTGTTATTACTGTTGTTATTATGTTCTTACTGTTCCTTGTTATTATGTTATTACTGTTTATAAATGTTGCTAAATATTGATTAAAATAAATGTTTTTTCATTGAAGGGTTTTACATAATTTTGACATACCTGTATATAATGTATATATACAGATATGTCAAAATTATGTAAAACCCTTCAATGAAAAAAACATTTATTTTTATCAATATTTAGCAACATTTATAAACAGTAATTCAAATCAACATTTATTAACATTAACTTAAATCAAAATGTATCAACAATGATCAACATTTATTGTATTGTATGTATGGAATATTATGTATCTAAGACCCCAACCTTTTGTCCATTGTTATCAACTCACAATAGGAAATGACTGAAAGTAACTTTTAACGCCCTGATTCAGAATTCTATGGGAATAGATGGGGAAAAACACATTCGCATTTCTTTCCATGTGTTCATTTATATTCCAAACTTTCGTGCTCTACACTCTCTTTTCCATCATACCCTACAAACAGAAGTCGTAGGGCGTTAGATCGAGGAACTGGGGAGGCCATTACAAATTCATCCTCGTGGAAATGCGTTATCTAGGAAATCACGAACAATACGACCAAAATGCGAAATTGCACCATCCCGTTGAAAATATCCCACTGAGAGTATTATCAATGGAAGTTCATCAATTGCGTAGGACTGCAACATATGTAAGTAGGATTCGGAATTCACTGTTAGGGTGTCAAAAAAGTATGGCCGAATACACCGACAACGCTCACAGCACACCAAGGTTTCACCTTTGGGCAGACATGTTCGTCCTCACGAATTACTCGTGGATTATCGGTACACCAAAAGACTGTGTTATGTCGATTCAAATGATCGCTAATGTGAAAAGTGGCTTCATAACTGAACGCCATCAGATACACAATGTTCGGTTGGATGTTTGCCATTTCTGCTAAAATCTGGCAGCATTCCACACGAACACGCTTTGACCTTCTTTCAATGCTTGAACGAGTCAGACATGGTACGGGCGGATTGTAGTAGTCGATAAATCGTTAAATTATTATGTAGTTGTTGATAATTACACGATAAATCGTTAAACGGATTGATGGGTTTCGTTGAAATTGTTCTTAGAACTTCATGAGGACCGTCGTTGGAGAACGAAATACTTCCATAACGCTTGCCAACACTCTTCTTTCTTCTAGTGTTAACTTTTCTCCCCATTACATCTGGGCAAAAAAGAAAAGAAAATTTAAATGTTCATTCCATATAAATGTTAATGTAATTCTGACATACTCTGTATATGTATATTCTTTTATCCAGACTTCAAATATCAACCGACAAAATATTCAATTTTAATTTACTAATTTCGTATTTCAATTTAAGTTTGTTTTTTGTTGTCGTTTCTCTCTCAATCAGTACATCGAGGACTTCCGCATTGAAGAAAAACGACTGAAATTTCGAGTTAACTAACACCACGTCAAATCCTCTATTCGTTGCTAAATCCAGTGTATATGCTATCTTCCATTTATTCGGCAGTGAATTCCCTTCTTTCGTATCGTCTGTGTGCTACTCGTCATGACTGAATAGCGTTACGTCTCATTTCTTTTATTAAGAAATCAATGGATGGAAATAATCACCTGTCACTTGGTATTTTGAGAGACGTCGTGAGAAAAGTTTTTTGGTTGGATAAAATACGGTTCTGTTGTTAAATGTGTTCATACTAATACTTCATACGAATAGTTGTACGAAAAAACCATATATCACCTTCAGGTACAGTTTGAATGAACCTCGAATAATTGTACTGATGAATCACTGTTCATTGTAAATAATGTATTTTTACATTTAAGGTTTTATTTATTTTGATAATTTTTTTAACAATTTTCTTTCGAGAAAACGTCAGTTTCTACTTATGACTTAAATAAATTGTTTATATATAAAAAAGGAACAAATTGATTCAAATATGTTTGTTTATATTGAAGTGAAGTAATGAACATCGTTTGTAGATAACTGATTTGTGTATATCACATTTTTAATACTTTTTTCATTTTTTCTCTACCTCTTCCATTTATATACAAATGTCATTTTTTATCATAAAAAAGTTCTGACACTGGTTAAATTCACTTTCACAAATTAATTCTTTTTTACCCGAAAAATCATACAAACTATTTTTTTCAATAAATTATTATTGACTATTTTTGATTGATCTTTATGCGCATTTCGATGGCAACGCCATCATCCTCAGAACATCAAGACAGAAAAATCTTCTATAAAGAACTGATGGAAAAACAATATATTTTTTTTTGTATCTTTGCGCTCTATGGATGGTGACTGCTATCGAAACACACATAAGCAACAATTAAAAATAATCCATAGTAATTTATTGAATATTTTTAACCAAAAAGAAATGTTTGTCTGATTTGAGGTGAAAATTAATTCATTTCTAAAAATTATTTTTTATGTTTTGAATTGGAATTTTTTTATTAAAATATAATATTTTAATCTTTCTATTACTTTATCGCAATATTTAACTATATATGTATAACTGTTATTTACGGTGTATGAGAAAAAAAGTATCTTTCGTTCTGAAATGTAATAAGTATCAATTATGCGAACAAATAAACACATCATAATTATCTGAAAGTGTCAAAAATTTTGACAACATTATGAAAAAAAAATAATATTTTTAATGGATCTAATTGCCAATAAACAACTTCTGTTGTTTAAATAAATATATGTATATATATATATATATGTATATATATATATATATATATATATATATATATATATATATATATATATATATACATATATACATATATATACATATATATATATATACATATATATATATATGTATATATATATATATATATATATATATATATATATATATATATATATATAAACTGTGAGTGGTAACTTCAGATAGAACAAGTTTCTACGTGATGCCAGTAACACAGAAGATTAATGAACTGTAGGTAATTAATATCCGTTTTCCTTAGTCCGATACATGTATGCCGAATAGATAAAATAAATCATGCGAGATATTTCTTCACAAACGTAGTTGTTCTCGAATCCTGCGTGCGACACACACACATACACACATACAGACCCCATATACAATTTCAAGAAGCTCTTGGGATTACATGTTTTCTCTTTTACCGGACCGTATTTTCTACGATGTCAGTTTGTCAGAAAGGTTAACGCTTGAACATACCCATGTACGTGTCAAGAGCACAATGTTATGAGGGTCGGAGTTTATATTTATTCGCGCCCTTCTATCGGATATTTTTAAGTCTCAACTTTTTGATTTTTACACAAACTTCTGACCGTGCATTTATACGTATACGTACTCCTACAATGACATAATTGACCAGCCTTGTTCAGTCTGTTTGTAGAATTACATATATTAATCTTCTACCATTTACAAACCTCTTACAATCTTCTAGGAATGTATATATGTGAATGTAATATATATATATATATATATATATATATATATATATATATATATTCTATTAAAAAAGTCCGAATCTATAATATATACTATTATGTTTGAATGAAAATTATTTACACACAGTAGAGATTTACTATTTCGGATAAAAGCGGTTCCTTTAGTTGACGATTTTGTAAAAGCGAATGTTACTTACTTTGTATAGGAATTCATAAAACCTCTGCAATTAATTGAACTTAAGCATATTTTCAATAACAAGAAATGATAAATAATAAAAAAAAAACTTGATTTAAATTAATTCATGATTTTTCCTAATGATAATCTGGTATTTTCTTTTACCACATCTTTCAACAGGTCTTCGTCGATCTCAAAAAGTCATTCAGAATGCTTACTATTAGTGTTTCTTAACTTTTTGCAACTTAAAGGTTAATTTAATCATTCCTTGCTTATCTTAAAAGTCGTGTGTTTAATTAGGTTGGTGGAAAGTATGTTATGTTGTATGATGACATTTTTTTAAAATTTTTAAATTAAAAAAACGAGAGAGCTCCCTCCCTGCTCACTGCGCTCGCTCACCACCAAGAGGGTTTCGCCTCTCGCTCGTTTTCCCCTGACAAATAACAGAAATTAACAAATTATACCCACAATTAATCAGCGCAAAATGTAAGTTATAAAATTTTTATTGGAAAAGTTTATAAAAATTAACATCAAAATACAATGTTAAAATCTACGACAATTTTTTTACTCTAAAGCTTCAGTGAATACAATGTTTTGAATAAATTTGTTATCAGTTTTACACTGAAATCGTATACTCTCTTTCGTTGTACACCGCTGTGCTGTAGCGTAGGCCTGAGGGGCCCTTGCTGACTTGAGTGCCAAGCGAATTCGCTCACGACTCGCGTAGCTGATAGTTACTGGTGCGTAGCTTGTATGGGAACTCTCGTGATTGTTGAGCATTTCAGACCCCCTCCAGGGGGTCGCCTCGTGCTAAGGGGCCAGCGAAGCTCCAGGTCGACCAGTGAAGGCCGATCTCTTACTGGCCATCGATGATTCGTTGTACGCCGTGAGAAAGTTAGTACATATGACTGATGTCAACCAATCAGAACAGAGACCACTTTGATGATATCTATCAACCAATCATTGATGATCGATTATACAACGGTATGGGAAATTTTGAAAGAAAACAAAATGTATGCGTTTTAATATATTATATTGAAACAATAAAAACAAAAAAAGGTTTAAAAAATCAATATGCCGATTGTGCTTGTTTTTTGCAACAAATTTCATTCATATTTAGATCTAATTTTTTCAAATATTCCTAAGTGTGGTGGCACAAATGAAAGAAATATCGCTTGATGTCTAAAGACAAAGTTCACAATTAATTGTTCGTTATCAGATTATCTATAACAACCCGCAGATCAAAGAGGTTAGTAAATAGGGGTCTACAATAACAGTCATTTCTATATTTACATACACACATGCATATATATATATATATATATATATATATATATATATATATATATATATATATATATATAATAAATATTGTATATATTCATTCATTTAGAAACTTTTAACGAATTACAGACAATTTTTCGAAAAGTTGTATTTCATCCATTAAACGGGGAATAGATGTATTAAAGAGGTATATTTTAATGAATTCATAAGACAACATTAAACTAAAAATACTGTTTCTATAAGATTTAACTTTTATTGACAATAATTGAACATTTTTTTTTTAAAAAAAACAAAAAGTATATATATATATATATATATTGCGTGCGTATGAGAATACTCAGTATGCGTGTGTGTAGATTAATTTTTATAATTATCATGATTAATGCTGACACATCTACGTATGAATATTAATATTTCTATCGAATCGTTAATATTTGTAATGACATAAGTAAATTAACTGTAAATATACACTCGAAACAGAGTCCTTGCGCTTTGTGCCAATCGAATGTGTATTTTTTTACTGGCCTACATTTTGAGCAACTGTCGTGGATCATAATTAGGCTTAATGCCAATATATACCGAACAATAAATGCCTCATTTGTCTTAAAATACTTTTTTTTCATGATGTTTACCGTGTAAATGACATTGGTAACTTATTTTCATACGAAATGTTTCATGTATTCAGTTTAGTTTCAATGACTCGGTGAAGATGTCGCTTTAACAGGAAAGAAAGTGAAATTGAAAGTGGGGATTGAAATTATTTTCTTTGATGTTTTTTTATACTTTAACAAAGACAAATGCCACTATTTATTTGATTAAACATGTGACAGAATACTTTTTAATATTGTTAAATTAATTATTAAAATGATCTTTTTCGTTTCTTTCAATATGTATGAATTAATTTCTGAATATATTTTTTATTGGTATATTTTCTGTAACAATCAGAGATGGCTCCACATGTTGTAAACTATTTTGCTTTTTTTGTTTCTTTATCCTATATTATTGTAATAATCACAATTGTTATATTAATAACTATATATTTTTCATCGATTTAATTTATGAAAAATTAATTTAAAATCGATTAAATAAATTATGTTCAAATGAATCTTGCTATAGAAATGTTAAATATTTAATCAATATAAAATAAATTAAATTGATTTAATTTTTTTTAATTATTTTTTTCATAATCTTTGATGAGTAAAATAAGAACCAAAAAACATATTTGGTTTACTTCTAATTAATTTAAAAATGTCAATTTTGAACTAAATTTCATTGAAAAGAATTTAGTAACAGTAATTATTTTTATTAGATTCTTGTAACTGAAATAAGATGTTTTCAAAGTATCTGCTAATTAGTTAAACATAATATTTATATGAAAATGAATTAAAAACATTTCACAACATATTTTAAATATATTTTTATTTTAAGTTAATATACAAAACACATCGAAACACAAGCAGTACAATAGTCAAAAAGTAAACATAACTTAAACTCTACAAAAAAAAAAATTAAGGCTCAAACAAACATCACAAGTATACCAACAGTAAAAAATATCAAAAAGAACATATCTTAAATGGATAATAGAAAAAAAAATGAAATTTCTTACTGGTTTCTGAATTAATATGATTATTTTTGATACATTTTTTATATACTAATTCAAAATAATGAAAAAGTACTAAAAACGATTAAAATAAATATGTATTCGCATGACAAATAATTGTGCTTGCTTGCTGTTATTTATTTTACATATGAATAGATCACAATTGTAGTATTTTGAGTCAGTTGATAAGTTAATCATTATTTTGATTAGTAGCTGCATGAGGAAAATAGAATTTATGAACATCTTCGATCGCTTTACGCCACTGTAGTGCATAACCTTCCGGATCTTCTAAATTGTACGTTCTATTAGGCTGTAATAAAAAACAGATGAGTGGAAAATGTACAGTAAACAATATTAAAAATGGGGAAAGTACAAGCTTTTTGTATAATCGATTATCTTACCGTATGAACAAAGAATATTTTGAAAGATTTTGCTTCTACTCTCAATTCTTCAGACCAAGGCACTTCGCCTTTCTTTACCATAGTATTAGGATCGACATAAATTAATCTTGGACCCAACGTTAACAAAAACATCCTCCTCCTAGGAATCAATCCTTTACGTTTATCGATTAATCCTTGTTTAAGTATCAAGTTTCCCTCTACGAATTCATGGTACTTATTACTTCTTTGCTGCACACTAAGTCTATACACTAAGTCATTTTGCGAAACATCAGCTATGTTCCTTGGTGTTTTTTCCATTTTGTTTTTCATCTGTGCGTCTGGATATGGGTCGAAAACATCCTCGACAACAACACTTTTCAGCGAACCACTTCTTAAACCGATCAGCCTCGCCATCTGGTGGTTGTCTAGTCCAGGTTCTGCTTCTTCGAAACAATCTTCATCTTTCGATGAATCGGTGCACTTAATTGTAACGGGAGGTTGACCGAGATTATTCCAATCGATATTTGCAAAAAACCGATGAGCTCGTATACTTTCATAAGGTTTTTCATCTCTAGCACCTAGTCTATCACATGATTTTATCACAAGTAACTTTATCACTAAGTCTTTAGCATCTGGATGAAAATCATCCGGAAATTCGTATATTAAATTCGAAACTTTTTGAAAAATGAGGTATTCAGAGCCCGCCAAAAAACAGTGTTTACCCGTTACCATTTGATACAGAATACACGCGAGAGCCCACAAGTCACTTGCATGCGTTACTGGGGCATCGGTTAATACTTCTGGGCTTACATAATTAGCAGTACCGACGAAACTGTTTCGCCGTCTGCGAATATTCTGCTGTGGTTCATTCTGGCCTGTGTCCATTTCCTCGTTCAAAATTTTTGCAGAACCGAAATCAGTTATAAGTATGTGCATATGTTCATCGAGTAGAATATTTTCTGGCTTGAGATCCCTATGGATTATTCCCTTTTCTTTTAATGTTTCTAACGCAAGAACAAGCTCACACGTATAGAATCGAGCTAACTCGACATTCAACGACCCGGATTTTTTAATGAGTTCTAAGAGTTCACCGCATTTCGCATACGTTAAAACAAAATATAAACTCTTGGCATCTTGAAAAGTACAGTACAGTTTAACGAAATATGGACTTACACCAGAAAGGATATACAGAGCTTCTTTTTCACGTTTTACATACGGCGTTTTCTTTTCATGAATGATCTGTGCTTTATTGCATACTTTAACTGTAACATAAAACCATATAACACGATAAAAAAAGTTACATAAGTAATTAATATTAAAAAAACTTACTCGCATATTCCCGTTGATTGTAAACATCTTTCGCAAGAAAAACTGTACTGAAGCTACCTTCGCCAAGTGTCTTTCCGAATATGAAATCATTTGGTGCTCGTTTAACAACCGGTTGCACGGAAGTCCCGTTATTTTCACTAGACTGCTGTGATGCTTTTCCATTATTCAATTCACAATTTTCATTTGGTACATGATTCGATTCATTTATATCTCCTTGGCCCATATTTAATTTTTCTATTAAAGGGATTTTGATAGGCGATTTGACGTTTTCCTAAAAAAAAAACAGTAATTGAGATATTCTTATAAACACAGATACGTAACATACATACAGACATATATATATAAATATATATATATATATATATATATATAGTTACAAATTCAAAAAATTTATATATTTGATATAAAAAACTAATATTAATTTATTTGCAGACTAATTGATTATTACAGAAATCAAAAATGAAAAGAATTATTTAAAAAATAAAACAACCAAATAATTGAATTACTTATATTTTATTGCATTTAACAAAAAAAATCCCAATGCACACATAATTACACATCAATACAAAAAAGGAAGTAATGTAAAATAATAAGTAAATTTCTGTTTGATTAACATACTAAATTAAAAAATGAAGATCTTAAGTTAAAAGGTATGTATACACACACAAGATTAATAGTAAATGTGTGTTTAAGTACTGCAAAATATTTTAAGTAGTATTTAAAGAACCAACAATAGTTATTAAACAATTGAATTTTTAAACAGATCAGTGTAAATAAATAACACTGCAGTAATGAAATCAAAATATATTTTTTAAATTTGTATTAAAATATAAAACAGAGATTGTTATGAGGAAAAATATTATTTGAACAGATAAAAATAGACAGAGGAGATAACAGCTAATGCGTATAACGATTGAATTTATATTACATGATAATTGTTATAATATTTTTAGCATTACATTTTTTTCTTATTTAAAAATATTTTAAAACTTATAATACAGAATAATAATAATAAAAAAACATACTAATGAAATTGTAATAATAATAATAATATATATAAATATAAATATATATATATATATATATATATATTTATTTATATATATATATATATATATATGTATGTATGTATGTATTAATTAGATAATACATCAATTAGTATTTGTATTAATATACAATTACTATTGTGTATATTTAAAAAAAGGCATTTCATTCCATGAATTAAAACGTTAAATTAATTTTTAAAAAATGATAATAGTTTAATTAATTCATATAAATTTATTTACAAAACAAAAACATTTTTTTTATATAAAATCGGTGAGTAAATACTGATCTCAAACTAAAAAGGAATGGAATAATATTTTTCTAAAATCTCACAAAAAATATAATTATAATTTTTGGAATATATACATTAATTTTATTTTTTAAAAAATAAGTGAATTATTGAAATTAATTTATAGTATTTAATTTTTTTAATTCATTGAATAAATTTAGACACATTGCAGTTTAAAAAAAAAAAAAACAAGTGGAGTATTTTTTTAATTGGCTTAAATATTAGATCAAATAAAATACTCCTAAGGAATTAAATAGAACAGATACGTTAATAGGGCCCTACGCACAAAATATGAATTAAGAAACATTTATAATCTATGAGTTGGTTTCTGTACAAATAAACATACATTTGTTTTCACATTAATCTAAGTTTCGATAAAATATCTATTATATTATTACATCCAATATTTTGTACGAGTGACTGTAAACTGGAAGTCCAGCAAGAAACTGGAATCTACCTTATACCATTTTAAAGTAAATAATTTATCAATAACTGAAATCATTAGTACTTGCTATAATTAATTGTATCAATTATAGTTGTTATAATTGTATCAATTAACAATTATTTGTTCAATCATGTTTTGGTTTATACTTTTGATAAAACTTAAAATGAACAAGGAAAATCATAATTTAAATTAATATATTTTTCTCGTAAAACAGTTCTGGAAATGTATTTAGTTATGTAGGGTTTAAGGACACGACGACCACCAAAAACATTAGCGACTGATTCTGGTAATATAACTAAATTCTCTTTCACACGTGAATAATTCTCCTACTGCACAAATCACAAAAAAAATTTCATATCAAACCATTTTTTATACCTTAGCGCTCTGAGAGTAATGGCATCCAAATGCGCATAAGAAACAGTCAAAAACGATCAATACATTTGATCAAAAAAAAGTAATATATTCTTTTTATAGAAAAAAATAAATATTATGTAAATGATGATTCTTTAACTAATAAAATATCTGCAAGTACTCAATAAAATACGTTCTATTGCGTTAAATCTTTTTGTTTGGGGTTAAAATTCTGATCAATCAGTGATCTGAACAACATAACATTTTAATCCTTAAATATATGGAGCGGGACATTAAATAAAAAATCGGTTAAAAAATATTATCTAAAAGTTGTATTAATTTATATTAAAAACTCAGACCTTCTTCTGTCCATTTTTATTATGTCTTAAAATAGTCTTTAGATAATTACAACACATCATTGTTAATTACACAACACACACATAATGTAAGAAAATACATTCGAGATACAAATAGTTAAATAAAACAGTATAGCTATTTCGTAATATTTATTTATATATTTTCAAAACATAAACACAATGTAAATATTTGTATACAAACAGCAAAGAAACCAAACCAACAATACTGATTAATGTGAATGACTAAATAGAAATTACATTTGCGAGTATCGCAAAAAAAATTAACCAAATGTGTTAAAAACAGAGGAAATTTGTTTTAAATAGATTTCAAATTTCTAACCGTTCAGTCCGGACGGTACAAACGTTGTGCGCGATTAAAGAGAAACGTAGTTGTATTATTGTTATTATATCACTGAATAAATTGATAATTTACGAACACGTTCACACATATACGTATTTATAAATTGTTTCGCAGAAATACCTCACAAATCTATTGTTTTTTGTAGATTACCACATATGTTTACTGTTCGTTTGATGTACAAAGATTGACGTATTACCTTGTGGTATGTTCGTAATTAGTTTGCAGTAATGACGTGTGACATACTAGATGATACGTCATTTTTTTCTTCAATTACAACAGATTATATTTATAGAAAACTACATGTGAATTTGTATGTTTTTTTTATTATTATTTTACAATGATTTTAAAGTTTGATAGACATATGAAAAAAAAAACAAAATAATATAGATTAGATGGATAGATTTTATTGATGAAATTAATTCGTTATAATAAAGTTTTCGGTATTGAACAATTTTCGGTATTGAATATTAAACAATTGATTATTAATCATTTTGATTGTATATGAGCATTTCGTCGGCATTCCATCACCCCCTCCGCCCGAGTAGCAAGATACAGAAAAAGTTCACAATAAAAACAAGGATATTTCTGTACTTTAACGCTTCATAAAGATGGTATTTCTATGAGTATACTCGAGCGCTAATGAGCTTAGAAAGCGGCCTAAAACCCCAATAACCAACCAATCATCTATGAGAATACATAGGCAACATTCAAAATGATCAACAATCAATTTAATATTTTTGATCAGAAAAAAATGTGTTTCTTTCACAAATGACTTTTTCCTTCGACCAAAAACCACATCAAAAAAGAATTTTGCTGTGGTTTGGAGAATACAAAAAGAATTCTTGACCAGCGTCAGAACTGTTTTATAAGAAAATGTGGTTTATAAAAGGGTGAAAATTTCATTTATGAAAATTAAATATTTGAATTTTAAGGCGTACATATAGTTCAGTATGGTTACAGGCATTTGGGAATATGTGCTACTGAAATAAATTGTAGGCTTTCGTATTATTCGTATAATTCAATAATATAAAAACCAATTAATTAATTGTATATACATAAACTGAATTATTTATTTTAAAAATTAATACTGAATATTTGTACCAAAATTATATCCCTAATATCTCAAACTGCATTCTTTTTTAGACACACATAAGATGAATATATGAAATAAAATGTTAATGACATATATTTCGTGTAAATACTATTAGAAGAGCTATTAATGGCACGGCATACCCTTACGTTTATAATTAGCCATGAATATAAGTATGTCGACAGTTCAATTTTATTTTTCGTTATTAGGTCTGTGATCATAATTTAAAGAGGTTTAGGTCAGTTTTCTGTGGTTTTGAGGACTGAACTTTATATTTTATTTAATTTCTTGCAAATAACAATTATGTATGCAATAAGTTTCCAATATAAAAGAAGTTTAAGTCTAAATCAGTTATATTTATATCGAAATATCTTTTCTACATTTGAAGAGGGGTAAAAAAAATACGCACAGTGTCATTGAAACCTAAAATTTTCAAAATTAGACTTAAATCTCTTTCGCCTATAGACTACCGAATTACATTACAACGTTATTCACAATAAAAAAGTTTATAGTATAAACGTATATATGGAAATATTTTATGTAACGTACAAAATTCAAAATAACATGAATAGATTTCGTAAAAAACATCATCAGTTGAAAAAATCTATTCTAATCATGGAATTTAATGCACTTCATGTTATAAAACATTAAATACGATAATTGCAAATAATTATTTAATTGTAGAATAAAAATTAACCTTCATTATTTAATTAAAATAATAATTATATACAATTTTAAATTTATTAGTACAACAATCAAAGGTAGTATTATTTAATATTTACATAATTCTGATTGTTTATTTTTAGTTTCATTGATATTAATTGCATGTAATTTTTTCGATACTGGTATGACGTACTAAATGTATCTAAATAAATATAAATGTGACATTTTAATAGCGTATTGTTTGTGATTTTAATTTATTTCAGATAGCATAATGACGTTACAAACATAAATAAACGCTCACACACAAATATACACTTTTTCTATACGTGTATATATATATATACATATATATATATATATACATATATATATATATATATATATATATATATATATATATATACACGCACACACACACACATACATACATACAGATATATAAAAAGAGAGAAACTAAAATAATTAAAATTGAATATAAAATATACAGATAAATATTTAAATCGCAAAAAAGCCAAAAAAATATTTTCACGATTTTCCTGTATCCTAGCGCTCTTAAGATAAGGGAATTTCCATCGAAATGTGCATAAGCAACAATAAACAATGATCAGTAATGATTTATTGAACATTTTTTACCAAAATTTGTTTTTTGTAGTTCATGGAATGAAAAAAAAATCATTTGTGAAAGAGACTTCAATCACAGTGACAGAACTTTGTAGTGTACAATAAGAAATTGTCATAAAATTTCAGTACACAGTTTTTGCGTATCAACCTGAATGTTTGTATAATGCAAATAATAAACATTAAATCGACGAAAATCATATATCTAAATTTCTATTAAAGATTATAAATGAAAAAAATTTAAGAACGGAAATGCAATTCGTCAAATTTCTTTACTGTGCTTTTCTTCTGTTATTGCAATAAATAATTAGCCTGCAGTCTCTTTGCTTATAATTGTTGTAATACACTTATTATCTAAAAACTCCGTCAGAGTAACCAATGACTGAAGAATACCTAGTTCAAAATTAAATCAAAGATTCTACTTTATTTAAAGATAAAAAAATCGATTAACATATACTTTTATCTCTTTTCTATCAAAGCAAAACTTCTGTCATTAATACTAATACTTCAGATATTCAGATTTGATAATACAGAGATATGCAAAAATGTTAGATCAAGAGTAACAAGAACAATTAGCATAAGAATATGATCAGTGGCGCGTTATAACTTCATGGGACCCAGGCAAAATTGAATTAGAAAGCTCCATGTACAATGTTGTATTACAGTAATGAGTTTATAAAATATTGGTTTGGGCCCCTCTCTGTTGGTAGGGGCTCGAGGCAATTGCCCTTTCTGCCTATAGGATAACTCGCCACTGAATATGATGAATATAAAAACAAATAAATAACAGAAAATAAGAAGAATAAAAAGTGAAAAAGTACTTTGACGATAGAAAGTACTGAATGGAAACCAATGAATATAAAAATATCTTAAAAACTGGTAATGAATAGATGAGATACGGATATTAGGCACTGGAAAAGTGTGGAAAAAAAGACTATAGGTCGTTTAAATTGAGAGGAATTTAAAAGATTTATTCAACACTAGATCTTCAAAGACTGACGTGCACATATATATATATATATATTTATATATCATGTATACATTCATTTATACATACATACAAAACTTCGTGGGGAGGATTTAGTTAGTAAAAAATTGAAAAAATAATTGTTGCTAATGAAACATATAAAAACAAAATAATGCAATTAACTTCCTTCATAATACTATGTTAAAATATACTTTTTTACGATTTAAATGTCAAAACGCACGAATATACACAAACAGTATAAATAATCCTTTTGTAATTATATAACTTTGCCGTTTATTGAAATTTGATCAGTCTTATAGTTATTTACAAAAACGTACTTCATGATGAATAAAACCGTATTGAAACTAGTATTAACTTAATCGATATTGTTTTACAAGGGAATATATTTGGAAAAAATATAAATAATGTATTCATTACTTTTGGAGAATGAATAACATTTGCTGACAATATTAAAAACATTATAGGGTATAGGAAAGAGGAATTTTATATATATATATATATATATATATATATATATATATATATATATATATATATATAAAATATGTGTGTGTATGTATGTATATGTATATTTAGGGTTATGATTTGTCCTATTTTATGACTTACGAGTTCACGATCCGCGTCTGCCATTTTATTACCCTTTTATATTTTCAACGAAACAATGCACTTTTATAACATATATACTTAATGCACTTTACTTAATATGATATCAAAAAAAAACATTATGACGAATACAATTGACAAGTCAAATGACTTCATAACATTGCTGACTTCACTGTCTAGTGTTAAAATATTCGTAATCGATTCGTGTTTGTCTGGCATACTATACAGTTATAGTTAATTATATGTAGACGTCATAGGAACGAAGGGTTTGATTCTAAACTGAAACAAGTATTTGGGCATTATTTATACATTGTCTTCTTTATTATTATAAAATCCTACGATAAGATTTTGTCATTTATTTATAGAAAACAATTCCAATGTTTTTGTATTTAGGAATTATAGCAAAATAGGGTTATGTTTAGATCAGCTGTTTAAAAAATTTGATTGGTTCGATTCGTTTGAATGGCAAACTTAAAATTGATGTGTTTTTGTTTTATCTCTCTTTAGCTTGTATAAATCATACTTTTCCTTCTAAAAACTCTAAATGCTGATTATCTTAAATGAACTTCTCGCTAGTAAATCAATAAACTTGCAATATGTATTATACTAAGCATTGTAAATAAAAACTTACCTAGAATTCATGTTCTGTAAATATAAGACTAATTATATTTTTGTAATTGAAAGCCAGTATGTTTATTAATGTATTTTGTTCATGGGCGGGCTATTACGTAACTTTAATACAAACGCATTTATATCGCAACAAAATTGCATAGGTAACCACGATAGAAGTCTATGCGTGTTGTGGCTAACCTGCAAAAGTTGAAATATGGCGTCTGCACATAGCAGGCTACGTGCTTCATGTGTGTATTAGAATTGTGTTGTCGGTGTTGTTGTTGCATATATAAATGTTTTGATTGAAATTTGCCGAAAGTTCAACTATTAGGAATCACTGCAACAATAATTAAACTTCTTCCGGGTGAGTGCAATGATTATAAAACATTTTATTTTGAAATTTCTGTCGCTCCCCACCCATTTCACTTAAAAGAATACACACACTGCAGCCAGCAAATTTCTTCTGTAGGTGGATATAGCAGATGTGTTTCAAATCTTGTTTTCAACCCTTTTCATAATACATTTCATGAATGAATGATGTCGATTCAAATATTTGCCAATGTAATAATAGATTGTTATTAACGTTTGAGCAGATCATATGATCTTATATACATTTAAAACGATTGTTTTGACACAGTGTCTTTACTGATTCTATTATCAGCCGGGGGCAATTGTCATCGGTCTATGTAATAATTTGCATTAATTGTTGCGTATAAGTTTGTTTTTATATCGTGATTTGTACTTTAGCCGATGTATAACATTATTTATAAGTAGATAATTTTTCGTGATAATGTAATTTTATAAATAAAATGTAACCGCTATCAACAAACCGGTTTCAGATTATTAAAAAATATGCATCTCCGTTTGTGTTATTACAAAGTGTATTTTATTTCTATTCAATAAACTGCACCTATACTCTATAATTATATTGCAAGTTTCTTATTTGATTACATCTATTGGTTTACTTATTTTACTCGATATTAAAAGAAATTATTTTGACATGTTCACTGAATTATGATACCGTGCTAATAGATAACTGAATGCTGAGATACAAATCAGTAAAAACATTTATAGTATTAATAAAAATGTTGTACATATTATATATCAGTTTAAAATCACCGAAAACCCTTTTTTATTTCGAGTATAACAAATAATTTTCCAATTCATAAATGTTAGTATAGATACTATTTATGATATATTCTCTCAAATAATGACGATTTTTTGTTTACAATTTTAATATAAACTCTAAAACATGATAATATATCTTCATTTATAATATTTATTAACCCAATGACTAATTAATTTTTGCAAATGAATTAACATCGTAAAAAATCTTTATCCAAATGTTGAATAATTGGAGATTATCTATTTTGATAGGCGTAAAATATATATATATATATATATATATATATATATATATATATATATATATATATATATATATATATATATATATATATATATATATATATATATATATTATTGTAACATTAGATATTATATCATAATACTCAGTAATCAATTATTAGATATCTTGATAAAAAGTCAGTATGGTGTATTATTTTTTTTATGAAAATGTTAATATCTTAGCATATTTTTTGTATTATCTATTTTTTAGCTACTGATAATTGAAAAAAAATCGTGTATAAAAATATTATTTAAAATTTTATTAACATATTTATATTCTTTAATAAAGTTATATTTTTACTAATATATGCATGTATTAACTGATAAAAAATTAGATACATTATATATATATATATATATATATATATATATATATATATATATATATGTGTGTGTGTGTATATATATATATATAATTTTTATTTATTCCTAATAATAAATGATTAAAGTATATTACAAATTATATTTGAACTAAAAAATATATGATTTCAAACTAGCAACTTCTTATATGTTTTGATAACTTTACAATTTTTACAGCTTAATAACTCAAATGATTTTTATTAAATCATTTATCAAATAGTACCATACGCGATTTAATAAACGTCATAAAATTCAAAATCCTTTTTTTGATTAGAGTTATGTCCATTATCTAAATAATGTATCAGTATTTATGTTGTTTGTGGTTTATGAAATGTTTTTGTGTGCAGAAAATCGATCTATTTAGAAAATAAATTAATGAATTATGTTCCTTTTGATTTTTTGGATGTATCAGTTCTACTGTGACTGACATAAATATGTTAATTAAACTATCAGAAGAGTATTATTGCATTTGTGACATTAATCTGAATTTCAATTTTTAATACAGTCTATCTCATAAATCATCTTTGCATCTGTATTCTCATATTCGTAACTTTATAACTGATTGTAATTCAACTTATATAACATTCTGATTAAAATATTTTTAATATTATTTAAATCCGTTAAAAAGCTCGTATTTAATTTTTAAGTTATCAAAAGCATTGTACAGTTCATTATAAAATCAGGTAATATTAAAAATATATACATTTAAATTTCTTGAAAATCACTTAAAAATTTAGTGGAAGAATATTTTAAAAAATTAAATTTATATTTTAAAAAAACAACCATTGCTAGTTGTTATAAATAATAAATGTATTCAGTTTGAATTAGTCTCATCATTAATTCTGTATAATTTGCTCTATCAGAGATTCTTATCTTTTAAAAAATACAATCTTGTTTATTTATTAAATGAATTGAATTTTAAAGTATCAGAATATACTTATTTGAAAATAGAATTCAGCTGCTTTTAATAATTGTGCGTAATAGAAAAACAAATTAACAGAAAGAATGAATAAGGAACAATACACAAAAACTGTTTAATATTTTGTTAAATACTGTCAGTTTTTTATTTATTATTATATGTTTAATAATACTAAAAAACATACGTGACTATTAATTGAGCGTTTCAACATATTTATTTTGTATTGTTTATTTAAACATGAACACATATCTAATCAATTTACAAGTAAATATATGAAGCATTATAATTCTTAAAATAATATTAACAATTACATCATATTTACTTAAAAATAGAAAACATGATATACTGAATTAATTCAAACAAAAAAACTATTCGATTAAAATGAAAATGTTATACCTTTTTTAATCTATTTGTGTTAATAATAGCATCCCATCCCTCTCATTTTTGCTTAATATAATTGTAATACATTTTATAAAATGTTATAAATTAAAATATATATTATATTAGGTGTACAAATTAATTTGGTTCCTTTTTTTTGTAGAAAATGAAAGTTTATTTACGAAAAAATGGAATATATATCAATCCTTAAAATATCCCCCATTATTTTGTGTAACTTTGCTTCATCTGTTGGGTAATTGATGAACCCCTTCTCAAAAAAAAATATGACGGTTTTGAGTTAATGAAGTCGTCAATGCATTTTCGGATCTCTTCGATTGTCATGAAATGGGCATCAGCCAGGTGATGCTGGTGGAGCGACCGAAACAAGTGATAATCTGGTGAGGCTACGTTCAATGAATATGCCGCACGAGGGAGAACTTCCCAGCCCAACGAACAAATAACATCTTTAGTCTTTTTCGCGACGTGTGGCTGAAAGTTGTGCAATGCTTCAAAATGACTTACGTAGAAAAAAAGACCATTCACTGGTGAGGGAACGATCACCAGTGAATGGTCTTTTTTTCTTTAATTTTTTACAGAAATGGATGAGCTGTTGTTGGTAACGCTCTGAATTTACAGTCTGGCCAGGTTCGAACAACTCATATACCACACACTTAATGTCGGAGTTGATAAGCCATGTTCTTCGGCTCTTGAGATTGTCATACAAAACTCATCTTTTATCCTCGGTTATGACTTTATGCAAAAAATCCATCCTTGTGAACCTTGTTAGCGGGGACATAACCTTATCGTATCTTCTGTCTTTGTTTTCCAGACTGAACTCATGTGGAATCTATAGGCGTAGCTTTTGCATTTTTCCCAGCCCATGTAGACGATAGGAAATTGCTTGTTGGGTAATTCCGAGTATTTGAGTGACTTCCTGTTTAGTCTGAGCGGATTTTTCACTTAGAGATGCTCGTCTTCAGATTTTTTCGGTTATCCGGGACTTTTCGATTGAAACGATGAAAATCACTACTCCGAAACCTTTGAAACCATTTTTTGCATATTTTATGCGTCATAACATCATTTTCCAAAAATGAATAAACAAACTTTCAACTGGAATACGAAAAATATCCAATGCCTAATATGCTGTTTATCGGACGCCGTTGTATTCATTATTGTTTTGTGAGGTTATACCATTTACTAGGCCAAGATATATAGTGTTTTTAAATATTAATGGTGGCACTTCAAAATCCTAAAACGATGAGAAAATATATTAATTTAAAACAGAGTTATGATTGATTCAGTTTAAATGTAGGGAATTAATTTGTACACCTAAATATATTCAATGCTTTTATTATTACGATTACTAGAAGTATAAGGAAGTAGTAATAAATACTTGATTATATATCAAAGAATATAATCAAATCTGCATAAATGGTCGCTGCATAAGGTCGCACTTCATTGAAAATAACTAATTATTTTGGCTTAATAGGTGTACGTTTGGAAACAAAACAGCTCCAATGGCGTGACCAGTGTACAATATGTTAATAATTTAAAGTTTTAATGCCCCCATTTCGATGAGTAAACTGAATTTTTCGAATTTAAATTACAATTATTTTAATATAGAATCTTAATGAACCGTGAATAATATAAGTACAAAATTAATTTTTTAATTTATATATATATATGAACATTACTATTATTTATTATATATCTAAAGATTGTAATAATGAAATACATCAAATTAATTACTTTAATTCTTAATATAAATTCTAGATTTTTCCAATTAACTATATTTAGAAATTATCAAGTTATCTTGCATGACGTTATTTTTATTCAAAAAAATATAAATCAGTTTACACATAATCATATAGATTATTGTGAATGACTATTGTAAATGTAATTGCTTTATGAAGTTTATAATTCATTATTAATTTGATTTAAAATATATTTTTCATTTTAACTAATTATTTTTTAAAACTTGTAATATTGTATGTATATATATATATATATATATATATATATATATATATATATATATATATATATATATATATATGCAATTACTTAGTATCAAATTTGATTTGATAACAATGTGTATGCTCTATGCAATAATTGTTTTTTTATGGGCCATATTAAAATATATATATATACATACTCAAAGGTTATAGTTTAATCAATTAATTTATCTGACACGCTTTCTCAAGTCTATACGATCAATGCTCCAATTTTTATGACATTGAATTTACGATAATATAACGTAGAGTTCGAATACTCTTTCCTTTAAAAATAGTACATGTACATAATATTGTCGATTTATTTTTTTTGTCTTTTTATTGAGTTCTGATTCAGGAATTAAAAATTATATTTGTTTCCATTGAAATTCGATATATTTAATTTGATATGTTGATCATTCTTTGTGAAGTAAAGTTAATTAATGTTTTCAGTATATGATAATACAGTCGAACTGAGTAATTCGAATTTAACACTATGATGCAAGTGATATTTTATAAAATTAATGATTATTTCAAACTGTTTGACCTATACTTATTTTTATCTTTATAATTCATAATTATTCAGGTATCAAATTATTTCTAAATGATTGTATTCAATTTAAAAACAATTTTTGAACTATATTTGTTCATTTCGCATTGATTTTTTAATTCCAATTTATTGTTAGAAAACAGTAAAGATGTCGAGTTCTTGTACAAGCCATTGTAAGGTATAAATTTTGTTAACATTCAAATACCTTGATTTATTTGTAATACTTTAAACAATAGTAAAAAATCTTATTAGTGTTTAGCGAACATGTGTAAAATGACATATAAAAATGACTTCCGATACTAAATTGAATTATCTCTAAGAATACCTTTTATTACATTGATGTTTTGATTATAAAAATTAACAACGAAACGTTTCCTTTTAGTTTTTACATTTATTTATCAATTTACAACATAGTATATTTACTAGGAAGAGGAAATAGCCTTGATAACATTACTTGTTTACTTTGACTAATAATATAATTAAAAATGATTTTTCTCGCACAAATACAGACACACCAAATCTCCACGAAAGTTTCGTTTTATCAAAATTATTATTGTGTTTTTTATTGCACTATCACGCTTTTCTACTAGCAATGCTGTACTTTAAGAGTGTAAGCACGGATTAAAAAAAAAGAACACGTCGATAATTTATATGATAAAGTCGTGTGAATTGATTAAAAACATTAAATTATGTCGCTCATTCCTTTAAAAATAAAAAAATATTTAAAATGTGTGCATTTGATATCTTGATTATAATTGCGAAAAACCGTTCATGCAAAACTTAAGAATGTGTACATAAGTATTATCACTTTGTATATTAAGTACATTTTGGATTCTAGTTATTGTTAGGTAACGCAATAATATATATATATATATATATATATATATATATATATATATATATAAATTAGTACAGAAATACGTTACTAATTTCAATTAATATCATATGTGAATTTTTTAAATCTTTAAAACAAAATTAAATTTTTTTGGTATCTTGCAAGTGCAGCAATTGTAGCGCTGCAAATATAAGCGATCCTGGCCTATATATGTATAATATGGCCTATATGTTTGAATTTAAACAATAAATTTCCGGAAGGTGATAGACTACATTTTGGATAAATAAAACGCCTGCGCAACAATGATTGTCGCCAGTAACTACGTAAGAACTTCTCACAGTCGGATCTATTCTGAAGACGATGAATCACAAGGAATCCGTTCATACAATACAACATATTCAAAATGTAATGTTCAGAGATTTATTTAACTATGCATACACAAGTGCATATATATATATATATATATATATATATATATATATATATATATATATACACATACATACATATGTTTACTCGACGATTGTGTTATTCATGATGACTACCACGAAGTTCCACGTGGTGGAGTGGAGGTGAATAATGGAATATATAGATTCAGAAGATAAAAATAATATACGTCTATA
The DNA here is from genome assembly GCA_034766995.1 of Acanthacorydalis orientalis. NCBI lineage: Eukaryota > Metazoa > Arthropoda > Insecta > Megaloptera > Corydalidae > Acanthacorydalis > Acanthacorydalis orientalis. The sequence goes on along the minus strand of CM068315.1, from coordinate 38,253,609 downwards.
TATGTACGATTTTCCGTGTGCAAAAATTGTTCAAATCTATTTAATAATAATTTTTAACTAAGCATGATAGCATTCAAAAAATATTGATATAAAATTCTCAGGCTATAATTTTCTTAGCAGGATATATCTAGTATAATAATTACATTTTATTTCGTGACGTCAATAAAATTGGCATCAGGAGACGTCATTAAATTATATATACTTGTAGACATTAATTTAAAATCTTAACTATTTACTACTATTTAGTTAATTAGGTATTTTATCCAAAGCATATTGTTTTATTCATGAGAACTGTTACTGCTGAATTATATGCTGTAAACAGCCTTATACTTTTTTAATGGATTATATATATATATATATATATATATATATATATATATATATATATGAATGATATAATCCACAAATATGTAAATAATAATGACAATTTATAAATATTATAAACAGTTTGTAAGTAATGCCTGTTAAAAACTTTATTATAACGTTTACATTCAGAGATAATAGCTTCTATTTTTTTTGTAGCTAACTAGTCCATTTTATCTCATTTTTATATATAGGTATATTTTGAAATTGATAATTCTGTATAACAGAATTTCAATAAAAGGGAATTAAAAATCAAACAATATATATATATATATATATATATATATATATATATATACATAAATTGAAAAATACGTAGTAAATATATTAAAACCACAAAATGTAAGTAATTTTACAAAACAGTGTAAACATTATGTTTGGTAAACATGTTTTTCTATAAAATGTACGTTTATAACGTTATTGTTTTTAAAATTTTAAATCATGTGTTTTATAAACCACACCAATTACTCACTAATAAAACAGCACACGGAAGTATGTCTTTAATTTAATGTTAAATTTTTAAACTTTAAACGATAATCTTTTTGTCTTGTACATTATTCATACTATTTTAAATATATTTACTTTACACATATGTGTATATATATATATATATATATATATATATATATATATATATATATATATATATATCGTCAGAACTACGTTTTAGTTTGAATGGGTACTTTGCAAGTGTATATACATATATATATATATATATATATATATATATATATATATATATATATATATATATATATATCTCCTTACATTGTCTGAAGATGTAAAACTATAAATGAAATGTTAAAGTAAATATAGCATAGATTGTAAATTTTATGTCATGATTGTCATAATATATATAAATAAATATAATATAAATTTGTCGCCAACACAATTAAATCGTTCTCATAATAATCATTGTATTGCTATCGATATAAATACGTAAGTAAGAGTGTTTGTATGTTATGAATGTACGTAATGTATTAAAAATAACTTTCGATGATCGTCATGTCAACAAACTAGTGCGGTAGTAAGATACAACGAAGAGAACAAAACAGAAGTGAACATTAACGACTTATTGCATACGCGTGTAAATGGCACACGAATGAATTTTCCGTCGATCGTATAGACGCCTGAAAGTGCGTGCACTGTATGATAGGAGTCTGTATGATCGGCTGCTGGCGAAAAACCACATCCGCTAAAATGTAAAATGAATTTAAAGATTCTTTATTCGTAAGAGAATGTTAGTTGTTTTGTAAAGTAACGTTTTTGATGTTGCCTTTACATATAGTACAATAGGTATCAAGAAAATCGTACTTTAAGCCGAGATTCAAATATTACTGTAGAGCCAACTTTACCACAAACCCGTTCTTTTTTAAAAATGCTTTGTTTTATTTTTCAAAATTAGAAATTTTGTAAAATGTCGAATTGTAAAAAATATTTGTTTTTCGTTTCAATATCCAGATCTACTAAACTTAGTTCCACTAAAAAAGAAAAATCGATTTGCTTAACCCTTAACGGTTGAAAGGCCCCGCTACGGGGACATCACACTTATGCCGTAGAAAACGAAAGACCCCAATACGGGGACATGTAAATAATTTAGTTTTCATTTCATTTACTTATCATTGCTGTAGTTTTTTTTTATCAAATATTACATTAGATAGTTGATCATGCACTGCCAAGAAATATTTAGTTATATAACGTTTTAAGACGTGAATATTATGGCATTTGCACAACAGTTTCGTCGCAATGGTATTCAGTGTAGTTTTGTTTTTGAGAAGGTTATAACGTGTAAATATTATATATTTGTGATTTCCAAAGTATGTCCCGATAGAAAGATTAAAGGCGGGCGTAAACATACATCCACATATTGTTCAACGTGTCCCGCGAATCTATCCTTACACATTGGTGACTGCTTTGAAAAATATATTCTGAAAAATTATAAAAATTAATTTTATTTATAAAATTACAAATCAACTAAATATCTTGAATTTATATCTAAATAAACCAGTTTAAAGGTGTGATTTAAGTTTTCATTCTTATAATCGTTGTTGTAAGTTTTCACCTAATTTTCTGCCCTCTTATGGGCGAATATTACAAAAAAAGCTCTCGACCGTTAAGGGTTAATGAATGGTTTTCCAATGATTATTATAAATAATTATTTAGGAATATTTTTAAAAAAAATCTTTTTTAAAGGTTAATTTTTATAGAAAATATTATGTATGATTTAAAAGTAACTGCAAAATCCATATTTATTTTTGAATACGAATGTTGTATTTATACGTAAAATATTTTTTTTATTTTATAAATTTAATTATATATAATTCATAAAATGCCACAGTGTTTTTAAGAAAACAGTTTCAGATTTTTTTACTTATTTAAAATATTAATCGATTATAATTTTATATTTGAATATATTTAAAATGCTGTATATCTATCTATTTATATATATATATATATATATATATATATATATATATATATATGTTTTAATCTACTGAAAGTAAAAAGTAAATGTTTAATTATCGTACATTAACATTTTCCCAGAATGGTCATTAGTTAAGTAATGTTTTCATTTGTTTGTTGTATTACTTTATGTATTCTATTACTGACTAATCAGTGTAAATGTTTAATAGTTCTATATATATATTTATATATATATATATATATATATATATATATATATATATATATTCACGTAATACAGAAGCTTTAAACTGAGTACACATACTGAGAGCGCCGCGACGCTGCATTAACCGACGTCCGAACTACTCCGAGCGTATTCCCGATCCCGTCCGAACCGAAAAAAGCTTCAGGGATGTATTAAACGGGGATAAGAGTCAAGCAATTCCACCTACTTAACGTGTATACTAATGCCAAAAGTCCAGTAGTATACTGCGGGCATTGGCTAGAACCTGGCCGTAATATGGCATTATAAAAAATACCGGGTGGAAAGCACACATCAGTGCAAAAACATAAACACACCACACATACACGCACACACAAACATACACCATGTCTATATACATTCCGTCAACAAAAACACCACTACTAAGATTATAAACATACATTAAAAACTAAAAATAATTAAATAATATTTATAATATAAAAGTTATGTTAGTCATTAAGCTTTGAAAAAGAAATTCCAAAAGAATATATATTTATATCATTTTAAAAATAAATACATGTCGCGAAAAGTAAATTTTTGTCATCCACATAAATTTTGTTTATGCTGTTCGTTAAGCGTGCATTGTTGTGATTTTTATTCCAAAATAGTAAGTGTGCCGTTTTTTTCTGCTTCGACACGTGCAAATTACCATTGAACGAGCTTGATATTACAAGAAAGAACGGAAGGAAAACTGATCATAATAAATTTGACCTGCATCTCTCGATGAGTGCATGTTGTGTAGTACACAAATTGCTAATGGACAAGGTACTGTAGGTACCATGCCCGTTAGTACCGGTTTGCAAGTATCACAAGCCGCGATCGCATCTGCATCATCGTCATCAACATCTTCAACGTCATCGTCATCCAGTTCTTCATCTATTAGTGGTGAACCGAGAGCAAAACGTTGCAAGCATTGTGACGGTAATTAATCAACGTTTTCATTTATGTCTGATATGTGTTTCTTCTTTCATATTAGCTAAGCTGGTTATCAAATCGGTGTTGAATTCGATTAAAGTTTTATTAAAACAAAATCTTTGTCTCCAACACTAATAAAATCCTATATTAATAGCATTTGATTTGACCTAAATTTTGATAAATATTTACATGCACAATGAAAATGTCTACATGTTAAAAAATAGGACAGTGATGAATTTCCACTTATTTTAAATACTATTAATATCCTAATTTCAAATCCTTGAGGTAATAATTGTTTCATTGAAATGAAACTTGAATTCATTACTTGATAGATTTCAGCCTCGTGTACTAATTACCCGCCTTTGATTGCTTAAAAATAAATTTCTTGTAAGGTTTAATTTAAAAAAAAACTGATATTATTGCATACTTTATATATTAGTTTGTCAATCTGCCAACTAACGGTTTCTAAGTTCGTACTTCTGCTTACAAATTATATTTTTTACATCAACTTACAAGTGCAATCAATTTTAATTTTGAGATAAATTAAAAATATCTTTAGTAAAAAAAAGTACGTGTCGTTATAAATATATATATATATATATATATATATATATATATATATGTGTGTGTGTATGTGTATGGACAACCATATACATTTTTTAGAAAAATAAATGTTACTTTTAAATAAATTTATATTTCATTCAAATATACATTTAGCGGATACTTTCATATTTGTAGCAGTAATTTTATATAAGAATGTGTGTTTTTAGTATCTACAATTTTATATATATATATATATATATATATCTATATATATATATATATATATATATATATATATATATATATATATATATATATCTGTGTACGTATGTATGTATTACAAATTAACTTGATGCCTTTTCTTGTAGAAAATTATAAGAATTGTTACGGAGAAATAGAATACATTTCAATCTTCAAAATATCCCCAATTATCTTGTATAACTTTACCCCATCTGTTGCTAACTGACGAATCCCTTGTTGAAGAAAAGATGGCGGCTTTGAATCGATGAAGTCGTAATGCATTTTCGTATCTCTTCCACTGTTTTAGCACTTTTGTATAGTTTATGCATAACAACATCTTTCCAAAAACTTGAACAAATCATCCAGCAGCATTTTTTTCAACTGGAATGCGAAAAGTATGCAATGCCTAATATGCTGCTTTTCAGATGCCATCATGTTCACTTCTGTTTTTTGAGGTTATACCAACTGCTTGGCCAAGATATATAGTATTTTTAAATGTTAAAGTTGGCACTTCGAAATCTTAAGACGACAAGAAAATATTTTAATTTAAAATAGAGTTATGATTCAAGTTAAAGGCACTGAATTATTTTTTACACTTAATATGTGTGAATTATATTTATGTACATGTATGTATATAAGAATATGGCACTTGTTGAGGAAGTAAAACTAATGTATTTTTCATTCAAGCCTTTTTAAGAGACATGATTTTTCTGGGGCGGCGACTTGAATTTTCAAGATTATATATTTTAGAATGTCATTTTTCACATCTTTATGTCATTTTTATGAAGTGAAAAAGAGTATGTTTAATTGAGGTTTAAATCTGTCACATTCGATTTTAGAATTTAGGCCACTAGGATGCGGTTTTTCTATGTAGTTATCTATCAACAACTACATAAAAAATAAAAATGCGTATAAATATATGTATGTTTTTTTTGTGAGGAGTGCATATTTTTGGTTTAATTTTTTTATTTAAAAAAAATATGTGCAGAAAAATTAAAGTCAAAGTTGAATTTTTAAATTTATTAATTAAGCTGTTTATATTGAAATTTGTTTTTATTAGCCGATTTATTTAAAAATCTCAGTTTTTTTATGTTTCTATATATATATATATATATATATATATATATATATATATATATATATATATATATATATATATATTGTCTTTAAATTTGTCGTTTATCAAAAGATTAGAAAAATGTTTATTTTACTATAAGGAATGTATTTTTTCATAACATACAGTAATTAAAATGTAAGTATCCTGTATATTAAAAAGAATAGATACATTTATGTACAATTCTATTCTTTATTCATTGATAAATTTAAAAATATATTTTATGATAGTACAAAAAGTATATTTAAATAATAGTTATAGAAGGTAAAAGTGAATAAGTATAACGCGTTGTTATTAGACCAAACGCAGTTTAAGTCTTAACCCATACGTAATGCAAACGTAGTAATTCCTGTTGCCAAAATCGCTAATTAATGGAAGCACATAGTGTGTGATATTGCTTTGCTACTACGAGCCGTGTTAATTGGAACGTGAAGAAAACAGCTCAGTGCATTGCTATTTATGTGGGAGTAGTAGGGCGGTTGCAACGACACAAACCGAACTTCATAAGAAAGTCATTTACTATATATTTGTTGTCTGTGTTATATTATGGTTTTCATATTTCTGTTTCACTGTTTTATAAAAAAAATACATTTAATGTAATTGATTGAAACATGATACATTATATATTGTTTTAATTGATTTTACTGTATATTTTGTGTAGACGTAGGTGTATATATATATATATATATGTATATCATCATCATCATGATCAGCCCCTGTTAATCCACTGCTGGATAAAGGCCTCTTCCATGATTTTCCATTTTGTATATATATATATATATATATATATATATATATATATATATAAACATATACATACCAACATACTTATATTGCTTTGCATTGTATTGTATTCATTTTTCACTGGTCTTGTTCAGATTTTCAAGAAAGAATCTATTGTAAAAACTATGTCTGTTCTGTGTGCTTTGTTGATATCTTTATAATTTCTATTTCCGTTCAGTTTTCTTGGAAAAAATGTAATCAAATGAGATACACATTAAATTTAAAAATAAAACATGCCTGAATTATATATATTTCACAATGTTAAATTCTCGCTAATTGCTACTATATTAATTCGTGTACTTCTATATGCATATATATTACAAAAATCTCCTGCCATTTTACATGTGCATCCATTATCTAGACTTTGACCTTACAACTTAATTACTGTATCATGATTAAATTATGTGAATTTTCTCAGATTTTTTAATTAAAAATATACTATGTATGTTGTTACAGATATATATTTTTATTAACGTGAAATGAATGTTTTCAATTCATGAAAAATTATCACATAAAAATTGTAAAGTGAATGATTTAAATCATCATTGTTATTTAATTTTAGTTTTAATTATATGATATATAAAATTGTTTTGAAATGTTTACTCTGAAATTGTATGTAGCCAGCTTTTTTATTAATTCATTTAAAATATAGTTACGTTGAGTAATTAGTTTATTAGTGGATCGATTATTGGAATATTTGATCTTGTTGAATTAATGTAAATTATGAGGTATTATTCGATTTCGGCTTTTTCGTTATTCACAAATAATTTTAGAGTATAATTCTACATTTTAATTCAAAAAAATTGTATAATTCACAATAGCATAAAATTAGCACTTTTAATTGAATTGTTAATACTTATAAAAACTGTTCGAAGATGAATTATGCATTAAGATTATGTATTCGTAGCAGCCCTCAGAAATATCAACTATCCACTGGAACAGAATAAAATTAATTCATAATAATATTATACTAAAAACTGTCATTTTACATTGCTAATAAGTATAATACGTTTTTAATTATTACAGTAGTATACTATTTTGTTCCTAAAAAATCTTAATTTAACCTCACTAAATTTCTTTTCAACATTGATTTAAAGTTTATAATAAATCGAACATAGTATATTTGTATTAAAATGAGTTTTCTCTGTGCATTGCAGCTACAACAATGATTTTGTATCTGTGTATCGTCCAGTACATTGAGTTACTAATATGTCACAAAGTCGAATCCGTGCTTTTAAAATATATTAGCTTTCAGTAAGAAATCGATTATCTCAAGCGCTTAATGATCTTTGACCTGCCAGTATTCAAAAATAAAGTAAAAAAAAATATAATATTCGTATAGTTATATATGTACTTTTTATTTTCTATACATTCTAAAATTAATTCATCGTATGACTTTAAGAATTTACCACGTTCTTTTACAGCTGTACTTTTTCACGTTTAATTGACGTTAATGTAAATACAGTTGATTTGTAACATCTACAAAATATTATTGTTAAAAGAAATATTTTGAGCGAAATCGGAGATAGTTTCTGTAATAATAGCTATTAATATCAAACACCAACTGAAACATAGTTTTAATATCAAATCACTAAAGAATTTAATATATAGCACATGTAGAAAAATGCACTGAAAGACGATAAATCTTCAAGAAATATACGACATTCTTATGAAATGGACCATTCTTCGACGATTAACACTATTGTGAAATTAAAAGTTAGGCGTGAAAACATTGCAACAGATTGCATTTTATATCGAATGTTAGGAAATAGGTTTCTTTCCGAACACATTATATTTTAAATGTCACAACAGGTTAAATAGCTTATTTGTCAGGAATGTACTTTGCGTAAAATCATTTTTATTTTTTAAAATTGCGTTTATTTTACGGAATTATATCTCAGTGAATATAGAAACATGCAGTATTATGCATGCATATGCATCATGAAGTAGGAAGAACAACACACACACGTCTTATATAATTAATCATAAGACACCAAAATGATAATTTATAATATTTACTGACAAATGAACTTAATAAAAATAAATAAAACTAGTAACAATTATCATGATATTGCTTACCTGTATTGAATTCTTTCTTAAATGTGGCAGTAAAAAGATTTTTTTACATAATTTTAATTGCCGGTATTATATAGTGCACATGAACACAAATGTGTCCTAACCACGTGCTACATCACGTGGCATGCATGTTACGACGTATTGTACGTATGGACGATTTGACTTTGAATCATAATTCTCTTTTGTACACACACGTACATTATGTGCCATATTATCAATATATTTCTAACATGTGTGTGTATATGTAAACTTTTTGGGACAGTTTCCAAAAACGTTTTCACATTCCATCGCACTCGGAATTACTTTTCGTACGTTTATCTAATACGGTCGTCTCTTTTCTACGCCTGTGATGATATTTTAAGAAACAAATGTGCCAGTGAAAAACAACTTACGAATCTAACGTATTTTCTCAAATGTTATGTCTTTTAGAGCTGAATGCAGAAAAATGCTGGTCGATTTTATTTCCACCAACGCTTATTTTTTTATAGCGCAAATTTATTCAATGCAGATTCGCTTTTAACGATGTTACATAATAATTTCAGTAAATTATTTAAATACGACTATTTTCACATCAGTTTTAAAAGTTTGATTTTTCAAATATAGCTGATAGGTTGGAGGTGATAATTAAATGTTATGAATGTTAACGTTGCAACTTTGTTCTTTCTATTTACAAAACGCAGTTGTGTGTGTGTGTGGGTGGCTGGGTGGTGAAACCATTATTTTGATCTATTTATTAGGAAATCCGTTTGATAAACCGACATTCGTTTAATTTGTAATTCATGTAGACAGGTCAGAAACATAAACAGTGCACATTTGAGAACGGTGTCACACAAACACAGTACATTAAAATACATTATAACTTCTTCGTCTTATCTTTCTTCCTGTGAGTTTTGTACTTGCTTAATTAATGTTATTCAGTCATTTTCGTTAGTGTATAATTTTGCATTCTGAATATACCTACAAAATCAATTCTACTTGTACTGGAATTGTAAACCTTCTGAATGTAAAAAGTAAATCCTAAAATTGATTACTAGAATACATTTCTTTTAACATCTTTTGAATAATTTACAGTATTCGACATTCGACACAATCTGAAGTACTTTTGTAAATGTATAAGTTTATAAGTTAATTTATTATCTAACAGTTAGTAAGGTGTTGGATATAGATGCTAAATTATGTATGCAATTATCGTAGTTACCTTGTAAATCCGTTTACACGTAATATGTACATACACACACACACATTATATATATATATATATATATATATATATATGTGTGTGTGTGTGTGTTTATTTATTTATGTATTTATATCTTGGTATTGTTATCGATGCAAATATCTTCTATGGGTATTTGATGTCATCTACGAATGATATATAAATTATTCGTTTATAAAACGTTTCTGACATTGAAAATAATTAAAGTATTTAGATATTTTTATCAGAAAAAAGTTCGAATTTTTTTTTAATATTATCTTTTTTAATTATATATTGTTTACATTTTAATTATTGTTTAAAAGTTTAATAATGTTTATTGACATACATAATCGGATTATTACTTATTATATAGTAAGTAGTATTGTTTAAAAACATCACATTTTTTAATAATAAATTATGTCGTTTGTACCAATCTGTCATTCTGTTCGAACGTACATTTTTGAAATGTTCGTCCAAATTCTTGAAATACGGATCTAAAGATGTGTTGTTTCGATTGATAATTAATTTTATACTTTGCTGTTGTTGACACAAAAACAGTTTGTTTCTTTTAAATGAATTGTACGTACTTGAATCTATTTGTTGAACAGGAGCAATTAGTCGAATGCAAGTAGTGTAACCTTGTAAATAGTCGCTAAAATGTTTGTTTTTAGCGTCCAGTTAAATATAAAGTGAGAGCCAGAAATGTGTTTTTCTTCTTTTTAGCCTTCGAAACATTCACCGTGTTTTATTATATAATGCATAAATCAGTTTTGCCAAAAATAATACATTTCCATGAACTATTTATATTGTCAACAAAATAATACCTTGTACAATATATATATATATATATATATATATATATATATATATATATATATATATATATATATATATATTCCGTTATTAGAACTGTACAGAAGTGTACGTTTAATTATTTTCTTGAAACCATTCCGTATCGTTTATACATCTCAACGAAAGTCTTCTGTAGAACGATGAACGATATTGTTCAGTATTTTCTTCCGTCGGATATTATTGTTATTAGAGACTATATTCTCGAATATCCAGAAAACGTTACGACGCATGGCAACATAGCATGGACTGCGGTATTAAACTCGTTGCTGCATGTCTCGCTCGCTAACGCTAAGTTAGGATTTGCTATTTATACACTTCACACGGCCCACATTCCGTACACTACTTGTACTAACGGCTAGACTACAAATATAAGTCGATTTTCTTCTTATACAAGCACCATTTGTATGATAAGATGATTATTATTCTGTTTAAATCTTATTGAAATATTTGAAAGGTTAAAGGCAATCGCTTCTGAAAAAATAACTTTTTGTTCTTTAATCAGTCTTTCGAATGGTTGATTAATGGATTTGTCAGACTATTAATAAATTATTCTTTAAATAAATTCAGAGAAGTGGCATGTATCGTATAATTACGTTAAATTTATTATTACTTCCCTGATATTCAGAATAAATATTTCATCAGTGAAACAATAATATGAATGATATAAAAAATTGAACAAATAATGTATAATGTTATTGAAATGATCTATTTTTTATAGTTGTGATTTTATTTTTTCATTTTATTGTATGTAGTTTTGGACGGTCGTTTCGAAAGATGTCATTGTGATCATTTTTATTTAATTATTTATTGGGTCAGAGCAAAAGTTAATAGTGTTTTTAAGGTGAAATTCAAAGGAAGTGTTTACTTATTTGTACATATATTTATTCTAATACATATATGTCATTTTGATCCACCACCTTTCTCCGTCTTTCACGTAGTTTCATAATTCCGTCCTCCTTCAGAACTTGGCATCTTTCTGGGCGATGCATTGATCCAAATGGTTTCTGCAGGCTTCCGGGGAAGTGAAGGTTTTTCCATTAAGGGAATTCTGTAGGGACTGGAACAAATAGTAATCTGAAGGTACAAGATCAGGTGAATATGGCGGGTGAGATAGGATGTCTTAGCCAAAATGCATCAATTTCTGCCGGGTCTGCAAAGAAACGTGTGAGGTCTAGCGTTATCTTGGTGGAAAACGATATCTTTCCGATTGACCAATTCTGGACGCTATTGATCGATTTCCGCCTTTAATTGGTCCAATTGAGCATAATACTTCTCCGAATTGATCTTCTGATTATTTAAGAGAAGCTCATAATACACAACACCCTTTCAATTCCACCAGATATACAACATCATCTTCGTCAGATGAACGCCCGTTTTTATAGTGGCTAACGGATGCTCATTTCGTTTTCTCCAATACCTTTTTCGATCCACATTTATTGTAAACGATCCATTTTTCATCGCCCATGATTAATCGTTTCAGAAACGGGTCGTTTCGGTTTCTTTTAACAAGTGAATCACAGATGGAATGCGTTCCATTAAATTTCTTTCAGTTAAATTATAAGGCACACAAATATCGTAGCGATTCACATATCCAAGTGTCTTCAAATGCCTCACAACACTCGTATGAGACACCTGCACTATTTCTGCGTAACGTTGATTCTTTTGAATAAGTGCTTCAATTTTATTATTATCAACAATTGCAGGGCTACAGAAACGTTCTCGATCCTCCAGCTTAAATTTTCCAAGTCTGAACCGAGCGAACCACTTTCGAACAGTACTGCCAGCTACGGCACCTTTTCCTTAAACGACGGATATCCTTTTTGCTATCTGGAGCGCTTTTTCCTCTCCTCAAATAAAACAGCACCAAACGATATAAGTGCACCATATATTCTTTCATTTTCATTTTCAATTTTAAATTTAACAGACTTAAAATTCACAAAGTTTGACAAATATTCTTTCATTTTAAATTTTAAATTTAACAGACTTAAAATTCACAAAGTTTGACAAAAATAGCAGAGAAAGAAATGTTGAAGTGACACTTGTTAAAATAACACATATGGACTCATGTCATATAATCGAACTGTGCGCGAAACTGCAATTAATGGTATCTATTGGAAAATGCTACGAAGTTTTGTTCCAAATCAATAACTGGAAAAAGTATCATAATAAAGTTTTTATTTTTGTAGCTGAATTGACTTTCGCTTGTTTTATTTTATTTTATTATAATACATTATTTCACTCCGTCACAAACTGCAAAAAATATTTTTATCAAAAATGTTCAATAATTAATAATTAGTAGTTTTGATTGTTGCAGTACAATCTTTCTGAGATCGCTAAGATACAGGAAAACCCATTCTTGTTCTATAAAATTTAAGCTTATAATCATTGTAGTGAATTCATATTTTTCAATTTTGAATTTTTCTTTTCTATATTCCGACATAAAATAAAACGCCGAATTTATAATAAGTAGCCTTTCAATTCTGAAGGAACCTCTTCCATTGAATTTAATTAATCAGTATCTTCATATTATTTTATTTGCCTGTCTAAAAAACTTTGTCCGTTATTTATTTTAAACATCAATATATTTCTCAAACTTTTGTATGTATACACTATTTCCATTATAATACATAGGTGTCTCGAAATACACAGCATGAATAATTCAATATGAATTACAGTATTACTTGTGGGTATTGAACATAAGAAGTAAAAGTTCGGAGTATATTGTAGGATTATAAGGGTTGAAGTAGTATATGTGTGTGTGTACATATATATATATATATATATATATATATATATATATATATATATATATATATATATATATATAAGTAATATGTTCAATAATTAGTTATATGTATAAGAGACTGTACACTTGATTATTTGGAGCTTTACGTCAACATAAATTATATATATATATATATATATATATATATGTGTGTATATATATTGTTTCCTATAATCCTTCACTATACCTTAAAGTTTACTAACTACAATCGATATCAAACGTACATCTGTACACCTTTATCAAACAACTTAATTTATACTCTACATTTAATAAGAATTAAATATTAGAGACATTAAATAAAGATTTTTTTTACAAGAATCTGTTGCAATGTTTTGCCAAATTGTTTCATGTAAATCACTGTTCAGTAGTTAAACACTGATACAGATGTGAACCGATGACAGCTAACCAGAAAATCAAAACAATGACGATTTTTACGCAATCACCTGCGTTGGCGTGCATTTAATAAGTCAAGAGGAAAAAACCGACAAGGCCTCGACATCTTTTGTGATCTGTTTAATATGTTTTGTAAGTTATATTTAATACCTTAACGTGTCACGCTGAATTCTACGGATGGTTTCGATTTGACACATCTTGACGTTTTGAGGTCGATGTGTCCATAGAATACTTACAAATGAACTAAATAGATTACTTCCAGACTCAAACGTATATTGAATTTATATGATTTTGATTTGCTCAATTCTACACAATACGTATTGTATATTATTTATATATATATATATATATATATATATATATATATGCATGTATGTATATATGTATGTATGTATTAAGTTCATGAAAAAATAATGGCGGTTTTTATCATTTGGAAACCATGTAAAAACCGCAATTATTTTTGCACGAACGTAATATATTTAGTATAAAAAATTCTTGAACAATACATTCATAATATTCTAAAATGTAATGCAGTTTTATATTTTATTTATATATCAAGACGTCAGCCCATTTTGAAAAAAAGAATTATTCATACTTGGAAAATCATTTGTTGTTTTGAAATGTTAATGTTTTCGACATTGTATTGTGTGTTGAATATTTTTCTTCAATTTATTATTCCAATGATAAATAGTTCTTGACTTTGGCATGAGAAACAACATTGTATAAATATTGTCATTATGAATAGAATGTTTCCATTTGATTGAACACGACAATTTTTGCTCAACCAAGATTCGTAAAAAAAATGAGTGGAATAAAATGAAAAATGCAGAAAAATAGTATTTGTGTTATTTATTTTTTAAACAAAATAAACAATTAAATAACAATACGTATTATATATTTACTAATCGATAAGAAATGGAAATATTTTTTATTTCAATATGATGAAATGTTATATATATAAACATATAATTATACGAACATGAACTAATTCATATTATATCTTTGTTTTCAATGTTTATTTTTTATAATCATAGTGTTTGAGTATAATGACAATAGTTAATTTTATATTTATATATATATATATATATATATATATATATATATATATACATAAGTTGGGGATAAAACAAAAATGAAAATAAAAGTAGGTGTTTATATTTACAAGAGGATAATAATGAATAATTGTAGATGTGTAACAAAAATTATTGACCAGAAGCCAAAAATATAAAAAGAAAAAGAAAAAACGACAAAGAACCATATTCGCCTGATTTGACTCCCTCGGACTTCCATTTGTTCCCGAAACTAAAATTTTCCTGGCTGGAAAGCGATTTGGGTCGAATGAAGAGGTGATAGTTGCAAACGGCTACTTTGAATATATATAACATACATATAACATACAATAACATATATATATAACATACGTATTGAAAACAGAATTCATACGAAAACGAACAGAAATTACGGATATAACAACGGTAAATAATTAAAATGGAAATGGTTGTGTTTACATTACAAGAAGATAATAATAGATAATTGAAGATATGTAATAAAAATTATTGTCCGGAAGCCAACAATATAAAAAGAGATTTAAAGAAACAGGCGAAATAAGCATATCAGGAAATTGGCAAGTGATAAGAAAAAAGGCATAGGTATATTAGCAAGAAAAAAAAGCAATAGAAAGACTACACAAATGTTGTCAGGGAGCCAAGAAATATACAAAGATCCAGAAAGAGATTAATGAACAGGTGTAATAGAGATAACAAAAACATATTGAAAATGTGTATAAAGAGAGAAATTAGATTCTCCAAATTGCAGGTAATATTCTGGTTCAGTAGTTCAGTTCTTGGTTCAGTTGTAGTGTGTGTATGTGCGTATATATATATATATATATATATATATATATATATATATATATATATATATATATATATATAGGCGTCATTATTAATGAGCATTCAATTAAATGATTATTATTTAAAGTGAAATATGTAATATTAATCAAAATAAATAATTTCATATTCATTGCGAAACATCCCAACTGTGATTCCAATGAAAATTTCATTCAGCATCCAGATCGATCGATATTCGTGGGCTGTTACAATCGTTACAATGTAGCATATTTCATTGGCGAAATTCCAATAACGGGAAGTTTATTTGGAAATTATTTGTGGAATTGCTGTCGTAGACTTTACCATCGTTTCGCTGATTTTATCTGGTTGTTTTTATAGAACGATGGAAAAATCTCTAAATGAATATATCATATATCGCTTTTTTAATTTCATATCTGAGATGTTTAAAGAATCTGATCTATAGTTCTGTTCTATACTATGTCAATGTCACTATTGATTTAATACTGGTGTTTTCATCTATCTTATAAATACAGTTTCCTATTTATTTTGAAGTCAAATAGATTGATTCTTCATTCATGCAGGTCGTATATATTAATTAACATGGATTCGTCTCACTCAAAACATGAATATTTAAGTATTATTAATACAGTTTTTTTTCTGAGAAGAATGATATTTATTACTCTTGTAACGTATATATTGACAACATATATACCAGATCAAGTATCAATCGAAAAATATCAAAAATTTATATATACGGCAAAAATTTGAAGAGATGATAATGTAGATGAAATTTATCGTAAGGTGCAAAATCAACACAATTTGAATTAAAAAAAAATCCAAATGGATTA
The DNA here is from genome assembly GCA_034766995.1 of Acanthacorydalis orientalis. NCBI lineage: Eukaryota > Metazoa > Arthropoda > Insecta > Megaloptera > Corydalidae > Acanthacorydalis > Acanthacorydalis orientalis. The sequence goes on along the minus strand of CM068315.1, from coordinate 38,236,987 downwards.
CAATATTAATATTTTTTTATTATAAGAGGAAAATTAATTTATAAAATTACTTTTGAATTTCATTTATCAGTGAAAATTTAAAGATTTCTAATATATATATATATATATATATATATATATATATATATATATATATATATGTCTACTAAAAAAAAGCATGTATCACTGACGGACGAATTCCTTCTAAACTATTTTATTGAAAAACTAAAAGGTATTCGATAAAACAGAACATTTACAGAACATGTACAGAAATACAACGAAACAAAATTAGAACAAGAAAAAATACAAGATGTATATGTTGCATATTCTTATAATTTGGGTTACATTATTTTTCATGAAAAATATTTACACAAAATATTTTCTCATTGAAAAATTTTGTACATTGGCATAACATTATTCTTGTACATGACGTCACCACTGCCACGCTTATTTCGTTCGAATTTGTACTGTATTTTAAAGTTACGCATAAACTGTTGAGTTAGGCCAGTGTCGTCATCGAAGATTTTACGCATCGCTTGATCATTTTGCTATATTTATCACTATGGACTTCTTGGAATTACTAGTTTCAGTATGGAAAACATCTTACTATTTTAAAAACTGGATTTTTTAAATGAAGCTATAAATATTTCTACCCACAAAATTTTATTATTAATCACGATTACGTATACGTCGATAAAATACTGCATATGAACACACACACACACACAAATATATATATATGTATGTATGTATGTCGTGCGTATTTATGTTTTTTCTCATCACAAAAAGTTGAAAATTTTACATCCAGGAATGATTTAAGAGAATGTAAATGTAGTGTCAATGACATTTTTTAAATGGATATACAAATAAACATGATATTCAGTTACTACCTGTCAAAAGCTGTAATGATGATGAACAGTGTTTATAAATTTCATACTCAACTATTGAATGAAAACTCTGATCTTTCATATTATCCTTCAGTATCTACAGAAAGTCATCCATCGCCACAAAACCAACTTAAAATAGTTGTATAAGTTTTGGCGAGGATCTACGCACACACAAACACACACACACACATATATATATATATATATATATATATATATATACGATATATAAATGTTCAACAAATTTGAACCTTTTTTATAAATATAATTTTCGAATACTGTTCCACTTTTGATGTCTTGTAATATAAAAATTAAGTACGAAAATGAAAAAATCAATAAATACAACAAATCATTACGGTAATATGTCTAATAAGTATTAATTAGATTAACTCGAACAGTTTAAAAACCCTAAATCCAAATAATTAATGTAATTTAATATATAACTTTACTATTTTCATTTGCAAGGGATGAATACTTCTTTATTAACATAACGAAATTTGTAATTAAGTTGTGTTTTTTCTGTTAAAAATCTTATTGTAAGAGTATTTCTAACGATCGAAGTCATTTCAACTATATATCGTAATTTAAATTGTGTGTGTTTTTGTATATATATATTTCTAATATATAAATGCATTCACGTATGAATGTAACAAATGCGCGTGTAATTTTTGGTAACCAATTGTAAATATTTATCAGTAGTAAAATAATGTTAAAACCCTAAATTTACATAATTTGACCTATCTTCGAAAAATGCAAGAAGCATGTGTTTTATATAAATCGTTCTTCACTAAAATATTTTTTTTTCTTATAAACAAACACTTCACAACTACCGACTCTTCACATTGCTACGCGCATTTGACGTGCTTGTTACAAATACAAGAAGTGTGTGTGTGTGCACATGTATGTGAAAATACGTGCATATATATATATATATATATATATATATATATATATATATATATATATATATATATATATATATATGATATGTAAGTATATGCGTAATGAATGCGTGTGAATATGTGTACACGTACAGACAAGTTTATTGATATGTGTTTACCTGTTTGTAAAATGTTTGTGTATATGTTGCAATATACATTATGCAGAGGCGGTGGATGACATTGAGGAGGGCCACTTTCTTCTATGTGTGGGTTGAGATAGAGCAGTATAGAAGAGCACCTGTGATACACGAATTTTGCGATGAATCATTTCCACTATCACATAATAATTTACAGATGACATGATATAAATTTGTTGTAAGTTGAATTTTTATTGGAATTTATTACGTTCAGCTGGTTGAAGCATTTAAGCAATTCATTATAATGTACACAAAGTATGTATCTAATTTTACAAATAATTTTTTTTCACGTCACTTAAAATTGAGTCGAATGAAGAGAGTATCTCAAAATATGAATTTTGGTATTATTTATTTCGTATCGACAATTTATTCCTCTTTTTGAAATAAATATTCAGTATTTAATAACGTGTTATTAATAAATATATTCAGAATTTGACAAAACTTATCAATGAAATTGTAAAATGAAATTCGCATTAGATAAACTAGAATTTAAATATTAGGATTTTAATTTCTGATTATTACCTATCAATAATTTCGCAAATGTCAAGAAAAATTTTATCAAAAAAATATTAAAAAGAATTGTCATTATAAGAGCTCTGAACGTGTTATGTCGACTATTTGTTATTTACAACATAAAAAGTAGATAGTTGGGTATGCTGACTGTAATATGTTGATTGTAAGTTTGCAGTTTGACTTTTATTGAAAGTCAAACTGTTCTTTTATATATTGTTCTTTGTGAACATTCAAGTTCCTTTCTCTAATTGCATCATAGTGATTTTTTAGCAGTTTTAAGTTCAGTTAAACATATTAATTTTTATATTTTTGAAACAATAGTATTTATTTTTAAATTGTCTTCTCTGTATGTATATATATATATATATATATATATATATATATATATACATATATATATATATATATATATATATATGTATATTTATATATATATATATATATGTATGTGTGTGTGTATTTATTTATATATATATATATATATATATATATATATATATATATATATATATTAAATAATAGTATGCACAATAATGTTTATTATTTTAATTTGTAAATATTTCAAAAATATATTTTACCATTCAGGAGATTTAATATTTCAAGAATTGTTAATTTTCTTTGTGTGTGTGTATATATGTATATATATATATATATATATATATATATATATATATATATATATATATATATAATCAAGTTTGTATAGAAAGAAATAATTTAGAAATAAAATAAATATTCTAATGCTCTTAGAATGATTTAAATCTATTAACACTGCCATTTTTCAAATAGTGTTTATTTTAATTTGATTGTTATTTTTACTACTGTTCTGTATATATAAAACAAATCTTTTATGAAGGTCAGTTATGAAAATTCGACGAAAAATGCAATATACACATATAATATAGATTACACCTTCATGCGTGCTTGTGTTTTTTAAAAAAATAATACCTAATGTACAGGTATAATAGGAATTCCGAAAACTTTAAATATGACCGTCTTTATTCTGGTTGTTGTTATCTGAGGTGACCAATTGCCATCAAGTAAACATTAAGGTAATCTACTTTTAATTTTAACAAATTTGTAGACAATTGTAGGTGATTAGCTAAAATGTATGAAATAAGAGAATCTAATTAAATGTATGTCTTTAAAAAGTAATGAAAAGTAAATATTAAAATTATTTAAAAATTCTTTGTTCGTAGTATCCATCATAATAATATTAATTTTTAACAATAATAGTTATAAACATGAAATAAAATGTTTATTTATATATTTTTTTCTTATTATAATGACTCGGGCGCTGATATACGAGCGCCTTTAAACTCTAAATAACCTAACCTATTACAATGACGAAACTAAATATATTATTTTTTAAATACATGCATTGATTAACATGACTGTCATAATTCCGTATAAAATTAATTTCATGTGAATAAAAAGGAATATATAAAATACTTGTTATAGAAAGGGAGTGTTTTGCTCGATAGGATTGACAATCACTGAAGAGTTTGTTCACATCCTACAAATATTAGACTTGATTCTATTTAAATATAGAATAATGAGCATAGAAGTATGTGAACTGACTTCATTTATAGGTGTGCATATCAAATACTGTTCGCGGACAATCTCTTCTATCTGCATATATAGATTGTCATACAATGGCCATAGATAATGTTAGGTGTAACACTTGAAGATAAAAACCCTGTTTGTAAATAAATAAACAATAGTATTGTCGTATAATTTATTGACTATTCCGATTATTAATAAAAATAATAAGTAACAAGAATTTTATATATGCAAAACACGCACATATATAATAATACACACACATACGAATGCAATTATTACGAAATACGGAATTAGATCAACGTATCAAATTTGTTTGAAAAATGTGTGCAGATAAAACTTTTCCCTGGCAGATTATCACTGCCGGGGCTTTAGAATTGTGTAACACTGACTTCGTAAATAGAGTTAAATGCTAAAAGAGTTATGACATCTAATTGAAAAATATGTTATTTTTTATAAGATAAATGTATAAAATTAACATCGACCATCGGAAATAATCTATTTCGCTATTTAATTTACTTTGATTTATAGAAGTACGGCGATTGATATTTTAAAAATGTGCACTATTTTTAAATATTTGTTTCTTTCAATTTCTGTAAAAACAATATATATTTTCATTCTTGTTTAACATTATGTATCTTCAGATAGTTAATATGAATGGATGTATGTTTTAAAATAAAATAAGTATTTAATAATTAAAAAGGACAAACAAACAATACTCTTGATACATTTCATGACATTCCATTCGACTACAAAATATAAATTAAAACGTTCTAAACGTTCACTTTTAAATTATGTAAAAACAATTTATCTTGATCCTATTTAATGATGTTTTTAAAATAAAGCAGAAGTTAGTCATTTTATTACAAGTAGAGGAATTAACTTGAAGCAATAAAAGCTATTAATAAAAAAATAAGTGTAGCTAACTGGTAACGATTGTCGTGTTGAAATCTGCATAGAAACAGAACAATTACCGTTAAATCTATCAGTATGTAGACATACTGCAATATATATATATATATATATATATATATATATATATATATATATATATATATATATATATATATATATATATCATTAAAGAGCAATGGCTTTGACCACAGTGAAAGGTATTTGATTTTAGCGATTATTAGTTAATATTCATTTGATTCTTAATTTTTTGAATTAAGATTGTTTCTTCAATAATAAAAGTGTACATATTTTTTTGTAATTTAAACGTACAATTATTACATATTTATTTCATCATATTTCACTCTGATATATTGAAAAATTATTAATTGAAGCTGACCAACTGTTAAAATTCAGAATGGGAGACTCCCAATTTTAAAATAATAATAATAATATTAAAATTTCTTATTCGAATTTATCATTTGCCGTAATTTACTGCTTCTTTTTAACACATTGAACTGTTAACATACATAATTTAAATACATTTAATTAATACTACTTCAATTTTTTTTAATTAATAGTTTTTGTGAAGGCAGAACCTACAAGTAACATATTTTGGTATACAATGGCAATATTGACTCGTTTAAATTTTTGTAGCAAAAGTGATTATCATCAGTAATGTTAAGACTTATGTGAATAATTTTCGATAAAGGTTTTAAAAGACGATTAATTACTTTTATACATTTCGATAACGATAATAAGTTTTCTTCAAATCTGTTACAGAATAAATCTATTAATATCCAAGAATCTGTAATATTTTTTCACATTATATATATATATATATATATGTATATTGAGATGTAATTTTAACATAATTTAATACAATTCAAAGGTAAAAAAAGTGCATATTATCGTCATTCTGTAACGATTGACAAATTAAATGTTTCTTTGGAAGTTGAGCTTCAATATGAACAATTTAGTCCATTCTTCGTATAAAAATTTCTTAATCTCTTTATCGAATGTAATCGTTAACCTCTTTTTACATCATTTTTATGCTTTTTTCCCAGTAAAAAAGTCAATTGTCTATCGAATGCTCTTTCATATAGTACATTTTCTCCATTTACAATTCAACCTCTTTATTATGTTTATTGTATTTGTAATTTATGTTTATATCCATTTTATTATTATTTTAGCCCTGTTGATTATTTCTAGTATACATTTTTTCGTGTTTCCCTGTTACTTGAAGTCGTCTAACGATTTGTACATCCAAAATTCATAATTCAATTTGAATTCTAAGATAAATTAGAATTCATTAATCGAAGAGTACTTTACGTGGTTTAAATTGTATCTTAGTTTAACGTTTAAGTAGTGACCATAGTCAATTGATATTTTCTTGCTTATCGCTTAGTATAAAGCTATCATCAATATATGATATAGACTAAAAAACTTTTTCTCATATTTTATCATATCTAGTGAAAGCTACTAGGTATAACATTCTACCTATTTAAAGATTAGATATAAATACGTTATGTTGAAATGTGTTCCATTTCATTTTTATTCTCCTGGAAAATTCTCTAGTAGGTAATACGTCTTTGCTAGTAAGTTAATCTATTTTTTCTACAGTTTCTTAGATTTTTGTTTTGGTTAATTCGGTCAGACGAACACATTAAACATTACTTATGTACAATACAGTTTTGGCACCTTGGCTAAATTTACTTTCACACGTGAACTATTCTTTCACTCTAAAATATAATTCATTTGTGAAAATTACTTGTTTTTCTCATTATGGACGTGTGAATATGTGTATTAAAAATATTTTAATGTACTAAACATGTAAGTATAAAAGTGTAAAAAATATCGCAAATCGCTCCAAATCAATCTCTTACTTAAATATGTTGTCTTTTATGATATTAAAAAACGAGAATCGTTGACAACGATAAATCAATCTTAAGATAAGCATAGGCACAAATCTGCACGTGAATACGATTAATCTGAAAGCGTTCGAAGATCGCGTGTTGCCAGCGTTAGCGCCGCCGTTACAAACATTGGGAGATGTTCAATTAATAACTGCGTGTTTTTTTAACGCGAGCCCAAGCTGCAAACTGGCTCGCTGCTTTACGATAATATAGTGCACACGTACACACACCTCTTCACTCTTTCTGCCGCTTTTTGACGTCTTGTATAATGTGTGTATAACGATCAGACACACGTCTGATCGCTAATGTAAACATTACATATTTGTAGATACGAGTGATTTTAAATTGCATCTCTGTTATTACAATCGTATCATGGTATAGCATATGGTCGACTTGATAAATATTCTGTCGATTGAAAGATTCGCTATATGTAATTGTTTAAAATTTTAAAACCGTTTTCACTTTCATCCAAATTATATTTTGCACACGTTATATTTTTTCTTACATTTAATACTAAGCTTATTTACGATTCTCAATCTTTAAACGATATGCAAATGAGCTTCAAGCTAACGAGAAACAATAGTTATCTGCCAAATTGTAAACATTTTAAAACTGTTCATCATGTTTACAAATCGCGTATGTAAAACAGGAAAGAAGCTTTTATACAAATATTGAACACTACTTCTAAAGAAAAATATTTCCGAAATTGCATTTTGTTTAAAAAAATAATAGTATCCAGTTTAGAAAGGTGTAATAATTACTAAAATATTATAATGTTAATAGTAATGTGACAAATTACTCTCTACATATGATTTTGATTGATAACTATTTGATCTTTCAACACTGGTTTACAAAAAATAACAATATTATCTTAATAGATTCAATTTCGCAAAACATTAAAATTAAAGTTATTGTGAACAGTAAAGGCATCAATAGAAAGTTAGATTTATTTTTATTATTTATAAATGTATACAAACCGAATGGAAAACTATTAACTTAATCATTAATGAATTAATATAAATAGGTATGAAATATATATATATATATATATATATATATATATATATATAGAGAGAGAGAGAGAGAGCATATTTATGTTATCTTATATAAATATATTAATTTATTTTATAATTAATTTTCTTTTTACTATTTGAAAATATTGATATTGTTTATTACTTTTATATAGATTATATTGTTGTATTCTGAACTTACATATGAGTTTATTCCTTCCACATGTTTCGACTCTCATCATCTTCAAGTAAATTTTGAATAGAGTTGATTTTGATCCTGTTCAAATTTAACTGTATTATAAAACCGGTCGAAGAAGAAATGAACTGTAAATAATAAGCACAGAAAAAATGAGACAATAACAATTATTTTTAATGAAGTACTAAAATGAAAATTGATTAAAACTTCGAATTCGGTGTATTTTTAATAAAAATAGTCACAAGGCTGTCACATATTAACAGTTATTTCCGTCACTTAAAATTATAGTAAAATCATATATTGCATTCCATGAATGTTTGTCAAAAGAAAACAGCATTTACTATTTGCATAGTCTGTTTATATTAATTTTAATTACTTATACCATTTATCGAACTTAACTGCATATTAGTGCATTTTTATGCATGCTTATACATTTATATGCATTTATTTAATATTTATATACATTTATTTAGTTTGCATGTATATACATTTATTTAGTTTTTATGTTTTTAAATTAGCACTCAAGTATATTGTGAAAGCAAATTAGTTTAAGATTTTAAATATTATCTTTGTATATTAAATGTATGTATATATATATATATATATATATATATATATATATATCTGCTGTGTGTGTGTAATTAAAAAACACAGACATGCTGTTCCTGTATAAACAAAAAAAGTGGGAGGTGAAGAAGGTGGCAACACATTGCAGAGGTATTTACAATAATTATTCCGTCTTTCGAAGCGACATTAGAAGTAAAGACTCTGGCAGCAGAGCAACAGTTGTACTATTTTTACATCAGCAAGTTTACTTGGTTCGCTGGCAGTGCGCCTACCTATCGGAAAGAGGGGTGTGGCGCGGTTACGGAGCGACAGTATGGTCATTGCGAGGGTGGGTGGGTGTTATTACATGTGCAGACATAATATATTTATTCAATCTTTTCTTAAATTCTGTCACGAGTAATACGGTTAACCATTTCATACCAATTTCAATTTTAAAGCAAAACTCGTGCTTCTCTATTCTGATTCGATACGAAAATAAACTCCAATTGTATAGTTGAGATAATTTAAAATGTTTTCGCATTATTGCGTGTATCTATTTCAGTCATTAATCATAATCATCATTACAATAAATAACTGATTTATTTTGGCGTGGAAGATTGTAAAAATCGAAATATTCATAAATGATTATCATATTTCATAAATTCTAATCAAATAGTGATTTTGAAGTTTACTGGTTTTTATATGAAACGAATTTGAGTCGGTTGGTTGCCACTGTGTTTTAGTTATTTTCATATATGATATATTTCTATATTATGAAATAATATTACTATTATTGTATGAATTCGATATTAATTTACGCCTGCACATTTTTCCTGACAAACAGTTGATGCTTTTGAAATCAGTTATGTTTTTCCACCCACTTTTTAACGAAATTAACTTAAAGTGATGTTATTATTTATGTTTGTGTAGGTGTAAAAGTGCATAACGAATGATACATTTGCGAAAAAATGTGTTATTATTTATGGAACAATTTGAATGTCATCACCTTGTGACGTCTGAAATAACTGTTTTTTTTCCAGGAACACATATTTAAGAGATACAAATACTGTTATGTATATTATATCTCTCTCTATATATATATATATATACATATATATGTATGTATATATATATATATATATATATATATATATATATATATATAATAAGAAAATTTATGTAAAAAGGGATTTATAAAAACAATGATTTGTTATTGTGTGAAATTGAAAATATAAAAATATAGTTTATTATCTTCTTGAAAGAAATTGAGTAAATTAGAGAAGAAAACTTGTTTTTCCGTACAATACGAAATATTTGTTCTAAATGGGTTAAAAATACGTAGGAAACGAACTTTTCGTCACGTACGGATTATATCGGTCGTTATTACGATTATTTTGGCGCAAACATCGATCAGACGGGGCGGTGAGACGTGATTTCGAACACGAGAGGAGCTTTAACATAACTCGAACGCTGAACGAAATATGTAGTTGAATTTCAAGGTCTCGATGTTTAATTCGAGCAAAAAATAACACAACTGTGATATAAAACTAGACACGGTTGTTATCCGCATTCGTTCTGATGAGAATATTTTTTTCTAATTTATTTTAAGACATTATCTACTGTATTCGGGTTGGTGTGGCCAATGTAAATCTAGTGAGAATGAATATATATGTATGTGTATATATATATATATATATATATACATATATATATATATTGTTAATTTAACAATATCCATAGTTCTCTATTTTTTTCATTTATATAAAAATATTCAAAACTTGAAGTGATGTTCTTGTAGGTAATTGCTTTTTTCAAAATAAAAGCAGGCAATAAATGATTTGGAAGAAAAATATGTTATATACTTTTTTATAATTAGATTTATTAACATAAATTCAAAGAATATAAACGAACAAAGATACAATTTGTGTTAACTTAAAAATCATAAACTATTTACTTTTTTGAAAATAGATTTCCTTGACATTTTTGCGCGTTTCTTTTTAGACTTTAAACTCAATGTTATATTCATTTTTGTCTTGATATTGGAGTTTTTGTGAATATTTCATTTTGTTATCGTTGATGAAATAGTATTAAATTAAATCTATGCTATAATTAAAATTAAGAATCATTAGATATGTTAGTTTACAGATAATAATCATCTTTTATTTGAATATTATAAAAATATTTTTTTCTGGTACAAAGAAAATCATTTTTTCTTTTAAATCCATGATAGTTTTAAATTAACACTTGTTTGATTTTCTTCTATGGAAGATCAAAAAAAGATAAATGCGTTTTCAATCATAAGATACTTTTATCATGCAATACAACCATTACCTTTTTCGCTAATAATTTTATTTTAAAAATATTTCTGATAATAATAGTAAATGTTTTACTCGTATACTTAATCTATTTAATTCGTGTTCAAAGTAGAACAGCTATTTTAATTTGTTAGTTAGTATATAAACTAAAAGATTGATGTTCAGTCAAACAGAGATGAATTTTTTAATTAAAAATTGAGAAAAATTGTAGTTTTTTTAGATAATAGTATTTGGCATGTACATACTAGGTGCACTCTTTTCGTTTTTCTTTTTTATTAGTGATTTCTTGATTCAGAAGTAAACTAATTTTGTGTTTTAGTTATAATTACTTTAGCTCTCTATTATATTTTCTAATATATTTTTTAATGAAATCAATATAGAAAAGACTGTCTAGAAGGTTAATTAAGAAAATGTTTTTTGATCACTGATTTGTATTTACTGAGTTTTTTAATTGCAATGTGTGCCTGTGTTATATACATTGGAGGATACATTTATCATTAAAAAATAGTATTTTATAGAAGAACAGTTGATTAATAATTACCATATGGTTTCATATACGGTAGAGGATTAACTCCTCATAAGAAAATATTATTTAAAGCTTTCCATTTCTAAATCTTGTAGGTTATAATTTATTTTCAATTTTTTTTTATACTGAACAATTATCTTCAATTCATTTATCATATGCCATACGCATTATATTTCTAAGAAAAAACGACATCAGTTTTAATAATTTTTACAAGTATTTATTCCTTGAAGTTTAAATTACAAAAAAATATTTTACTTCATAAACCGTTTACTTTATTAAACTTACACATTTAGAAAATATTATTTCAAGGAAATAGTTTTTATATTATTTTTCTTATTCGAAAATAACTTTAAAACTATTTTTAATTTAGATCCCACGATCTTTTAGGTGAATCATACACACTAATAGAGAAATCACTACACGCTTAACTGTAAAGTGTACGCTTGTATCCAACATTGAAATTAACAAGCGATTTTTAGTGGCGATCATAAATGAGAGAGTGGCGTGATGGATTGTACGAATCGAAATCAAGTTTAATATAATTACTGTCATTAAAAACATTACTAAATTAATACATTTCTGAAATTTATAAATTTCAATAAAGAATTAATCCAACATAAATCTTTCATTTACACCAATCGAAATTAATCTTTCTTCTCAAATATACCACATGGAGAGATACAAGAATTAAAAGAAATAAAAAGACACGCTGATTTTTTATGTTGTTTATATTAAATTAATGCATCGACATATATCACAGTGTATAATTGCCATCATAATGGAACGCAAGAGAAATCGTATATTTTAAATAAGTTATTTTTAATAGAATCCTTTTGAATTTCGCAATTAATTGGATCTGGAAGAGAAGCAGAGCATAAAATATATTAGCAATTTCAACCGACTGCTGGGTTATAGCCAATTATTCCCAAAGTGTGTGTTGATCGTCTACGGTTTGTGAACTAGTACAATTCTGTTGGGTGGGACAAATAAAATATACATATTAAAAAAAATGTTTCATACATATATATATATATATATATATATATATATATATATATATATATATAAGTTTAATATGTATTAAACTTAGTTTATAATTTAAATATATTCTTTTTGTGACCATATCTTTAATATTTATCTTCAAAAAGAAGTAAAATGATTGTAATAATTATTCAAGTTGTGCTTGAAATTAAATAGCCTTATTTGAAAGTGGACTTTTTAATAAAGTATTTATTATACTTGTTGCCGGTTATATTAAAAATGTTACAAATATGATGTATTATTTAAAGAAAAAAAGTAACTCTCTATGCTGATTTTTGGCTAAACGTATATTTTCTTTAATTTAAATTGTTAATAACTATATATTGTATTAATTCCGTACGAATTGTGCTAACTAATACGAGTTACAATTTTTTAGAACTAAAAAGCTTAACTTTATATATTAAATATTGTCCTAAATTACTTTTACTACTTTATTGTTTATATTCGTACAGTAAGTTGTTATACAAGTGTAAATATTGTACAAGTACTAATTTCAGACATTAAAAAATGATATGTAAAATATTTTAAATAACCATATCTGTTATCAGATTTAGAATTCTAACTTTATATATATATATATATATATATATATATATATATATATATATATATATATATATATACACACTATACACTATTAAAATCGAGTTCACATATTAAAAGTATGTAGAGCGTTTTCATAAAATAATATATTCTGTTTTTAGTACACGTGTGCGTAAAAGCATGAACTTCCGTAAAGTAATTCGTGAGTGCTGAAGAAAACTAATAAAACACTCTCGTATTGTTCAAACGTGCGAAAATACGCTTCGAAAAAAGTCGCAAATTTTCGTGTATCAAAATAAATCGTTTCACAATTTATGTCGCGTCGTGATAAATATGAAAATCGTCACGGGGTCAAAGACTCTTCTTTCGTATCGGGTATGATTATTATGTTGTTATGCGATTGATGCACGTAATATAGCGCGACGCGATGCCAAAGATTCCGGGTTCAATCCCCCTATGGTTTAAATGTTATTGGCCTATCTACAACACGGTCTGGATTCCGTTTGAGCAACATATTTAGCTGTGCGCCGATAAAAATAAACATCATCATAGTGAGATGTTGCTTGTTGATTGCTTACTATTTTTTTTTCGTTCTCTAACATGTATCACTTTGATTCTGCGATGATTTATTCGAATAAATCATATGAAGTGTGAGATTTCTAAATTATTTATTTTTATCAGTTTTCAACAGATACGAAATGAATTTCAAACTGCCAGTTGAAATGATATCAGAGATACAGTCAAATTTTAAATACTATTTACAATATATACATACAAAATTTATATATATATATATATATATATATATATATATATATATATATATATATAAACGTAACGTAATAGAAATAAACTTCAAACGAAGAAACTGCATCAGGCATTTAAATTATGTGAAGGCATCAAAAATATGAAGACTAAATTTTATTGATTTCGCCGCTCATTGGTAATTTGTTGAAAGAATTTGTAAATGTAATTTCTGCAAATGTATTTGTCTAAAAATAATTCTTTCAAATTTTTATAATTGTTTTAAGAATTGAAATAATAATTGTTATATAAATTTTATTTAGACATTTTCTTACACTCATATATATATATATATATATATTGAAATGAGTCAGTAATTATTTTGTATAAATGAAGTAAATATAATTAAAAACTACATTTAATGTTCCGCCATTGAAACTAACATTGGCCACGTAGCCGTTCTCCACGTTTTCGTTGAATAAATCGGCAAAAAAAAGTATACGATGCATTTTAAAAATATCTTCGGTTATGTTTGTGCCAATTTTTATTAATACTACTTATTGACTGAAACACCATTCGATAGAGTGTTATTAAATCATCGCTTTAATAAAATCATAAATCAGTTCAACCAGATGTTCTTTAATTTTATTTTTATGTTTGTTTTTTTGATAAACAATGAAGAGTTTTAATATTCATAATTCATTATCGGCTCATTCGTTCCAATTAGCGTTTTTTGCTCAATTGTTTCGGTTCGGTATAATTACCTGTCATATATTTTTTTTATTTCGGTATATTTTTGATAAAACTAGATGTAGGTCAGTAGTAAAACAGGTATTTGGCTGAAGAGCGATAGTACGTCATATACGTGGATTCTTTATATCTGACAACCATTAATTAAGCGTTTTCAAACGTCAAGTTGAAAGAGATGTATGTTTTGGTTGATGTTGAACAAACAGTTTATTTTTAAGTAATATGACAAATGTTTATGGCGTTTTTATTGTATTGTGTTTATACTAAACGAATATGTGATTTTTCCGTTTCCAAAGATTTTAATTTCAGTCTGCGTTACACATAAACAAATTGTTCATAAATAAAATATTGCACAACGTACAGTGCTTTATATACATATTTGTCATTAAAACGTTATATGTATGTGTGTATATATATAAATAAATAAATATTTGATGTTAGAAGGTTAAATCATAATTTAACTAATAGAACGTATATTTCATAACAATTTTGTTTATGTATATATGTATTTATAAGGGGGACAAGGGTCATTGTCCCCCCTCCCCTTCCATCACCAAAAAAAAGAAAAGAAAAGGGAAAAAAACTAGAAAACAAAACAAAATCATCGCGCAAAAATGCTCCTATCTACACAGAGATATTAATGTAACCACGACTGAAATGATTTAAAAAATGGCTTCTGTGTACATTTGAAAAATATTAATTTAATAAAAAATACGGAGAAAAGTTCGGTTTTGTATTTGACTGAACCTTAGAAGAAGCAACAACTTTTATTTTTAGTATCGAATGAGATGCTACATCTTTCTTTCGTTTCTTCTTTAATTTTTTTTAAATTCATATTTTAAACTATTTAAATCTGATATTTTGCTACTTTATTATTGAAAAAATATTTGTTCTTGAAGTCTAACATTGTTGGATATTTCACAAATAAATTATTTTCTTACCCCACAAACCACTTCAAAAATGTTTGATCAAAAATATCTAATAAATTATTATTGATTATTTTTGATTGTCGCTTAGGTCTATTTCTAAGATTTTTCGATAACTTGGTGCCCTGAGGATGATGGCGTTGCCATCGAAATGCATATAAGCGGTAGTCGACAGTAATCAGTAATAATTTTATTGAATATTTTTATTTGAAGCATTTTTATATGGTTTGTGAGGTGAAAAAAGAATTCATTAGCCGTAGTGTCAGACTTGTTTTTGTGATTGTTGGATGTGATAAATAATACAAGCAGTCAATATTTTCGCAATTAATAGTCTATCAGTATATCGATTATTTTATTGTAATCGATTAATCGCCCATTATTAATCTAAATAGTGCATAGTGGAGATCACATTGGTTAAAATGAATAAAATAATTTTTTTTCGCAATAATGTGATCTAGCTTTTGAGATAGTTCTTGACTTTTTACCGATAAACTGTACTTTATTTTCTTTTAATAAGGGAGAGTTCCAGTTTTTGGTTATTTGAAGGAATCTTTAAAATATCCTATTTTATTTTCGTTAATCATTGACAAACTCATCTTTGCACTTGTACCATAAAAATAGCTGTAAACTATATTTATGCCTAACTGACATTAAAAATATGATGGGGAGAATACGATTTAAAAATATTGCCTTAAATTCATTCATTGGACATGTGTGTGTATATATATATATATATATATATATATATATATATATATATAAATAAATAAATAAATATGTGTTTGTATGTGTGTGCTCATTCTTATGTGTGTATGCAGGTTATAACAAAGGAATAAAATAAAAATTGGCAGTTACGTCAATTTCTCATCAAAATCATTTCACATTGATATATTTTTTACGCGTGTGACGTCATCGGTTCGTAGGTGTCCCTGGCGCCGTTGTTTTCAAAATAGATTTCACGTAGTTTAGATTGTGGTTATGTGTGTTCCGACTGAAGTTATATTATTTTTAATGTTATTTTATTTTTTTGACAAACAGTTTGCACCTTGGCACGGGTTTATCTCGCAGCCGTTGCTATTGATAGACAGATAAACATGTTATTATAAAATTTATATATATATGACATAACTAAAAGAGACGTATTAATGTGCCTACATATAGATAATAATAAATTACAAGGAGATCCGTACAGTGAAAGCGTTACTCTGAATGGTTTCATGTGTTATTTTTTCAGCTGTGATTTAATTTTTGGCATCATTTTTATGTTATTCATTAAATGATTTTTTTAAAGACTGCATATTATTTTGGGAAGTATTCTTTGTTTTCCGCACCACAGCAATAGAAAATATTTATTTTTATATGTAAAACTGTCCAGGTTGCTTGTAAATGAGAATTTAATTTTAGATTTCTCTTGGTCGTGTATTTGTATTAACAAATATGTATCAATATTTCGTTGACTAAAATAAATATATACGATTTTAATTAATGCTTTTTTTACACGGTTTTAATTTAGGGAAGAATAAGTTGTATATCTTTATATTTATATTAAAGTTCCATTTACATTTCACAAATGAATGAACGTCCCATTCACTACTATGATCTATGTATACGAATATATAATAATTGATTTTAGTTTTTTTTCATGCACTAATACTGTTCATTTAGATCCAAATGGCATTATCTTCATAAGTAAGGCACAAAATATTGTTACATATTGAGATTATATAGTTTTTATTTTTGTAATTATAAATTGCAATTTTTTCATTGTATGTTTTCATATTTCTTTAAAATACAACTGTAATTATAAAATAATTTGAAAATGTAATTATTAAATATAAGAGAATGATTTGCAACTCATCATCATTTTCTTCTTCGATGGCTCTACAGCTCAAATCAAGCTTTGGCCTCCTCAATTTTCTGCCTCCAGACATCCCTCTGCCTGGAAGTTGCCTGGGACATGCCCTCTGCCTTACTCGCAACAGTTTCACTGCAGTGGTCGTTTGCCGTTAAATCTATGCGGTGTCCGAGTCCTATTTTGAGGTTTCGTAACGTTTGTTGTTTTAAGAGATGGTTTTGTTAGCCCCACGCCCAACCCCCTTTTCGGAGGACTATTCTCCCACTGTCGCTAGCCCTAACTCTTCTCGCCAGTGGAAATACCCGATCTTGAGTGAGATTACTCAGGTTAACGGGGTTAACCATTTGAAGGTGAGAATCGAAATTGGGTAAGAAAGGTTATGCGACGCCAGATAGAGTCGGTGTCGTGTGGTGTGCATGCATTAGCCCATTTTATCCCCCAATTTGCAACTCATAAGTATTAAAATTTTATGATTTCAAAAATAATTATTCGAAAAAATTAAAATATAAATAATATTTTCTTATAATGACAACTTCTTTTTGCTTCTAAAAAGTTGTTAGAAAATATGAAATATAAATCAGATGACAAGGTAAATGAAACTTTAAAAAAGTATCCACATTTCATAATATATTTTTGTAAAATTGTATATTCTTCAATATAGAAACTAATAAAAAAAACTATAATACTTGAAAATACAAGTATGTTATTCTATATACGAATTTAATTTAAAAAAAGGTTCAAATAAAAAATTTAAGAGTTAGAAATATATATGTATATATATATATGTTGATAAATTATTGTAGGTAATCGAAAGTTTCTCAAGTGTCGTGTACTTATAGTGGCGCAGATCCAAAAACCACGGAAAAAATGTTTTTTTTAGCTTTTCTACTTTTTTTTTAAGAATAGACGTATTCATAAAAGATTTAAAATAAATTCAATAAATTTTTATATTATGCCAAATCTCACAGCGTATTATTTCAGTGGACAATCATCTGCTAGGTATTCGGTAAACGTTTCGATTTATCTGTATTGGTATAGTTCCAAATAACCTCGGTGAAATATATTTTCCGTTTGTATTCGTGAATTTTTGTCCCCACGGACATTCAGCATTGAAAGTTTAAAATAAATAGTGTACGTTGATTATAAAAATTCAACTACAACGGAAGTTAAAATAGTCGCAAAACGACGAAACGTAAATGTCTAGTAAAAGATGACGACTTTAGTAAACTGAAAAAAGAACAAACGATAAATTTACATTCAAACAAGACGACATATTTTAAGAGGAATTTGAATGTACCCCTACTACACAAAATTCTTTCATATTTATTTATTTTTATACAAGACTAAGGAATATATAACCTCTCTACGTCATATGTATATACGAAAACGTTTTTATACTATGAGGAAAAATAAATTTTATACATTTTAGTAGCCTACAGGAAAATTGTTGAACATGTCAGAGAATATTTGTAACATTCGATTGAAATGTTCTCTTCGCTTATAAAAAAGGACGGATCACATCATGTTTATTGTCAAAAAAATATTAAGCTGATCGATTGGTTGTTTTTTCTATATTATTTCCTAATTTTTCAATAATGTCATCATCACAACCACACACTCTCTGTTCGTTTGCCGGTTGGCACATAAATACGATACAACGCGATAAAAATAAAAATTTCAAGAGTGGTTGCTTGTTTGATGTGTTATATAGAAAAAATCTTTCTCATTTCGAAATAGTCACACATTTGTTGAAGCAGTAGGTCAAATGTATGTGCCAAATTAGTATTATATATATATACATACATATATATATATATAAATAAAATAGTTCCGAAAATGTATTTGAATTTAGACAAATCCATTATTTTATATATAAATGAAGAGTTAATAAAATTCGTTTTTCATATTATTATTATTTCATTATTAGTCATAATCGATAAAAATATAAACTAGCCGTTTCATTAAGAAAAATAGTTGTTTTAACTTTGTACAAAGAAATGTTTGAAATTCGTTTCCTGCTGTTATACTAAAGTATATTTTAAAAACTAAATTATAAATACTAGAGCTGACACTACTATAAATGGAAAAAAGGTTTTTTAACCAATATCTGATTTTATATTATTTAATACCTAATTATTATTTTTTCATCCTTTGTTACGTTGTAAAAAAATATTGTTATAATTTGGGTATTATTATCATTTAATTGACATATTTTTAAGAATTAATCTTTTCTCTTATTCCAGTTTAAATTAATTGTATTTGTATAATTAAACCTTGCTATTGTAAAAGTTCATCTCGGTTACTTCTCAAATTAATAAATTCTATCAAGTTTGTCTATATATATATATATATATATATATATATATATATATATATATATATATATATATTTGTAATACCAAGCGAATTCATTACCTTTTTTATGAAGTAAACCCTAATTTTGTAACACGTGCGAAAATATTTCATGTGTGTTAATGAAATTATTCAGGACGTATTCTAGCGGTTTAGGTTTATTTAATTAACTAAGCTATTATCAATAAAATCGATATATTCAGGTCGTCGTTATATATATATTGAAAGTATATTCATACTTTTAAGTTACATATGTTATTATTTGATAAATTATAATATATATTTATCGATACTACTACTCAAACTCTTTCATATTAATAAATTTTATTTTCCTTTATTTTGCATGTACAAGGTGTGTCAAATATATCGGTTGATTCTACTGAATAATAACGAACTTATGAATGAAATATACGATTGAAAGTAAAATCGAAACGTCACAGATCAGCAACAACATGCGTATTGTTAAGTTTATACCGGAACCGGCCAAACCTGCCTTTACATACATTAGTTGATCTCTTTTATATGTAGAAAACAACTACCTACGTATCTGTATACTGGACCGCCAACGCATTTTATTCCAGTGAACGTCGGTTCGTTTGTCAAGGCTCTGTCGTTTATGTTTTTTTGTATTGAGGATATTTATCCTTTGTACGATGAAAACTCGAATAGATTATGTATGTATTCCGATACATGCGAATGGTTTTGGATTAGTTTTTTCTATACAAAATTTCAATTTTACTTTACTTGGTTTGTGTAATATAAAAATAGTTATTAACTTCATATTTTATTGATTAATACAATTCATAAAATTAGTACTTGTTCTTATTAGAAAAATCGGTACGTGGAATTCTTTCATACGACCAACATTTTAATTATTTTACAATCTAGTTTTTATTTTTTTAAAATACTTTAATAAAACAGGTATTTTAATACAAAATTACAACTTAATTCTTAGTTTTTAATTTCATTTTAATTCATTTTGAACGGAGATTTATATTGTATTGCGAGAAAAAGCAATAAACTGATGAACTTTTCTTTTTAAATTTCTAAAATATAATATAAATTTTAATAATAATATGATATATTGAATGTTTCGTATATTTTCATGACACTTCTTTATAGTATTACTGTATGACTTCGTAAGATTAGTCTTTAACTATTAAAAAAAGCAATCCGTATGTTTCTATTTTAATGAACAAACTTTTGTTAAATGCTTTTATGTTTAATATATTAAGTATTTTTTTATGATCTTATATATTTTTTATAAGTGACTGAAAACATTTTATTAATAATGTGTATAATACGCTCAAGAGGTGTCTTGCGTTCTTTTTTAATAACAAACGATTCATATTGAAAATAAAACTGTTTTCATATTTTTCCACTTGTTTGAGTCAAGTAATGTAGATCCAAACAATTTATATATATATATATATATATATATATATATATATATATATATATAAAATCTCATGAAAAATGAGAGTAATGTTTTCGCAAAAACTACAAATATGTAAGTTGTACTTCGAAAGTTATTACTGGTTGTAAGATTTCAGTCATTATTTTTGTTATAATATATTTAATTTTTGTTTGTATTTTTTGTATTATTGATCGTTGCGAATGTGTATATAAAATGGATACGTTCTATATACTCTGAATTTATATTATGTAAATAAATAATTATTTAATTTTTACATCATCATTTACCTTTGGATATTATTAAAGGCCACAGCCGCTTGATGATGTCATAAAACATCTCCATGCATAAATCACAATTTGAATTCGAAATATTGTTTGTTTATGTGTATATATTTTAATTATTATTACAGACGGTGTTCATTCCACCAGCTCAACAAACGGGCATTCACACGGCAACGGTATTTGGCCGGTGACACTCGATCACGATTTATTCACAACAATATCTGCCGTCTATCCCGATTGGTTTAAAAGTTCTTCTGATTCGCTGACATCTAATACGACATCGAACGGACACAATCACCATCATCATCACCATAGAGCAAATCAACATCACCACAAAGTTCCGAACTCGGGACGAAATCATTTCCAGAATCAACATCTGCAAAAACATCATCAACGTACCACCGCCGTCATGGCCGAGAGCGGAGGCGGCGGGGGCGCCAACGCTACGGGAGGCACCCAGGCTGGATCGCCGAGATCACCGGACTCGCCACCGAAAGCCGTTGTCGACACGTCGCCGTTACAGAACGCCATGGATAAGAACAAAGAATGTGAGTGACAGCAATGTAAAGCAATACATCTATCAGTCGTATGTCATTTTATTTTTCAGGCAAAATTGTAGTTTACTTTTGCTGAATGAATCATATTGCACTGAATGAATCACTGCATTTAATTTCAAAGAAACTACTATATTCTTGTATAGTTAATAGTTGTCTTTCTATTGATAGTGACTTTTATCGAATTTTAATTTATAAACTAAAAACAAAACCGCGTTAAACACAACATGTTTTTAACTTTGTGAAATAAGTAGCATTTAGTCTGTTCGATATGTACTCTGAACTTACTTTAAGTTTTATAACTTTACTCTGACTTTCTTACTCTGAACTTGTTTTTATCGAACAACTTAGAGTAAGTTTAGAGTAAATCATATGATTACTGTCAACACTTTATTTGTATACTTATGTTCAACTTGATAAATTTGAGCATATTCGTCAATTAATGTTGAACAATTGTCAATAAATTTAATTTCATCTTTTTTTTATCACTCGCAATAAATCGTATTCAAAATTCAGGTTAGTTTTGAAATATATTTCGACAGATAAAACGTTGTCTGAAACGTTACTCTAACAAAAAGCAAGAGTAAATTCAGAATAAAAAACTTATTCCGAACTTACTCTAAACTCTTTGACGAAAATCCCGAATAAGTTCAGAGTACATATCGAACAGAAAAGTGTAAAATTTCTTACTTCGAGTAAGTTCAAAGTACATATCGAATAGGCTTGTTGTGCCTCAGAAAAAATGATTATTCCTTATCAAAAAATATTCATTCAGAACAATTAAATTTGTTATCTTAATACTTGGTCTCGAGGTTTTATAAAATAATCTGCTGATAAGGTTTTTACTAGTGTCTTGAGGTTTAGAAAAAAAATTATAGATCAGTTATCTAAAAAAATGCTACGTTCGTATATTTTATTCAGCAGAAAAAATCATGTTTGTAATAATTTAGTTCACGATGCCAGAAATGTGTTACTGTTCAAGATTGTATTACAAGAAAATAGATTGGTTTTGCGAAATTTCCTGGATATAAAGTTACGTATTTTTTCAAAACGTCCTCAATCCATCTTTTGTACGCATGATTAAATTAAAAAAGCATAATATTTTAAAAATTGAACTTGTAGTAGTTGGGAAATCATATCTAATTGAAACATATAAGTTAAATAATATATCACTGATTCGCTATTATAAAACCGTGAGCATTGAAATTAAGATGTACTGCATGATCAAAACGTGTACAATCAAACAAAACCATCAAGACAAGAAAGAAATCTGTATTCACATCGTTCGCTATTTTTATCACATTGCGCACGTTAAATACACATAATTCAAAATATTTTTTCCTCTCGTGAAAAATCACAGTCCGCACACATTACATGTAGTAAATAAGATACCTAACCTGTTTTTTAGCATCGTTCAAACGTACAGTGTGATTTTTTTAATATATTTGGCAAACGCCGTAACTGTATGAACGATGGGAGCTTTTAACTAGAAAAAATTTCACTAGACACGTTTCAGTTCTAACCGCACTCAGTTATATGCATATTTTTAATCTTATTTATGTTGGCATCGGATACGTTGTCATACTTTTTAATCTGAGTTTTGTTAAATTTTTACTCTGTATATTGCATTTAGAATTCTTTCATATAAGCTTAGACATATTTCTATTAATAAATAAGCGCATATATATATATATATATATATATATATATATATATATATATATATATACACACATATACATATATACTTACATATACATATATTTGTAGATAATGACGTCAAAAAAATTCAAGAATTAAATTTATATTTACAGCGAACTCTGAATTGACTAGAAAATATTCAATCATTTTATAATTTAGTTGAATGTGTACAAAAAAAATATTTTAATATTTATCTTTTAAACACAATATAAATATATTTGTGTATATATATATATATAGTTGGTACAAAAATAATTGCCGTTTCTATCATTTTAAGTTTGGCGCCGATAGTTCTAATTACCGTTATCTTTTGTTATAGGAAGAACGTTTCTTTGTAACCGATTAGATTCACAAATTGATTTATAAGAATTATATTAAACGAATTTGTTTTCGAAAGATTTACTATACATTTAATATTATCCTGTATTCAATATTTTTTGCAAATATTGAATAGGTTGGTGCAAAAATAATAGCTGTTTTTATCATTTTAAGTTTGGCGCCGAGTCATGTACTGCATCATTATAAACAATGAAATTAGCACTACTGATTTCAGATTATGTCTATAGTTTTCATTCTTTAGTGTTGTTGGATATAAGCTCTTAAATAAGTCATGGAAAATAAAGCACATTCGCGCGATTTTGTTATATGAGTTTCAATTGGGACGTAAAGCAGCAGAAACTGCTCGAAATATTAAGTTTGTTTTTGGAGAAGAGTCATTTAGTTAACGTACAGTTCAAGACTGGTTTCAATAATTTCATAATGGAAATGAAATCTTTGACGAGGAGGAGGGTAATGGACGTCCTTCAGCTATAGACAATAGTGATTTAAGAACTATTATTGAAGCGAACCCACGTAAAACAAGTCGAGAGGTGGCAGAAGAACTCAATGTTGATCATTCAACAGTTGTCTGACATTTGAACGGAACTGGAAAAACAAAAAAGGATAAATGGGTTCCGTATGAATTAAACGAACATCAAATAATTCGGCGATATTGAAGTCTGCTCTGTGCTTCTTTTGCGTAAAAAAATGATCCCTTTCTTGATCGCATTGTGATGAAAAGTGGATTTTCTACATCAATTGTAAACGTTCATCACAATGGTTAGACAGAGGAGAAGCACTAAAACTGTTTCTTAAACCGAATCTTCATGAAAAAAAGATTATGATCACTGTTTGATGATCGGCAAGTGGCATCATTCATTATATAACTTCTTATAATGCTGGTGAAACAATAACAATAGAAAAATATTGTCAGGATAATGAAAAAATGCATGATAAGTTGCATCGTTTACGGCCTGCATTATTCATTCGAAAAGGACAATTTCTTCTTCATGACAACGCTGACCATACGTCTCACAAATGACTAAAAAAATTAAATAAACTGAGTTATGAAACCTTACCTCACCCCACCTTTTTCTCCAGACCTGCCTCCTACAGATTATCATTTTTTTTAACATTTGAGTAATTTTCTACGAGAAAAGATTTTTCAAAGATCAAGCATCAACTCAAATCGCATTCTACGAATTCGTTAATTCCAGGACTCCAGAATTCTATCTTGTAGGAATAAACAAACTTGTTTCCCGTTGGGAGAAATGTGTGCAGGTCAATAATCTTTATTTTGATAGAGATAATTTTTAACTGATATAAGTCTTTATACTCGATACTTAAAATCCACAATTATTTTTGTACCAATCTAATATATATATATATATATATATATATATATATATATATATATATATATATATATATGTATGTATGTATGTATGTATGTGTGTGTGTTTGTGTGTGTATGTGTATATATGCATGTGTTATTCAAACGTTTACCAATGCATATTATTTTATATTCTCCGTGATAATTAGCGAAATGTACATTCTCAAAATCCGTTTCGTGTCGAGAATTCATAAATATATTAACCGGTGCATTTATTTAATGAGCAGTCGAGAGGTCATTCTCTCACTTCTATTACTTCGGTCGACGTTCTGAATGGCGCTGCCGTCGTTGCACTCACGTACAATGTTACGTGAGCGCGTAGTGAACAGCGTACGCTTCCTTCCGGTCGCTCCAGCCCAGCTGATGACAGCTGATCAGCCACGCGACATCACATCAAAATATATACTATATACAAGAACGCGCGACCGATTGTTGATAACTCAGTGTATTGTACACGAACCTACACAGTGGCGTGGTACAATTCATTTCATTTTTTTTATCATTTACATGTATAATGAGCTGACCTTCGTACTTTCTGTAATTCCAATTTAAAAAAAGAAATTCTTTAGATGTGTAGAGATCATTTAGATAAGTTTAATGCTTACTTGAAAATAAATCTTAAATATTTTATCATTTATAATAGTCCTTATATGTGAACAGGATGTGAAAAATGTGTAATAAAAAATTAAAATAAACGCCAAGTATATGTTTGATTCATAACCACTTTGAAAGACATAAAAGAAAACAAATATTTGTGTAAAAGTTTTTGTTTATATACGAGGGATCCAAAAGTTCACGAGAAAAAGGCAAAGAAAAGCCCGATTGAGCCGAATTTTTTTTATTTCTCAATATAGTCCCCCATAATACTAACACATTTTTTACAACACTCAATGAACTTTTCAAGACTTTTAAAAAATAATATTTTAGTTTGCTTGAAAAATGGTCTGAAATAGCCGACTTCACTTCTTCATCATCTTGAATTTTTTTACCCCTCGAGTCTCTCTTCAGGTTTGGAAATAAAAAGTAGTCGCTCGGAGACAGATCTAGACTATTGGTGGAACGCTGAGTTCTTGGAAGCCACACTCGGTCACAGCAGTCATCGTAATCTGACTTCGGTGTATCGGAGCATTATCTTACAAAAGAAGAACACCTTTTAATCATTTTCCACGTCGTTTTTCTTTAATGGCTTCTAAAAGTTCACGAATACTCGACGCGTAACTCTCCCCGGTTATGCTGACCTCATTTTCTTTGTATTCAGTTAAGAAAATGACTTCTGCATCCTAAAACATAATCCCCATCTTTTTTCCCGCTGACTGGGGTACCTTGAATTTCCTGGATGGGAGTGCCCCCTTTTTCAGTCACTGCATGGACTCTTGTTTTCTCTCAGGTTGATAGTTATAGACCCAAGTCTCGTCTCCGGTAACAATTCTGTCCAAAATCACAAGAAAATCGTCGCCACACAGCTCCAAAAACTCCCGACTGCACGCAATTCGTTGCCTCTTTTGCACCGGCGTAAGCATTCTCGGCACCCATCTTGCACTCACCTTAGGCATGCCAAGATGATCATGCAAGATTCTGAGAATGGTGGTATCGGATACTCCAGTCATTTCTGCGAGATATTTCTTCTTCAGTCGACCATCTTCCGATAAAAGATTTTTATCAGGTATTCAGAGCGGTAATCGTCTTACAAGTCTTCTCTTCCTTGTTTGAAAAGAGAATGCCACTTATAAACAATGTCCTTTCCTGGCAAACGATCCGCATAAACGGAAGACATCTTTTCCATGATGACTGTGGTTTTCCATTGCTTAGTAAGGAATTTAAATGTAACGCGTAGTTCAGCTTTCTCCATGATTTCGTAGTTATTCCGAATTGAGTTGTTCTTTCGGTGACAGCGTGATGAGTACTGATGACAGCACAATGATACTTCGCTTTTACAATAATTAAGAGTTCTCTGTTCGACTGTAACTAATGAGAAGTGGCTCCGACCCTCCCTTCCTCCCTTTTCCGGAAACTTTTGGACCTTCCCTCGTAAAATACTTTTTATTTATATAAAGGACTTTGTAGACACCAAAGTAGAACTGAAAAAGCACCACTTATAAAAAACATGTTTTTGAAAATTAAATTCAAGTTAAATTCATTTTTTATAAAAATCTTTTAATTTTTAGTATTGAATTTAATCTCATGAAATTTATTAATAATGAGAACAGTAATTACAGTAATGGTATTGTGACTAAATTCGCTTTCACAAATGAATTATTTTCTCATCTCATAAACCAAAACATTATAAATCAAAAAATTATATATATATATATATATATATATATATATATATATATATATATATATATATATATATATTATTCTATCACAATTTCATTTAATTATATGTAGGTATTTAAAAATGTTAATACTGATAAAAAATATTAAATAATGTATGTGAAATAATTTTATTTATCATACATTTAAGTAGCGATCAATTAGAATTTTAATCTAAAGAAACCAACTTTAGGCATGAATTTCGTTCAAAACATAAAATTTTCGTTGAATGGTTTTTTTCTCTGTAATAAAAATTACCTATGCCACTGTGTTCAAATAGACAACCATTATGTATTCATTGATTGATCATTCGCCTACCGTAAGATATCTTATAAAATACTATTACTTACTGTCAATCATTTGTAACAATGTTTGCAAGAACAGAGACCTGTTATTATTTAATAATAATTTGTTGACATTCTGCTCGGAAGTTAATGCAAAAATAATAATAGTTTTGGTGTTACAATTGTATTTTTTTTTCTGTTTACAAAAATGACAGCAAATTTTAATAGTGACAAAAAATCGAGTTTGTAAACAAAAAGACCAGTATTAAATAAATCAAAAAAGTGAATAATTAAGTGCTTTTTATTATAATTTCAAAATAAATTTATAAGAATCGAGCAAATCAGTGATATAATTATAAATATGACTTTAATTTATTTATAAATATTCGTATAGAATGTGTGTGCACATTTCTAATTAGATTGTTCTATTTTTCAAAATTTATCAAGATTGAACAGTAATAATTATTTGTGTTTATAGCACTGAAAGTTAAACTCATGCTGCGGAGACCGATCAACCAGCTGATTGCACAAGGAATAATGCCTCGTAAGTTACAATTAATCATATTTTTACGTAATTTACTATTTTCATTTACAGTTCTCATATGTATTTTATTCTTTAATAAACTATAATTTTGATGTTGGTAACAATTTTTAATTTCATGTCAGATTTTTGTTTAATAATTATTTCAAACAATCAATTTAACGTATATTTCCGTTTATTAGCGAAATAATATATTTTCCATACACACTGCATATTTGCAATTTTTTTTTAACTGTTTTTTATAAAAAAATATTAAAAACAAATACATATAAAAAGTAGTTCATTTTATATAGAATTGTAATTATTACTTTTTTTACATATTGTTTATTTTTCTGATTTTTCTGTAATGATTTATTTATAAAATTTATACAAAAAAATGATTTATTTTTGTTTAATATTTATATCTTACGTACAGATTATTTTTTTCTTATGTAATATTTTGTGGCTACCTGTATTAACTACTGCTACTACCACTTTTTTGTTACTTAAATAAATTGTTAGTCAAATCAAATTGTATTGTCTTATTTTTCTTTAGATATATATTTTAAATTAGATTTTAGATATCTCAGAACATTGTTTTAAGATTTTCTTTAGTAGTTAATATGTTTTATAGTTTCTTTCATTTCTACCTTTTCATTAAATTGCATGAAATCTTTATAAATCCTATTTTAAATTGATTTAAAAATGATAGAATATTTTCTTAATATTCAATTATTAATAATTTGTGTATGTTGTCAATTTTTTTTGAACTCTTATTAACTTTCAGCGCTGAAAACACCTCCAGCTTTCCATGATCAACGTCGTCAACTAGAGCGAGCGAAAACGGGCGATATGCTTAAGGCGAAAATACAACAACGACCTGCCAGAGTCGAACTAGAACGACGTCATATATTAGAACCTACGGGAGCACCAATTGATCCTTCTCTAGTCGAACGTCAGCGTATGCTTAAGAAAGCTCGTCTTGCCGATCAATTAAATGATCAATTATCACATAGACCCGGCCCTTTAGAACTTATAAAAAAGAACATACTGCACACTGAAGAACCGATAGAACAAGCAGTTAAAGCAGGTCGTATACCTTTTAAAGCGACATGTGAAGGTCAGGTTATGCGACCTCAACATCCTAATAGTTATGTGAGTCTCGAAGATGATTCACAAAGTTCAGAGGGTGGAACGGGAAGTGATGTGATTGAATCTGCTGCCAAATCAGCTGGTATTGTCGTGTCTTTGGCCGTTCCTGTTACGCAACCACAAGCGCCTGCCACTATATCGTTCGCCGAACTTTGTCAATCAGTTTCTGCTGGACTGTTACCTTTAGCGCCTGCACCATCGGCCCCTCCCACCCCTAGTCCAGCTCCTAGCAGTTCTTTAAGTCCACTTTCGTCTCTTGCCTCTCCTGCAACGCCACAAACGCCTTTAACACCTAGAACACAACCGTCTCCGACGCCGGGTAAAGACAAAAACCGTAAGAAATCAAAATTGAAATCCCAACCTAAAGCACGAACTATAAAATTTCATGAATATAAAGGCCCATCGAATGCCCAGAAAAACAATTTAAATTCAGCGAATGCTTCAGGAGAGACATCTTACGAGATTCTTTTACAACAACAGCAGTTATTTTTACAGTGGCAACTTGAGTGGCAACATAAATATCCACAAATAATTCTTCCAGCTTCACAGAAAACATCGTCGTCTGACGATATGACACCAGCTGGTAGCCCTCCGTCAGTTTCTTCAAATTCTCAGTCTGAAATAATTTTACCGACGCCACCAAAACCATTAGGAAGACTAGAGGATATGAAGGTGAGTGATTTAAAAGCAGAACTAAAAAGAAGAAGTCTTCCCGTATCTGGTTCCAAACCACAGTTAATCGAACGATTAAAACCGTTCACGGAACCCGTTACACACAGCGGACACATAATAATGGACACGCCTCCACCTCAGACACCCGCCGAAGAATCCCAAGAGGAAGATAATAAATCGCAAGCATCGCCACTGGGAAGTGATCCTGGTATGGAAATTGTTCCAGAGTCTCCTGGATCACTGATACTGAACGATGATATTGTTCAAAAACAACAAAAGCAAATCGAGGAACTTCAGAGAGAACTAACAAAGTCGCAAATGCAATTGCAACAAGTTAGGAATGGAATTATACCTACAGGCCAAAAACTTGCTTTACAACATCACGTTCAAGCAAGGCAAGCATTAAAACAACAGCAACATGCCGCATTCCAAAATGCTAAAAATGCAGCCAATCTTTCCGGAGGTCTTGTACTTAATGGTCAGCAGGCCGCATTAGTTTTAAATCAACTTCAGCTGCATAAAGCGAAATTAGTCAATGGCCAAACAGGTACAGTAGCAAATTTCTTAGGTACAATACCTTTACTCCCTGCTGTAATCACTGCGGCGGCGCCTCCAGAACTTGTTCAAATGTCTCGACCACAAGAAGAAGCTTTGCAAGTAGAGGCAAAGTCTCCATTAAATAACCACGAGGTTATTATTTCCCAAATTCCTCGTCCTCCACCTTTACCTCCATCACTGCCACAATTTGAAGAAACAACGGTCAGAACTCCAGACGTAACGGTTACTAGCATAGAAAAAAGCGGAGTTAAGAGCCAAATAGTCGACGACGTGCTCGAAATTTTAATTAAAAACGGAGAATTACCTCCTAGTGCCGCAAATGATCCACCTACACCTAACTGCGATATGAATCACGCCCCAATAATTCATTCTGAACTATCTCAGAATCAAAATCTGCCAAGTCAAGAATTGTCACAGGCATTGTCAGACCAGATGTCTCAAGAATTGTCGCAAGCGCTTGCCAATGCATCTCAGAACAGTATCTCCTCGCAACCGCATAGTCCACTATCTGGTCTGGATGCATTGCTTATGGCGCAGACTCCAAACGACTTAAAAGATTTAGCGTTGGATCTAGATACGCTGGACGCCGTTGACTTTTCAGCGCTTGATATGGATTTGGATCGTCAGACGAATCACACTCCAATGGAAGATGTAGAACATCAACCGAAACACATAGCGGAACGGCATCGCATAAACGAGCAACAGCTTGATCAGAGCAATCAAGCCCATTCTGGATTAGAAATGAACACTGATGAACTGATGGACGTTTGTACAGATATACATATGGATATGGATGAACCAGATTGGTTAGATTCACTAATGATTACGGAGACCAATGTACAAAATGCAAATATTTCATCGATGCCGGCCGTGTCGTGTAATGACTACATAAATACTACGAGTAATCCCTACGATCCATTGTTAGGGAACAACTTACTTCACGATACTTTCGACTTGTTCGGATTCAGCGATGAATTCAGAGGCGCGGTGACCGATCTGACGGCCGCAACAGGACCTCCGACAAGTACGATGTCGTGGGACAAGCTGGACTTTGCGGCGTGACTGTGATTCCTTTAAATAATGCGCGTTTATAATTATATATGGTCGTGTATGCCTAATCAAAACATTTTGTGTAGTGCGAGGGTGAACTTAGTAATTTCAACATCGTATTCTTGTGTATTAATTTTATATCAAGAAACTCTTACAAAAATGGAAATTTTTAAATACGGCAACCATTTAATATTAACAAAATTTTCGTTTCGTCAAAATGGCACATCGTTTCACACTTGTGCAATATCCGTACTGATATTTTATGAAATAACGAAATTTATTTATTTAAGAATATTTTTCATAAATTTAAAATACTTTTTCCATCGTAATTTTTACAAAAAATAAATTGAGATAAATATGTGAAACTGTATATTGTACGTACACTGATATTTTATAATTTTATTATTTTTCTTTGTACGTAACCGAATTTCATTTTCGTAAGAGTTGTGTTATCGTAAAATTGAAGAAGACAAATTCAACTCATCACGACCTGTAAATTAATCGAGGAATTATACGTTTTGTTCTCATTGAAGTCAGTTTATATATTTTTTTGTTTATTTTTCAAACTGTACGTTTTCTTTAACTATTTCTTAATTGTATTGACTGTGATTTATTCATTCTGTACTACAGGTTTCTAACTAAAGAGCATAAATTGTTTAAATTATCATTCTTGCTCTTATAATCAAACACAGTACAAGAATTGTATACTTGTAATTTTTTATATGCCCATGAATTGATATTCTGTATAGACATATGTTTAAAATAAACAACAAATATAATTTATATTGGCTATACTTGTCATTATACTCCATAAATTATTTTCAAAAAAAAATATCGTAACGAAATGTAAACGTAATATACACATGAATTATCTGAATATGTAAGTAATACTTTTTTCTCGTGTTAAATCTTTTATTTATTTCTCGCCTAAATATGCAAATCGGTTTTCTAATTGCCCGCTGGTGTTTCGTACTATACGTAATATTTGTTAGTATCAATGTAAATGTACTTAATTTAATTATCAAAATTTGTCTTCAAAAAATCGACCAAACATTCACCTTTGATCCGTTAATAAGTAATGCAATCGAAATCGATTTATTACATCTAAAACTGAATCTGTTTAGTTTATTGTAAGGCGTTTGCATGCGAATGTTTAAAGATACTCAACATATACTTCCTCGATATAAATCAAGATTTAAAAACAAAATCGAGTCATTGAAAAAGGAGTAATATATACGATTGAATTTTACTCTGGTGCTCAGTCAGTGCCGCGTTACCCAGTGCCTTCCGTATCAAGCTGCATTCCGCTCTCTATATCGTTCTTTCTCTGTTGCACACGCATCATCGGTGTGCGTGTACATGTGTGTGTGCGTTGCGTGTTGTGTTGACATTCCAAGTGGCGCTGCTTCGCCACCTGACCACTGAGCCAATGGGGACCACCATCGACACATTCGTTATTGTCTTGCCGCGTCTAATCGCGTAGCATATAGCCTAAATATTTACTTAAACATTAGTGTAAATATCGTTGAATCGCTGAGACCTGACAGCGACGTACTACATGGATAAAATGTAATTTTTCAATAATTTAAACATTTTTTTATATTATCATTTTTGTCTAGTAGGATTTTCATCTTAACGTAATAGAGTGCACTTGTATTTACAATTTACTCAGAGAGTATTGTACATTTTAATTTGCAACTGAAATTGTTCAATAGTAATTTTTAAATGTTTAAATCGTTTCAATTTCAGATAGCGATTACAATTCATGACATGCAAAGAAAATCTATCTCGAGAATTTTAAACAATATGACTAAAAAAATTATTAAAGTGCCTCCCTGTAATGAGTATAACTGATAAAAAGATCTATGAATATTAGTGGAGAATTGTCAGATCTCATCGAATCTTATTCACGTACAGATAGATCTAGCAAAGAGTTAATAAAACGGAAATTTCTTAATGCCTATTTATGTATTTTGCTAGTGAATCCTGTATGAACGAGATTATTGTATAATGTATTGTTACTAATATTTTTAAGCTTGTACTACTAGTGTTTTTTGTTAATAGATGCCCTGTGAGAATTTTTCCAATAAAATGAGTGCCGATGCACTCATCAAATTTTGCTGATGGAATTATTGATTTTCATTTCTAGATTATAATTGAATTGATTAAATATGTGCGAAATAAGGAAAATAATATTTTCAATATTTAACGTGTTAGTTTAAATTTTCTATAATCATGTTCAATGACAACTTATGCTTCCAAAAATAGTATTAAGTATTTGTATAGACAACTACCTTAAAATATATATTGTATTATTGTTATATATCAAATTTATTTGATATTTTGGAATAGATAATGTGCTAAACATGCTGACAATATTATAACTGGTTTCTGCCATTAATGAAGTGTATTTTGATTAATTATAACAAAATAGGAACTTTTATACAATATAATCGTTATACATATATATATATATATATATATATATATATATATATATATATATATATATATATATATATATATATATATATATATAATGTACAATTGTTATAATTGTGTTTGATTTTTCAATGTGTAACAGTGAAAATGTGCCATCATACTAATTATCAAAATAAAGTACGCATTCGTTTTATTTCATTAATATTTTAATTAAATAAATCTAGAAAAAAATTCAGAAATCTGTTACACCTGTGTCTATGGAACACAGGCAGCACCTTTGACTACTATTTAGTGAGAAAATACACAGTTAAAATATAAATTTAGTAAAATATATGAAGTTTTTGATATATTTATTATAATTGTACATAAGTAACTTAGTAAAAATGTGTTAGGTGCTGACATACTTTAATATAATAATTGAAAATTATAGTTGATGACTGATTTGTAAAAATTAATTGATGTATAAAAGTCATATATCTAGAATTTGTTTTAATTAATTGTAATCACATACTAGAAAGGCTTTGCAGAATAATGTGATTAATTATATATATATATATATATATATATATATATATATATATATATATATATATATATATATATATATATATATATATATATATATATATATATATGTATACACCTTTTTATGAATAATCTGGCCAAGTAATCAAATAGTTTTTTTATATAAATTAAAACACCCGTAATTTTGATATTGAAATTTTCTTACAGTGCAGCTATTTACGAAACGGGATAATTCTGTATTATTATATAAAAAAAAACTGTAAATAACTTGTACATATTGTTTTTTTTTTGCATATAGTGACTTGTCGTAATTGATAAGAATTGTTATATGTCATGATAATTAATAATTATTATTAAGCCATTTTAAAGCAATGAATATGCACTATGTATTTTTGTTGAGTATTTCTTTGCCTGTGGCATTATGCTGCCGTAATACATTCAATTTTGTTGCGTATGATTTATATTTTTTTAACCTTTTCCGTAAAATTCCTTAATAGACCTTCATAATCTTTAATAATCTAACCCCCTACAGGAATTTTGTTATTAATAATTCAAATATTGATATATTTCCTGATATTTTCAATGGTTAAGTAAAAACCATCTTAATTTTGATTCATATTGAAGAAAAAATTCCTTTTTTAAAAATACATATACTTTTATATATATATATATATATAAATATGTATGTATGTACATAATTTTTAACCCTTAATGGTCCAGAAGTATTTAGTTTGCTTACCGCTGGGTCCAAGCAATTTTTTTGTACAAAAAAAATCTGCTAACGATTTTTATATCAGGTATAAAGAAAAAAATATTTATTTTTAGTGAAAATACAAATAAGGAATCGAAATGAATTAACTAAAAGGGATCGACGTAGCACTTGTTAAATGAGAATATAATAACAATGATAAAATGATTTTTTTGCCGCAATGTACACAGCATTAGACCTAATAAGTAAAAGTGCTATGCCGTGTATATTAGGGCATTGGTCCGCTAAGGGTTAAATGAACTTTTTGAATTGATTTTTTATCGCTTTTTACCTTTGATTAGTTAAACATATTTCATTCAGGAAAAAACGATTGTAAACGATCGATGGCGATTATAGACGAACGTTAAAAGAATACAATTTATGGAATAGAACGTTCGGGACAGCCTTTATCAATAGGGAGCACTCTTCCCAAGAAGACTTCTTTATGTATTTGAGCGTCCTCAGAATATGCGTGGTTTAAGGTAACATCACATGTAGGTTATTATTTGTACTCTTTAACACAAACTTTTATACTCTACTTTCTTGATTTTGTACTTTTAAATTTTAAACATCTTAAAGTTTTATACAGTACAAATATTATGTTTCAGTGTCAGTCACATCATATTTGACATTATCAATCGGATAAAATCATTTCAGCACCTACAAAATGTTTTATCGGAAATTTCAATGAATTCATTTTAAAATTTTGTTATATTTTGTTCGATTCCGCCACATAATGCAAGTACAGATAATTTTCAATTTAATAAATAGTCAATGGACGAACTAAATAGCTCCCTGAATTGATTAAAAATATTTTTATCTCCTACTATAATTTAAAGCAATTTGATTGTGAAGATACTTTCAAAATTTGTCTTAATGATGAAATGCTTTTAAAAGATATACAAAATAGTGAAAAATATGGTTGTACTAACATGTTTTAACTTACAAAATGATGAAAACTGAATGTTAATTTTTTTATGTTTTAACTACTATTGTACTCTTTTGTCTACTTTTCGAACCCCACTGACTTAATAAATGCTCTATTTTGGCATTGTGCCAAATGTGGTAATTGTAGTTGTGTACTTTAAATGAAATCGAAATCGTCATTTTATTCTTATTTAACAAAATATTTCAATTATTTGATATAAGGTTTTTCTGAAACTTTTGTATTTTATTTTAGTAATACAAGATTATTTAAAAATATTCATCAATAATGAATAATATTAATCAAAATTTCACATTTAAAGTTTTTGGCCATTTTGCTACAAATAAATTTTAAATTTCTTATTATTAATTTGATATATATATATATATATATATACTTATAGCAATTTAAAGAACTATTTGAATTAAGAAAGAAATTGTGCTTTTATTAAAAAAAGAAGTTTATTTAATGTGACTTATTTAGGTTTTTAATTTTACTTAGGACAGTATATGATATTGTATATATTAATAAGTCTACATAATGTATTTACAAAATCTCAATGATGAAATTATTTAGAAAACAAACTTTATTTGAAGTGAACTTGACAAGGTTTGAAATATTTAAAGCTTCTTCCGCTTTCTTGCTCTCGGCGGATTTGGTGAAACAGGTGTACGATCTGTAATACTAATGATATCGAGTCCTCCCATTTGTAAACCTTTGATCGCAGACGTTCGCCCCGGTCCAAGTCCTTTCACTCGTACTCGTATTCGACGTATACCTTTTTCGATTGCTCTTACAGCGAGACTAATCGCTGTAGCTTGTGCTGCAATATTAGTCCCCTTTCTAGTGTTTTTAAAACCTTCCATGCCACAAGACCTTATTAATTTTGGTACTCCATTATAATCCCTTATCATCAATATTGTATTATTTGGTGAGGTTTTTACATCACAAACTGGCAATTTTTCAAAAGGTATTCCTCCAAATAATTGTGAAAACGTACTTTTATCTGGGAATCGCTGGAAATCACCGGTAGATATTAATGAATCTATGTCTATTGCACGTTCTCCAATAGTACCCTCATCTTTGGCTGGCATTGATGTCAGCATCTGTCTTTTATCCTCTGCTTTCATAAAAAACAGACTAGTACATATACTTCGTTCTGAATAATTCCATGACGTTACAGTACCTCTCATTGCCCTGCACATTACAGGAATGTTATATATCGGTTTCAGAAACATACTGATACTTTTATTTAGCCTTTTTTTGTTATTCTTTTAGTACTTAAATTTCATCAACGAGTTTGTCACCATGTACATTACTTTTTCTTAAATGAAATAACCTGTATTGAAGATATATGAAATGTATAATTAGCATATATAAAATATTTTATGTATGTATGTATTTATTTATTTATATATATATATATATGACATTAACTTACATAAACATTATTTATTATCACATCACATTTATAAGAATGAAAATTAACCTAAATCTTACTTTACAGAAGTAGACTTTATCCACGGTCGTATGCAAGACCGTGACCTTATCATACATTAATGTTGATGTTAAAATCAATAGATGGGACTAGCGTACTCAATGTATACTTCATAAATAGATTTTAAAGAGGGGGCAAAATGTGAAAAAGTGTCAAATATTAATGAAGTATGAATTGTTTACGAATGTGTAAATAAAATAAAAATGTAAATTTATATTGAGCAATAAATAATTTGTATGTTTATCAAGTACAATGTACGTTTAAGAACACACTATTATACTCATTGGTGTTTAGTATTAATAATTGTCATTACATTTACCTGGCACATATGCTAGTAATTGCTATTAAAATATACATTTTTAAATTAGTTAATTATAGTAATTCACATTTTATTCCTTAAAAAAAATAGTACTTTTTATATGGATAAAACGTAAAATTACGAAATGGATCATCGATTTTGGTACGTGCTTATTCTTACTAATTTTATATGTAAAATATTCAAAACGTACATAAATTTATATTTAATTTAAATAGGCCAAATTCCCAGTTGTCAACATTAATCGGTTAATTATAAAAAACGCATTCATTAAAAAAGCAGTGTTTTTAATGTCTGTCTGTCTGTTTTTACGAATGTTATTTATTTTTATTTTATTTATATAGATTATATATAACCTCAAATTATTTAAAATATGTACACATGACATGTGTGTGTGTATATATATATATATTATACGTAATACAGGCAAGTACACATCATTATCAACAAATCGATCAACCCAAAATCAAATAATGAATATTGAAGAAAATCGATTACGAACTTTCGCTTCATGGCCAGCTGATGCTCGCGTCGAAGCCAAAAAGATAGCGAAAGCGGGTTTTTTCTATATGGGAAACAACTTCGATGTGAAATGTTTTTTCTGCAACGGTATTATCGGAGATTGGGAGTATGGGGACAGTGCTATTACAAGGCATGGACGTCTCAATCCTCAGTGTCCATTCATTATCGATGCAAAAAATTCTGGTAATGTTCCATACGTTCTCACCACACCATCATCGATCCCATATTCAAACGAACCGTCTGTTGTTCAAACTAAACTGAACCCGGAAACCAGTGAGCAGTGTGGCCAAAGAAGAGAACCTAGTAATCCAGTAGTTCCGAATGCGGAAACGAATACTGAAACAGCATCGCTTCAGGATAACGCACAAAGTAATGATGAGAATTGTCGTTACACGAGTTTGTCAGAACGACTTGCGAGTTTCGATGGCTGGCCGGATAGTGTATCGCAAACGCCCGTAGCATTGGCCATTGCTGGATTCTTTTACACGGGCGTGAGGGATTTTGTAAGATGTTTCGAATGTGATGGAGGTCTTCGAAGTTGGCAACCTGACGATGATCCATGGGCAGAGCACTATCGATCTTTCCCTACTTGTCCGTTTCTTCAACGGCATTTCCGAAACAATAATAGCGTAAGTAATCTAATTATGCGAAACGTTTTCCACTCTTTAATGTAGAGGAAAAAGAAGCAAAAAAATAAGTATTGAAAATTATTAATTTGATTGCTTATGCGATCCGAATTCGTATATTAGAGGAATAGGAAATAAATAAATTATTTTTACAAACTGTCTAAGTTCACTTTGTACCTACTTGAAATAAGCATCTCATTAAGATATTTGTAGTCCTATTAGATTACTTTATTTTTATTTGGTTAATTTAATTTCATAGAAATAAAATCTCCGTGTTTGAAAATGACAAATTACCGATCAGATATGTTATTCTGCTCTTTTTGATGAGGACGTAAATGTTATCAAGGCAATTATTAACGAACTTTACGGGGCAGTACTAATAGTAAGTTGTTGCCGCTATGGTTTCTAGAATTTAAGTCTGATAATAGAAATTGAAAGAATGGCCTGAACCCGGAAAAAGCTATCTTAATTAAATGATAGGATATTATTGTAGAATATAAAGAAGATGATATTTTGAAATAAGATGTAAATAACTTCAAAATATAAAGTTTCTTGTTACTGTTAAAGTAATGGATTTTTTTCTGGTCCCTTTAATAGATACATACACACACATTCATGTATATATAATTTAAGTAACTAAGGTCCAATAATAGAAGTATTTTCAAAATATAAAAGTCCGCTTTTAATAAATAATTTTATTTTTTAGTATAAATGTTTTGTAGATACTTTCTCTATTCTAGATAAATAATACTACAGATCTCGAAACCGCAATGATGGATGAAACAGTTCAAGCAGCACTCAGTGTTGGCATTAATGTTGAAGATGTGAGAGAGGCAGTTCGACGTCGAATTGCACAAACGGGCACATCGTTTTCGAATGTGACTGAATTGGTTAATACGACGATGGAAGACTCTGGATCGACGCCATTGGACCGACGCCATCAGAGACCGACAATCGCATCTGCTTCCATACCGTTTTCAGCGCACATTCCGTTGCCTTTAAACGTCGAAGACGAGAATCGTAGATTACGCGAAGCACGATTATGTAAGATATGTCTTGATTCAGAACTTGGTATTGTTTTTTTGCCGTGCGGCCATTTTGCCGCATGTGAAATGTGTGCAATGAATCTCACACAATGTCCGCTCTGTCGCGCGAAAATCGACGCAAATGTTCGGACATTTTTATCATAATAATATGCATTCGATGAGAATGTTTAACTTACAGTGTCAGTTTGGAAAATATTTTCATTTTAATTTTTCGAAATTAAATAAAAATGCACGTTTTGCAATCGGCAAACAAAATATTAAATATGAAACAATTTTAAAACCTGCATAAATTATCAATATCCAAACGAGATTACTTTTAATAGACACATATAGTGCTATATTATGACGAGGCAGGTTGTTACATATGAAAAACGGGTATTTTATTTTTGTTACGATTAGTTAAGTAACTGATACTTATAAAAAAAAAAATTAAAACATTTTTAGAACATTGTATGTACTTATTCGGATAAAAGTTACAGTACATCTTTAAAGTATATTTTTTTAATATACTGATATTTTCTTAATCACTTCTTTCGGACGCTAATGACCCTAGTTGTCGATGCACCCTCTAACCCTAAATAATTAACAAAAAATTAATCATTTCCTATATACATATAACTAAGAATATATAATTCAAGTAAGAATATATATTAGTGAAATAGAAAATGTTCTAAGAAACATTTTTCTTTAAAATATTAGATAAATGTGGGATACGTATAGCATATAATAATATGTTATAGATAGATTCTATTTTCATACATAAATTAATTTCTCATTCCACAAACTACAAAAAAAGTTTCTGATCAAAAATGTTCAATAAATTGTTGATTATTTTTGATAGTTTCTTATACGTATTTCTATGCCATCATCCTTAAAGTGCCAAAGTACAGGAAAATGTTTTCAAATTGTATATATAGTGACTAGCAGATTTTTATGTGCCTTCTGATTTTTCTGGTTCTGAAGATGACAGTATTGCCATCGAAATACACACAATCAACAATCGAAAATGATAAATAATTATTTATTGAATTATTCGATTAGAAAAAAAATTGCGAGTTTTGTGGGTGAAAAAATAATAATTCGTTTGTGAAAATGAATTTAACCATTGTGCCAGAACTGTATTGTGATATATTTTATTCGTTATCAAATTATGCAATATTGTAAAGTTTAGGTTTATTTTAATAGAAATTATTTTATCAGATGTGTCGAATATATTTTTAGCTATAAAATGACAATTGTGACAAACGTTTGCTAGAAATTAATAAGGAAGGGCTGAAACAAAACAAAACATTTCTTTTATTTTTTTATGCTGACGTATATTTTATTTTGAAAGAAATCATGCAATTTAGAAATAAGAATATTTTAATTTTCTGTTTGATCTACTTATGTCTGCTGTGTTTTTTTTAGAGTAACATTAAGATAATAAATTAGCATTTAGGAATGGAAATAAAATATGTTGACCTATTTGGAATTCAATAAAGTCATTTTTTTCAGTAAATGTTTCACAAGCATTTCTTTATATTTCGTTTTGAATGCAGATCCTATGATATCCATGAACGCATCAATTAAAACGAATCGATGTTTTTGTACAATAAACATTTATAAAATACATTTCTTGTAAATGGCTTAATGATTATACGCAATGTGTGTGCGTTCTGTACGTATAAAGTATAAACAGTTGGAATGTTAACGATCGAACTGTCATTAAATTTCATACGATTAAATTTTATGATGCACTGAAATGTTTAATTGGCGTCTTAATTGATTCATGACAGATTAATTGTGATCGTGTAACTTTAGTTGACTTTTAAATTACGGTCTCGATTAGTCGATCGATTATAAAATTAAACAATTATCAGAATTATTGTTTCCTATGTTGATTGATTGAATTATAGTCGGATCCGTTTTGAGGTTGCGATATTTTTTAAACGAACAATAACGGCACGTGTCAATACACCCGCATATATTTATCTAATTTTATGGAATGTACAATTTTTTTCAAGACTGAAATAAGTATATTCGTTAAGGTAGGGAGACATTTATTCCACTTCAGAACAAAATCGAAACAAATTATTAAAAGTTTGTATGGAATTCTAGAATCTCGACCTTTTTTATAAATGCTTATTCACAACCGGGAATAAATTTTAGAAGGACACACAGTATCTGACACCCGTATTCGTTCAGTAGTATTATCGATCGATGAAGTAGTAAAAAAACAAATTGTGATGAAATATTTAGTCCTTTTTATTAATAAATTATTATATTTATATATATTTTTAATTTCTTATAAAAGAATCCGTTTAATTCACTAATATAAAAAAAATAACAAGTAAAATTAAAAACTTTTTCAAAAAACATAGGACAGCCGTATTCGTACACAAAAATATTTTGTAAAGAAATGAATTAAAAATACTATATCTAATATCGTGTAGAGCAGCGTTTCTGTTTTTTAACTTCTCTCAATGTGTTTGGGATATATTGAACTAACTTTCTTGTAATATCTGGTGTAATATTTTTCCATTCGGATTACAGAGTAGACGTCAGATCCCTCATGTTAAATATTTTATGTTTTCGAATATTTTTCTTTAAAATAGACCAGTGTTCAATGGGATTGAGGCCAGGTGGTTGTGGAGGTGTATCTAGAACTTGCGGACAGTTGTAATGAAGCCACAATCGAGAATGTAACGACTTGTGTTTTGGGTTATTATCTTGATAAAACACAAACATGTCTGCCATGCATAAATTTTCAGTACTATTTCGTAAATTGTTCTTTAAAACGACAATATATTTTCCTGTATTCATGATCGGTTAATAATGTGTAGTTTTCCAACTCCACAAGAAAAATATCCCCACACCATAAGTGATCCTCCACCGTGTTTGTTCGTCGGAATCAAATTTTCTTTGTCCAGGATTTTATTTGGTTTTCACCATACTTTTTGCTTTCCATCCGAACGAAAAGACAACATTTTCTCGTATCAGTGAAGATAACTTTATTCCAAAACTCCGTATACTTGTTTATATCCCTTTTAGAAAATTCTAGACGCTTTTTTCTATTAATGCTACTAATGAAGCGTTTTCTTCAAGCTAGTTTGTCCATATAGTCGTATTTACTTAAAGCTCTACTAATTGTACGTGCACTAACGTTTTTCCAGTTGTACTCCCAATAGCGGCAGAAAGTTTGGGAGCACTAATGAAAGGATTCTTTCTTACTTCCTTCAAAATTTCGCGTTCATCCCCGATCACTTAGTATTTTTCTCTCCATATTTCTAGATTTATTTTCGACACTGCTTTCGCTTTTGTACTTTTTTATAATATACCGCACGATGGAATGACTTCTTTAAACCAATTTACAAATTTCCCTTAGAGATTTACCGCGTTCATGTAAGGAAACTACTAATTTTCTTGTTTATATAGTTGTTTCGAATCCTTTTCTTCCCATGATTGCTGATATCTATTCCGCGTACCCCAAAACGATCAAAAACGTTATTATTCCAGCAATATCAATTTTTCGAACTCACCTAATATGAAATTCTAAGTTTTAATGTGTTCACTTTTACAGTTTTCAAATGAAGACTTAAGTGAACGGATACGAGGGTCGCAGGACATGCACATAATTTTACCTTATTGTACCATTTTTATTGTAAATACAAAAATGATTTGTTTTTTTTTTGAAAAAAATATGTTGCAACTCCAGTCTACACTGTAGCCTGCAAAACCATTTTCACTATTCAGTCATTATTTACCAACTTTTTCTTGTCTTTTGTAATATCATTTCTTGTGCACGAATGCGACTGTCCGCAACCGTATATAAATTCCGACCAAGCTCTAATTTGTAACCAGTCATATAAAATATAGATTCTGGATTTATTTTCGAAAATGAATTTAATTTCCATATAAATAGTAAACATACATTTGTTCTGTTTACAATTTCAAATGTTGATAA
Source organism: Acanthacorydalis orientalis (assembly GCA_034766995.1). Lineage (NCBI taxonomy): Eukaryota > Metazoa > Arthropoda > Insecta > Megaloptera > Corydalidae > Acanthacorydalis > Acanthacorydalis orientalis. The sequence goes on along the minus strand of CM068315.1, from coordinate 38,192,549 downwards.
TCTATTCTAATAGATTATATTTCATATTTTGTATGAACTGGTTTTATTGGAATCGTGTCGGAAATTGGTAGCAACACTGTACATTGTAATTAAAAAAGTTAATAAAAAATCGATATTGAATTATCGCATAGTAAAATTAGGGTTGTGTTGAGAGTTTATTAAAAATTAGATAGTGCCCACTTCGGATAATTGCATGCGTTATTGTGCGTTACGTAGATATGTATGTGATTGTAAGATAATATAATAGAACAATATTCAATACAGGTGTATTTTAGATAACAGAAAATTATAACAATATTCAAATTCAGATAATTTGATGTATTGTACAATTGTTTAACTTGCCGTTTTCAGCAAATGGGTCCATTACACGAAATACATGATGTATTAAGCATTTTTTTATATTTTACAGCCAATGGGTATAATCAAAAATTTTAAATATTTTTTAAACGATTTGTTATATTCTAATCAATACAGAAATAAGACAATAATTCTACGTTAACGTCTTGATTTTAGATGCTATAAATTTATTGAATGATCAGTGTTTTACAATGAAACAATAATTTACCAACAGCCACGTTCATTCGATAACTTAAGACCATATTATTATGATTTATACAGAAAAAAGTACATATAGATGGATATGAGTAACGCCTATAACGAAAACATATAAAAGTTTCTGCGTTGTTTTATAATTAAGTTCGATTTTGTAGTTTAATTGTACGTAGGATTCGCGTGGAAAGGATTATCACGTAGTATTCACGTGCTTTTTAATTATTCATTAAACAGAAAATACATTTAACCCACACAATGATTTGTTTTCAAACAAATACGTAAAAGGTCATCTATTCAATATATTTAACGAGTCTCTAAATGCGTACACCTATTTCGACCTTCTAGAAACAAATAAAAGAATCGTTATAAAAAAAAAACTGCGCATAACTGCTACCTTATTTCACCTCTTGGCATTCAGACAGCAAATACGTATTTGTTGTAATAATAATTTGATCCGTTGTAACAAAATAAAGCGTTAAATTTAAAAGTTGCTAGTTCGCTTGTCCGACGGACCGGTTTTTGTATAAAAAAGATCTTCACCGAAAATGATTCTGGCCAATTGTAGAAACAGTCGTATCCTGGAACGACTCATCTAATGCGACTCATCTAATGTTCCGCCGATCGTGACGTTTGCTTAGGAAGTTCAAAGCCTTTACTCGTAGGTCACGCACCACTTCGTCGATTAACAAAATTCTGTTTCGCGAAATCCATGACAAATACCTAACGCGAACAATTCATATTCAAAATATACAAATCATTTCTTAATATCTATTGTGATATTTATATAATTTACAATTTTTATTGTGTAGAAAATATTTACAACTAAAATCTCTATAGTCTAAAATCGTTCTAATATTAAAAAATAAAATCAAATTGATTATTTTTTTTTATTTTAAATGATATCATTACATTTCTTTATAAAAATAACCAATTCAGTAAAAAATATAACAAATAATGTACTTGAAATCATGTCTAATAATAGTTGTATCATATTTTCTTGTTAAAATCGTCATATCGTAGATAATTTTTGTATTAATACATGATTCTGAATTTCTAGCAATCAATTTATAATGATAATCTGTGTCGTTTGATAAGAAGACATTTAGATATTTTCAGTTTCTTTTCAAGTTTTCATTTGAATTATGCTTTGCAAAACATTTACCATCGATACAAAATAGGAAAGATTTTTTTCCAGTGCAACATGTGAAAAGAAAGGATTAAAATACACTATTAGATGATTTTTTAATTTAATTGTTTATTTTCTATTTGAGAGTTTTATTTGTTTATAAATATTCGAATTTTTTAAATGAGAATACATTGATATGCATTATAATAAACATATTTTTTTATTAAAATGTCGTCAACCGAATGGTTATTCTGTCGGTTAGTTTTAACTAATCCATGTTTAATAAGGTATTATAAATTGGCACAGTATAATCTGATCGATTTATAATTTAATCATAGTTTAATTATCAGTTGCAAACAGCGACACAAAAGTTGATATTAATAATAGTTTTTTGTGTATTTAAATGTATTTCTTTTATTAACGCATATTTGAATCATTTTCTGTATTTAACTGAAACAGGTGATGCATTTTTTGATAGACTGACAACTAAACAAAATATTGTAATAAATTAAATGTCATCAATTTGGAATATTGGACGAGTCGAACTGTTGTCACATGCATAAACCATACATATATATTACAAAGTTGACCCAAAAATTCAGTGTTAATAGAATTAAGAACGAACAATTATAGGAATTATAATTTGTTTTTACATTTTTCAAACGGTCTCGCAATGAATTGGAAATTAAAATGATTCCACGTCGAAACATGTATAATTCTCAATATAAACCGGGCCATTTTAAAATAAAGAAGTACGTCCGTGGTACATGTTTGTTCGCGTGGGAGTGTCGAGGACATGGGGCCCGAGTTCAGGTACCATTACACGATTTACATCATCGTTTGGAATTCGGGGGGCCCGAAGGCGTTCACGCGAACTACATGCCGCACTCGCCGCGAATCCGTCTTGGTGTGAGCAGACACATTCGGAGGACTTACGATGTACATTCAGTCCGTTGCTCCTTCAGATTTTCGTGATTTATATATATATATATATATATATATATATATATATATATATATATATATATATATATATATATATGAATAAATATTCCTGTACTAAACAAAATTGAAATACTTCAGTTCAATCGTGCTTTTAACATAGAAATAAATTGTTCTTTACTTTTACCTGAATGAAGAATTATAAATTAGCTTTCGAATAGTCACGTATAATTTATTATTGAAGAAAACATGTTTATCAATTAAAATCATAATTCTTTGGAAGTATAAAAATAGCATGAAAAGTATTCAGATGTGTGAATTTTGGAAAAACCAGTATTTATATTAGTCACTTTTTCCTGTTTTTAATTTTAGTTGTTCATGTATTTTTTTTAATAGTTAGTTTTAAAGTATGCAAAAATATTAACAGAACATCAAGGAATAAAAAAATAATTAAAAACTAAAGTATTATTCAATAATGTTAAGAGGAAACATTTTTCAAAAAATAGTTCCAGTTCTGTACGACTTATATGTTCTAGTTCAATGCATTAGTTACAAATTTATAACAAAGTGTTCGAAAATTTATGTTTTTCAGAGAATTCTGATAAATCATTCAGAAAGAATGAAATGATTAGACTTTTTGAAAGAATGTTAAAATTTAGCGGTCGAAAACACGTATTTCATGAAAAATCCATTATATTATAAATCGAAAATAAGTATGTTTGACTGTTGAATTTCTTTTATAATTTTTTAAAATCAAATTAATGAAAACAAGAATTTCAGTTTGGAAAAATATACGTAAAAAGTATTAAAATTAGTACAAATTTCTAACGAAAATGTAAAAATAGCTAGAGATTAGATATGTTTTGAATTGTTTCGAGGGAGAATGAAATGTAAAAAATTTTTTTTTACAGTAGTGGATGGAGTAGTTTGGGTTAATTAACGTTTTCATAAATAAATATTCACTCTTCATGAACACTTAAATTTTTTATACAACTTATAATGTTTAATAATTTATTAATAATCGTTTTTATTGCAGCTTATATGTATTTCGATGGTGATGACAATTTTTCCTCCGTTGAATGCTCTGAAGACGATGGTATCGCCATCGAAATGCGTATGAGTCAAAATGATAAAAAATCAGTTACTGACTATTTTGATCAGAAAAAGGTCTTATATGGTTAGCGGATAGTAAAAATTAATTTGTGGAATTAATGATAAAAATGTCACGAGTGATTTACAGAAATTACTCTAAAATTCAAAAACTTGATCTTCTTCTTCGTCTTTATCTTCCTCAGTTGCCTTCAGAGCGTCGGGGAGTCCTCGGTGAAGGCCTTCCATCCACGTAGATCCTTCGATTTTTTTTTGCACGAATTTTAGATGGAGTGAGTCTACTTATACGACATATATCTGCCTATATGTGGATCCTTCGTCCTTCCACCATGCTTTTATTTACTTTACGGCCCAACTCTCCTATACAATCCTCGTACGTTGACTCTATGACGCCCGCGAGGTCTCGTGCCATAACGTCTTGCCTCCATGAATTGTCTCGGTTTCCTTTCATCCACCATTCGCATGACGTGGCCGAACCAGCGTAGTTGTCTGTACAAGTCTGGTCCATCGGGGTTTGCTAAAAATCAGCCCTGATCTAGTTACGCACGCAGTCCTGTCGATTTTTCCCTTCTGCAAAACCTTGATAAGTGTAAATGTAAAAAAAAATTGAAAAAGATTTTTCATGCTTACATTGAAAGTATTTTGTACGAGAAATTTCAAAAATCCAAAATATTTAGCAAATTTGATTGCATTTGATACGAAAATAACAAATACAAGAGTATATATATAATAACAAAAGGAAAGATTAAAATTGATTTTAAAATAAACACAATAAACACCGAATGTTAAGACAGACTTATTTGTGCTTTGGCGTTTCGAAAAAGATGGACGTTCGATCGACAATAAAATGCGCATAAGCAATAATCAATAATGAGTAATTGAACATTTCGGTTCAGAATATTTTCTTCTTAGGGACGTGAAAAAAAAACATATTTACGAATGTGGTTATATGAGAATGGTTTTAATATAAAATAATGATGAGAATAGGTGTGTTTTATAGAGCACTGTACAAATAGTAAATAAAGAATTAACCGTTTCCAAGTGATCATATTTTGCAAACGGACGAATTGTAAAATCTGTCCCGGTTTTTTGAAAATTTTTCCCGGAACGCAAGTAGAGACATTAATAAAAATCACCAAAACTCAAACACAATCCACACGTACAAAGCGGATAAATACCAAATGTGGTAAGGGCACCGCACCAATTTCACAAATCATAAGGCCAAACCCGGCCCTGTACCAACTTAAGATCAATAAAATTCATTTTTATTTTATTTTATTTATTTATGTAAAATGTGAACATTACATTGTATGTAATAGCCATCTTAGTGGCGTGTACTTTTGCAACTCATTTTTGTTAATTTCATTGATTAAAAGAAATCATGAAATCTTCGATCAATCCTTGCCATTAAATTCGGTTTTCAATAAACAAAATTATTAGGGAAAATTATGAATCTATGTATGTCTGTAATTGACGCGTCATATTCATATCGAAATACGTTTTTATCAGTGAAGAATTCTGTGAATATTACAATGAATAATTCATTTAGCCGGTACATGACGAAGGACATATTCGATGAAATGTAGTTGCATACTATTAAATTAAATTAAACATTAATTAGTGCCAATGTTTATTCATGTTGTTGACATATTAAAATTTATTTTATTATCATAGGAGTAGCAGAAAAACATGATTACTGTATGATTTGTTTGTTTCGGAATTGTACAAATACAGCTCTGGAATGCACGCGCAATGGTCATATGATTTTCTTTATCTGGAATATATTCGTTTTGTATTGATGTGTGAGTAATGAAATTGGACTATGAATTGAAGAGCGGGGGTTCAACGGTTGATCTCGTGATCAGTATACGCAAATACATACATACATACATATACATTATATATATATATATATAATGTATATGTATAGTGAGAACAACACACACACAATATGTATATGCAGATCACCATGTGACATCGAGTCTTGTGACTTGAAAGAGATGCTGTATAACCTGTTGTTCTATAATATTAACTGCTTCGCAATAAACAAAAGTTAAAAAACATTCGTTTTAATTAATATTTTAATTTATACACCGCATATATATATATATATATATATATATATATATATATATATATATATATATATATGCATATATACTGTGTAAATTTCTGATATGTAAGAATTGATTCATTGAAAATAACTTATAAATATTTTAAGTCTCCACATAAATCTGTTCTATTCTACCAGTAAATTCTTTTTATTTATTAAATTTCATATTTCAATAAATTTATATTTTGTACAGGTACTAACTTTATATTCTATTTTTACTTTTCATTTTTTCAGTGTATACAAAATACTTTTTATAATTAAAAATCAGAATTATTCTTAAATTTATTAGGGAGTAATGAAAAGGTGGATTTGCTGTTTTAAATGCTAATTAAGCCATTTTTGTACATGATACGTCAATAGATACAAGTAGTCACGAGACATTAAAAAAAAGCAGACATGTAGTAGAAATGTCAATGACTACTCTCAAGATAGAAACCAGTATGAGCAAGATTTTGATTGTTTTTGTAAACGAATGCTACTCTACAAATCACAGCTTTTTTTCGTATTAAGGATATTTAATAATTAAGTATTGATTATTTGAAATGTTACTTGTACGCATTTTGATTGAAATGAAGTCCTCAAAGTACAAATTTGATGACCAGCTTTTCTGATCTGAAGATGACGACATTGCTATTTAAATACACAATAATAAAATTGATTGTTAATCCATTAAAATCTAAATATGTGAAGGTTGTTTATAAGTGAATTTGGGTCAAAGAAGATGTGCACTAATTAATGATGAATACTGAAAGGTTTAGTACTTACACATATTGAGGTTTTCATATTTAATTTGATGATTTCTTTTAGAAAAAGAATATACTCAATAACTTAACAACGTGGTTACTTGAACATCTTTGTTTTTTTTTCACCGAATATTATGCCTGTTTTACAGTAACTGAATAAACAGGTATTTATCGTGGAGGTCTTTATTTTTTTGGATCATCTAAATGTCTGTTCTCCACTTCTAGTTTCGGCACATGTACCATTTTCAGATAGATACTAGAGTCTAATATCTACCTGAAAATAGCACACGTACTGTAACTAATAGTGGAGAACAGATCAAACTATTCGAAAAGGGTGAAGAGTATCAGAATAAAGCATAAGTGGAGTCACAGGTATAAAAATATACAATTATAATTTTAAATACACATTTGTTCAAATATATTGGAAAAAATTTAATCATTATAATTCTGATTTTCGGAGTGTTTGCCATTTATATTATTTTTATTAATATCCGTTCCATTAACATCGTAGAGAACAGGATCAAAAAACGTAAACAAAATTGTCTTCGATATCAAGACAACGATACATTAACTATCAAACTAAACACTTTAATATAAATATAGGATAAGTGCTTAAATGTTTCAGAAACAATAGAAAAATAATACATATTTTACTCTCTTTTAGTTATAAAATATTTATATATTATTTATTAAATAAAGCACATATATATACATACATACATATATATATATATATATATACATATATATTTATATACATATATATAAATATTTATATATATATATATATATATATATATATATATATATATATATATATATATATATATATATATATATATATATATAAGTATTTAAAAAATGCGTCAATATTAAATATAATGTAATTTTCTTCATCGTACATTTTCATTGAAACTGATTTCTTATTTGAAAGCTTACAGAATTAAATGTTTATATAAAGTTAATTCTTAGAAGATTTAAGAAATATATCTAAATATTTGATAAAAAATGTAATGTATAAAATATATATATATATACACACACATTTCTCTCTCTCTCTCTCTCTCTCTCTCTCTATATATATATATATATATATATATATATATATATATATATATGTATATATATATATATATATATATATATATATATATATACAAACATAAAATGACATTTTTAATAGATTTTTTTGTCGTTAGTTTAAAAATATGGAAGACACATGTTAAGTAAATGGAATCGATGAAGCCTCTTTCTTGTCAAGCCCAATGGGTATTCTTTAATGATACAGAATTTTTTGTTGCGTTCAGACCGTGAGAATTTTAACCGTAAGAATGCATATCATATTTTAATTAGTATCCTTTATCAGTACATATATATATATATATATATATATATATATATATATATATATATATATATGTATATTACAACCTATATTTTAATATGTTTTTATATATTATAAATCATAGTAAAAACAGTATGCGTGAAAATTAATTAAAAAAAGAAACAAAAAAATATGATTAAATATATATGACATTTCAGATAACCGTCGTTATTTGTAAATTTAAATCAAAAATTCAAATGATGAATGACAGACAAGTTTATAAGTGCTATTTTATTGTTTCATATGAATAAAGCGTGTCCTGTTTGAAACCGTATAAGTAATATCAAAGGAACTTTCCCTGTTGTCTTTTGTACGCGCATCGGCCCCAAAGGATGTTCCCCTATTTCGGTCATTCAATAGGGAAGAGTATGGCTTCATATATTCGAAGGTCAAGAACGCGTTTTCGTTTCGTATACACGCCGCGCAAGGATAATCGATCACAACAGGGGAACGTGTTCGAACGAACGACCTTCGATACTTCCTGTTCATCTAGGTTTAAAAAATATAGAACAGGAAATTTGTACTGTGGACGTAACACATAATTACCATTTTCATAATATTTCATAACATTTACGCACTCATTTTGTTATCTTTGAAAATTTCCAAGAAAATAAATGAAATACTCTGCTGTGTGATTGTAATTTTTACATTAGATAGAATGATAACAACTATAATGATTCAACGAATGTTTTTTGTAGGAAAATTTCTTAAGAAAGATAGCTCTAAAATATAACACATGGCTTAGATTTTTTTGGTCAAATTACTTAATAACATTATGATGCTTATTTTTACTGGAAAATGTATACAATATTCTGACTTAATGAAAAAGTTTCTCGTTCAATTTGCGACAATGCATACTTTTATCTGAATTTTTTTCTAGTTTTATAATTATTTAATAATGAAGTTTTATAATTTTTGTATTGTTTTTTGCTTCTTTGTTGCTAAACAATTATGAATAAACGCTGATGTGAAAATTTCTAAACCGTGCATTTTATTGGGTTGACCAATAAGTAGTGACGGATTTCTCGGTTAGTTTTTTTTTAATATAGAAAACTTTTTAAAATAATGTATTGACCATTATGATCAATGACTTTTTGCTATCTTGTAGGCAGTTTCATGAAACTATCCTCCCAGAATTTATTATCTTTTTCCGGACAGAAAATCTCGAAACATGCATTTCACAAGGCTCTAAAGAATCGAAATTTTTCCCGTTAAGGAAATTTTGCAAAGAACGAAATCAGTGGAAATCTGATGGTGCTAAGTTCGGTGAATATGGTGGATGAATAGAACATCCCAATTCGGCTCTCTCAATTTCTGTCCAGTGTGTAAAGATACGTGTGGTCTCGTATTATCTTGACAGAAAACTACCCTTTTCCTATTGACTAGTTCTAGTCGTTTTTTCTTAATGTTCTTCTTCAGTCTATCCAATTGTGAACAGTATTGATCGGAATTAATGATTTGATTAAGCGGCAGGAACTCATAAAACAGTACTCTTTTCCAATCCTACTATACACAGAACATGACTTTTTTGTGGTGTAAACTGATTTTGAGAGAAGTTAACGAAGTTGGTCCTGATTTACTCCAATGTCTTTTTCGTGTCTCATTATTGTAAATAATCCATTTTTAATCTCCAGTAACAATTCGCTTCAAAAATGATCCGTTCTTATTGCGTTTTAGCAATGAATCGCAAGACGAAATTCAAACGACTAAATTTCCTTCGCTTAAATTGTGCCGAATCCAAACATCATATCTGGAACTCATACCAAGTTAAGGCAAATGGTTCTGAACGCTAGATTTCGATATTCCTAACATTTCAGCAATCTCTTGTGTGGTATAATGTAGATTATTTCCAATTAGACAAGAGATGTGATCGTTATCAATCCCAATATCAATCTTGTTTTGTTCGATTCAAATCCAGAAATTTCTGTACAACAGAAAAAATATTGGCTGTATTTGTTTGATGGGTTTTTATTTTTATTGTTATGTAGTTAACAATTATTATTTTATTATAATGTAAATGAAATGAGTCAGATTTATGTTTTATAAATATTTTATTTGGTGATATATTTCGTATAATTTGTTGAAATACATTTTTTTTCAATTTACTTAACTAGTCTTACTAGTATATATATATATATAAAATAATATTTAATTAAATCAATGGCTTGTATATATAAACGAAATCATCTTCATTGGATTATCAAATTAATAAAGAGAGTGAGGTATAAAATAAATGTAATAATGAGTGAAAAACAGTTCTGTATCTTAAATATTTCTTGAGAAAAAATTCCTCAGGATTATTATTTTTAATGACTAAACAAAAATATTTTCGGAATCATCTTTGTAACTTTTTAATTTTCTCTTATTTAAAGTATCATTCCAGAAAATATTTAATAATATATTATTTAATAACTTTACATGCTATAAAATACATAATTTTTTTAAACCTCCATACGTAATATGACTTTATACGTCAACTATGGTATACGCTGATGAACAAATATGTTAAGTACTTGACGTTTAATCATCTCTGTGTGGTCGAGTATGTGTACCTACCTGTATAGCGTATACAATACATTCGGCAGGTGCTCAGGACCCGTATAAATCTATCCCGTACACACGTTTCTGTAACTATATTATGAACCTCAGTCGAACATTATACAATATGGTTTCTCACACACCCATACGATTCATTATCTGCCCGCTTGTATTAAAAAAACAATGCGTTGGATATTCATCTCTACAGGAGTATGACGGTAATAATGGTACCATTGTTCTCTGACCAACGAAATGAATCCTTGCGAAACTGATCAGTTCAAAGAAGACGATTCATTGCGATAAGTTTTGTACGGAATGACAATAAAGTACATCGACACATAAATGGATTACTTGAAACGTTCAAGAATTCGTGTATATTTCTTTGTCTACGTCTATAACGTTGTTTATGTATTAATATAACGTAATACAGATTTCACTGCAAAGAAAAACACTCCTGCATTATCTATTCATTTTTAATAAATAATGAAGGAATAGATAATGAATGTTTTTTGCTCGTATAAATTGTTATTTAATGGAATAACGTGATATATATTTAATAATTGATTACAATTTATATTAATACCTTGACGACCACACCTGATGCTCCAATTTATCCGTCAAAACCCATGCAAATCAGTATCGATGTTTGAAAAAGTTTAATAAATTTCTGAACCACCTGCCCAAAATCATCGAAATAAAAACTAATATGCAATAAACATTCAAACGCGAAAAGTGACATAGTTTTATGTTTATAAAAGCATCATGTCTATAACATATCAATTGAGATGTTTATGATTTATGATGAAAATAGTGAAAAATCTAAATGAAATGACATTTGAATACAAACGAAAACACATTTATTTTACTGAATAGAAGTATTAATATATAAATAAGAAGTATTAATAAAATATTATAAAATAAGAAGTATTAATATATAAATTTGTACATATTTATGAATTCACAGTCAATGACTATAGAGTATATATCGAAGGATCGGAGCCTTCTAGGTAGTTAAGAAGAGACCATGAAGAGATGAAACACTATCTTCTAATTTTCCTCCATTTTCTGAATAAATTTTAGAATTGGAGATGTATCCTGTGATTGATTCGCATACAATTCGAATTAGAATACCATATTTTACAATCTTGCTCAATACACTTTAAATAATAATCTACCCCGCCAAGAAATCATCCCTTCATCCAACGAGATATTTTATCTTGGGGTATATATGGTTTTAAACTTGTTTAAAAAATAATCTGTAAGCCATTGTACCTTCACTAATCGGCAGGTGTTTTCATTATTTTTTTCATTATCATCGAAATGCAAAAACGTGAAAATTTGCATGGATCGATTACGACTCATTGTTTTTGCAAAAATTGATGTTTTGATTAGCGAATTTTTAGACCAGTAATCCACCAACTTATTTTTCTCCACTTGTCCCATCAATATAATAAGTGCAAAAAAGTATCTTTCAGTATTGTATTTCTGAAAAAAATGTGTAACAGATATTCATTATTGGTATTTATCTAAGCTGCAGACATATCGTCAATTGTATAAAAAGTTCTGATTCGAAAATGTAATGTTTGTCAACAGATGCCATTATGTCGACCAATAATAATAATAGTGTTATCTGGTATTGAGTTATAAACTAATAATTTTCAAATTAAATAACTTCTGATAATTTTATGAACATTGTACAATTTTCGAGTAAAAGTGGAATACTT
>CM068315.1:38002817-38175317 GCA_034766995.1 Acanthacorydalis orientalis | reverse complement strand
CTCTGCCCACTACTCGTTATGCTCACTGACACACGGGGGGTTTCGCTCCTCGCTCACTGACACTCACACTCCCCTAACAAATAACATACATTAATAAATTATACGTATAAATAATCCGACAAATAAAATGTGTCGTAAAATTTTTATTGAAAAAGTTTATAAAAATTAGCAACAAATCACAATGTTAAAATGTGTCATAATTTTTTTACTGTAAAGTTTCAGTGTACAGAATATTTTGAATAAATTTCTTATCAATTTTACACTAAGGGCATTTAGGGCTTACACATATTGCTATAATAAATGAACGACTTATAAGCTGTGACAAAACTTATAAAGTTCTATCTAGATATATTATATTGTATTTTAGAGATCATAAATGTTCATTAAGTTCTTTTTCTAGAAATAATATGCAGACAAAATAAAGTTTTTGAACTTAGTGATCTGTATGGTGACCATTTTCAATGTATCTATCATCTTTAGGTAGTAGATTCTGATGAATATAGTTTCCGGATTGAAATTTAAACGATTTAATTTTTATTCTGTATTATTTATTTCTGTAAGGCAAATTTAAGATTTAGTGTTGAACTTTTTTCTGCTTCCACTGTCTACCCTCTTTCGTTGTACACCGTGAGAGAGCTACATACATGTGCCTGATGTAAACCAATCAGAACAGAGAGCACGCGATACCCATCAACTAATTATTGATAATCAATCGGAAATGAAAATGGTTAACGTGCTACTTGTAGAGTGTACCGGAGGATGAGGTGTTGCGAGGAGATGCTCCACATAAAAAATACAAAAAAATGCTTTATGAAAAATTTACAATAGAATTGTTTTTTATATATAGAAAGATAGTTATTAATTGAGATCGTTTCAGTAGCATTACCAAGGGGGTGTTTGGGTGTGGACACCCCTCCCCCTACCCAATTGAATGAAAGTTGAAAGTACCCGACCCAAAGAAAAATATTGATAGGAGATGTAAAAAAATCAAATCGAGCTTCATTCTGGTTTCGATTGCTTTATTAACGCAGATGCATCTGTAATTTTTGTTGTAAATAAAGAGTTATCAGATTTTCAGAAATAATATTTTTCAGAAATAGTACACATTTCTCCAAATAATCCCGACTACGCCACTGGATTGTACAGTAATTTTTGTTATAGAACTTCAATTTAATTATTACAGAAATACAAGGCTAAAGAGTAGCTTGAAGTAGTTGATAGAAAATATGTTTTAAAAATTACATATTGCTAGACGAGAATTGAAAATAAAACTTTAAATTAGACTAATACAGCAGAGTCACGATTTAGTGAATTAATTAATGCACAGACCATTCACTCTAGCGAGGTTGTGCACTTTTACGTCGTATATTTATTTACAAAAACTATATGATTATTTTTAAAAGTTTATTGAAATAATTTAAAATTTACAAAAGATAATATGAATGGAATAACTTTGTTGTTTACTTAGATTTTTGTATAAATTAAGTTATTTTCGGTTGTTATGCTTTTATATTTACTCCTAGTCCTACTAATTTATGTGGTATAAGGTATTCAATGTAAAGTTATGTGAGTTCACTCTACGGAGTAATTTACCGCATGCAGGGTTCACTATATTGCGACTCGACTGCAGTTCGTTTACAGTTTTATTATCAAATGTCCGTTGATAAAATGTTCCTTCTGTGAATCCAGCAACCGACTTTAAAAAAACCTTTCCACCTATCAATCAGTGATATTTCTCTTTAATTCGATCTAAGCTATTAAGATACCATATTTAAATTTATTGAGAAGAAAACATTCTTTATTTCACCTAAAATATTTATGTTTTGTACTTAATTAAAAATATCTACAATATTTTTTACACTGTGACGAAATTTACAGACGAAGTTTTCACACCCCACTAACCACAAAAAATGTATTTAAAAGTATTTCATAATTTTATTGACCATTTTTGATTGGTGCCTATGCGTATTTCGAGGCACATGATCATTTTCAGTCTATGGAGGTATAAATTAGATCAGAAAAACTATGAATTATGGATGAGTCAAAAAATTCATTTATGAAAATTAAAAATCGCCTTTTGACATTTTATATAAGAAAAACAAATTTTTGAAAAATTAAATTTACTTTTATCAATATTCTTTGATTTTTTTTACTTAAAAAATATTGTTTTACCTCTATGAATGTTTATACAATTTTCTTTCAAAGAATATGAAAAATTAAGTTTTGATTCAAAATTGGATTCCAAATTTATATTGTTTTTTCATTTTTTTTTTAATTGTTGATAGTTGTTCTTTTGATAGGTTTCTAACAAATAGTTTTCGAATAATTTAGATAAAAAAAATATTCAATAAGTCTTAATATATTTTTTTTAATCGTTTTTGGTTGATAGTGTCTCAGTCCTTCGTAGTCTTTTTGTTATTTGTCGTACCTTGGAAAAAGTTCCCTATGACCTAGACTTTTTCCTGATTGTGTCGGCATCTTGCTGTATTTCTGTTATATTTTGACTTTGATTGCTAGGAAAATTTTCAAAAAACCTAATTGACCTTGTTATGATGTAAGATCACCCCATATATATATATATATAGAGAGAGAGAGAGAGAGAGAGACGTAGTCTAGTGCTAATCGGTTATCTCTTATATTAGACTAGTGTTTCACAAAGTAAGCCTATCGCTTCCTGGGGAGACGCTGGAGCGATCCAGGAGGACGGTAGTAGCCGTGGAAGCAATTGGGGTACGTTGGAAGCATAAAAAAAAGAAGAAAATTTTGAAAAAATGTTCGTACATGTTTCCTTTGCTGTGTAACATACAGTTGAATTCATAGTGATTACTTCTCATTAGGTTCATTCTTCTCATTATGATTATTTTTATTGTTATTCGTAATTTTTATTTTAATTATGCTTCATTGCCTTAATTTTCTGTGTGTAATGCGAATGTTACTATTGTTGATTTTAATAAATAATTTTATAATTTAAGCGTCAAGACTTATTTACATCTAAGGCTATTACATCTTTCTTTACAATGTTCTGTAGGTAGAAATATAAATAAATAAAAGAACGCATATTTGTCACTACACTTTGTTTGTTCACTTGAAGAAGGTAGATTTCCAAGAGGGATCTGAGTATTTTTTTTCTGGAAAAGGGGCAGTACGCCAAATAATTCTAGGAACCTCTATGTCTTAGACCGTTGACCACTTTATTATAAGTTTAAATATATTTTACCCAAAATAGATCTTTTTTTAAAAAAAAAATCAATAAGTTCACATTTCAACAACGTCGCAAGATCAATAAACAGTCATATAAAAGTATAAACTAAAATCTAAAAACAGTCTTCTTGAAAGCATTTTTTTCATTATTAAATATGCATGTTTAAAATGTTATTTGAATCACATTTACATTGAAGATTTTTTCGTGCGACAAATTTATTTCTTTGCATTTGATTTCGATTATAATCTGCTTTACTGACCTTTCTGATGCACCACTTAACTACTGAATATATTTTATAAGAAAAATATATCTGCCAACTAAAAATGATAATTATTTAAAATAGGGTCTCTAAGAAAACATAATTTTAATATTCATGATTTTATCTTATGTAAATTGTCTGGTAACTCGTATTATCTTCAAGTTTTTTTTATTTCTATTCAGGAAAAGGAAGTAAATAGCGTAGAAAATAATTTATTCGTGATTTGATTTTGTGTGAACTTTTGTAATATATATATATATATATATATATATATATATATATATATATATATATATATGTAAATATTAAGATAAATTGTATGAGAAAAGTCAATGATTTTATTAATACTAATAAGTATTGTATTTTTACAAACAACACTTCATTGTGTTTATCGAAAATTGAAAATATATAGTTTCTATATTGTTTTTGGCAGATTTATCTATTACCGATTATTTTTGATTATTTAATATCTTTTAAAAAAAAATAAATATTAAAAAATTTCTTTCAAATTAATTTAATGGAAATACAAATGGTTGATAATGAAAAACCAGCAGAATTTTATTTATAACCGTATGTTACTACCCTCATATTTTATTGAGGCAATATATTTATTCAATAAATGCAACCCTATTGCATTTAAATTATATACGCATCTTTTACGCTGATTTTATTATAAACATTCTTCAATTAATGACGGGAGCTACGGAGGTAAATCAGACATTTAAACATAATTTTCAGACATTTAAACATATTTATATGAACATAAATATAAGAATTCATCGATGCGCATTCTTCTTGATTGTAAATTGCGTTTTGAACTAACAAACGTTCACCTTAAGGGTCACTATTTACATGTTTCAAGGATATATATATATATATATATATATATATATATATATATATATATATAATGTGTGTGTGTGTGTGTGTGTGCGCGCGCGTGTGTAGTATGTATAAGGAATAACTTTTACGCATTAATTTTTGTCCATCCAACACATGCCTTTTAATTTTCTCTATTTTCGAAGATTACCTAAGAAACATCTGTCGTGTCGAACGACAAAGGTGCAAAAGAATATCATCGACTTTACTAAGAATACGTCAGCTGTCGGATGAAATTATAAAATACAATCGTTTCCGGTTTCATTTCTTTGAGAATTTATTTGCGAAAATACAGTTATATATATATATATATATATATATATATATATATGTGTGTGTGTGTGTGTGTACAATAATAACATTAATAATGGAATGGTTAGCACACTTTGTTTACATGATATTATCTTCATAAATTACATATACACAGATGTATAATTTCATAACATTAAAAACGTTTCGGTCGGTGTGAAATAACCAATCCAAATTTATGGATTTATTTTCGAATGCTTCTTCGCATTTCTCGCGAGATGTGAAATAAATAGTTTTTTGAGATCTGTTCGACGTAATCTTTGAATTGTTCACAGCGGGATTGATGTGGGCTGATGCGCCCGAGACTGAAATATTACTGAATTACTGGATATTGCATTTATGGATAAGGCTTTCAAGATGAGTAATACGAACGCACACGCATATCATGACAGATTAAAAGAAACACAAATAGTGGATTAAACCTCCGCTAAGTGAATCTTGTTTCTCCATATTACATACAAGCATATATATATATATATATATATATATATATATATATATATATATATATATATATATATATATATATATATATATATATATGTGTGTATATACATATATATATATATATATATATATATATATATATATATATATATATATATATATATATAAATATAAATATCCATCCTACGTTGCGCTAATTGCAAATATTAAATTGTTCTGATAATTATGGATTCGTATAATAAAAAAATAAATATTTTAGTAAACTATAACATCTTTGTAGAAAATATTTAAGTTTGTTAAATAAATAAAAAATATCCTAGACATTAATTATTACTAGCATTGAGGTTTTTAAATATAATTACAGTATAAAAAACTATATTCATGTTATAATATAATTAAATAAAAATTATGTATCGAATCTTCGTTAACTCTGGTTCCGTTGTAATTATTTTTTTCGTTTTTTTTGAAGAACAATTTTCTGGTAGACTCTTAAGATAGATTCTGATTTATTATAAAGTTTAGATAAATATCTTTTTGAGTTTATTTATTATTTACACTTAAAATACTGTGTTTAACTTCAGTTAAAAACGAGAAATAAACTAAAAAACTGTCTGTAGATAATAAGTTAAAACCGATTGTAATAGATAACGAAAGTATTAAAATTATGGAATATACCAATAAGAAGAAATTAATAAATTAATAATTATTAATTCGAATTGAATTTTTGATATTTTTTTATATAAAAAAATGATATGATCATCTAAAACATTTTCATTTAAGTTAAAAAAAAATAATTTTTATTCAAATAGTTAACACCATATATTTTTAGAAATCTTATCAGAATATTCAATAGTTAATTATTATCTATTTTAACATATGTCTGTATATTCTGATTGCAATCATTAGAGGCAATGTTATCGTATATTTTTTTAACAAATATACCAATATTGCAGGAAATGTATTTTAATCTGTGTAAAACGTTTTTTTAACGCGGAAAATTATATTTTTTCAACGAATCAAACGTAATTTTAATGAAAACGGTTTTATAGAAATTTCAACTGGCCTAATTTATTCTTTCATAATTTTTTTTCTTATTCAAATTGATCGTTTTGATTCTTACTTATTTGAATTTCGATGGCGTCTATGAAGTATAGAAAAACCTTTTTTTTAAATAAATATAAAATTGTATACTGATATAAGTATTGAAATTTTTGCTGTCTGCAAGTGGGTCTCGACGGCGCAACATTTGTTTAGAAGTTAATCTTATGTATAAAAAAATCAAGGTATAAAATTTAAACTATATAAGAATATTATATTATTTTCTGTAAATGATAAAACCCCCATAAATATAAGAAGATAAATGAATTAAATAACATTTCGTTTTAACGTTGATAAATGCTTTATGCATATTGGAGAAGTTGTTTTAGTTAAATGCGACAACAAATGACAATTGAATTAAAAGTCTGGCTCAGACAGATGATTCATTCATCTGTACCAATTGCCACCATTCGAGAGTTACAGATGACACGCACATACACACACACAGAGACGTATAAATGGTTTATCATTACAATATTACATTTTGTGTATCTGTTTTTTTTATCATCATCATGTGACTACACTGATATTCAAAGCACATGTGTATGAGTGTATACAGGATGCATTGTGACTTTCAATTGATATTTGAGAATGTTATTCTATAAATAGTTCCTAATCAAAAATATATAAAATGTTTAATTTTGAATAATACTAACTTAAACAATTCTAATG
Source organism: Acanthacorydalis orientalis (assembly GCA_034766995.1). NCBI lineage: Eukaryota > Metazoa > Arthropoda > Insecta > Megaloptera > Corydalidae > Acanthacorydalis > Acanthacorydalis orientalis. Next base: position 38,168,451 of record CM068315.1, on the reverse strand, counting down.
CTCAATACACTTAACACAAACATCATACATGTAAATGTCTATGTGAAATCATAAAAATATTTTGAATATTTTTTTTCAAACAACCTAATATTTATTTCTTATAGTGGACAGTTTATTTGTGTTCATTAATTATGTTTATTAATGTTTATTAAATTAAAGTGTAACATGTTTTATTGCCTGTAATTGAGTTTGTTCAAGCCATTTTTAACTTCTACACTGAACTTTATGTTTAATGTGTACAGTATTCGTGTGGTAACTTTCAATAGGAATGACATTAATAATTAATTCTAAAATAAGACTCTGAAATGTTTGTCGAATGAACAGCCTGTTTATTACATATATATATACATATATTTATATATATATATCTATATATATATATATATATATATATATATATATATATATATATATATATATACTTATATGTGTGTATGTTGTTATTAACGCATTTAATTTAATTAGGAGAATAAACATTCATAAAAAACATTTAACAACTGGTCTAGCATGTCCTTAATGTACATTTCATATGTTTTTAACTCGCTCTTCACTCTCATTACATATATTCTGTCTGAATTGTGTCTTGTGGAAGAAATCATCTTAAGTCTATATCGAGTGACATTCTGTACATTAGTTTTTGTTAGTAATTATTAAAGTGCAGGTTTCACTATTCAAAGGTTTCATTTATCAAATGGAAAAAGAAACAACTTAAATCCATTATAATTACACGATCATATGTGCTTATTCAATTTACTTGGATATATGCATCAACTGATTGATTTTAAGTTTTTATTTATAACAATTAAATGCGATAATGCATCAAATTCGTTTTTTACCATGTAGAGAATACTTTTTTTTATATTACCAATAGATCATTAGTATAGAGAGCGATCAGATCTCGAAATAGCACAATATTTTTATAGTAAAAATATGTGGGGGGTCTTTTGGTTATTCATTTATTGTTCTAGAAATTTAAGTTCGTGACTTTTAATTATAATATTTACTTCTCATTCTATATCATAAGTATATCACATTTTTTCACGTTACTTTTTTCTTTTTTTTCTTTCATTTAATCCCAATTTAATTTTAATTAACTAGATTATGTTTACAATTTTTAACAATTACAATGACTTAATTTAGTTGTCTTGATACATTTAGTTGTATTAAATTTTACTACAAAATCTTTTTTTTTATTCGAATTCCAAATAGAATAGAAGCACTTATTTCTTGTAACTCGTACAAAACATAAAATCTTTGGAAAATAATTAAAAAAAGTCGAGGGATTGATTTTTATACAAATTAAAACGTATATTTGTTATCATTAGAGTTTTTAAGTTTCGATAATCTATTCTAACAGATTATATTTTATGGCGGAAAATAAATCGAGGCCTAGTTAGAAAATGGTGTCTTTAACCTTTATCATTTTTTTTTCAAATAATTTTTTGCAGTCAATTATTTTTTCACTTAATCCTATTCTAAAATATTGAATACGTTTGATAACATTCATAAAATACTTTTCTTTATCACTTATATTAATATTTTTTTTATGTACAAATACGTGGGAGGATTGAAAAGTAACTTGGTTCGGGAGCTTGCTGAGGGAGATAGTTGTATATGCTTTTATATAGTTCCATTCCTTTTAGTAACGCATGTCAAGTTGTACGTCTTCCTCTATTAATTCATGGTTCGACACTTGTTTCAACAAAAACGTTTCGTGCGAAAGTGAGAAATGAGTAAAATCGGAATTCGAGGTGTGATTTGATACTTTTTTTTGAAAGGAAAAACAGCGAAAGAAATCCATGAGAGGATATTTCGTACACTGGGTGAATCTTGTCTTTCCTGAGAAACTATTCGACTTTTGGTGAATGAATTTAAACATGGCTGAACAAGCATCGAAGATGCAACATGTTCAGGAGGCCCGAGAACAACTGTCACGCCAGAACCCTTCGATAAAGTTCACGATGTGGTTTTATCCGATCGGTGAGTGGAAGTGAGAGAGTTAGCAGAGGTCATAGGCATCTCAAGTGAGCGAACGCATTTCATTTTGCATAATTAATTGCGTATGAAAAAACTTTTCGAGAGATAGGTGCCGCGTTTGCTCACTGCAGAGTAAAAACGAACATAGGCTGACATTTTGGAACTGTTTAAAAGAAATTCAACGAATTTCATGCGGTGTTTTGTCATCATGGATAAAACTTAGATTCTCCATTATACACCAGAACCGAAAATGCAATCAAAACAGTGGACTGAACGCGGTGAAACGGCTCCGAAGGAGTCAACGACGATTCACTCGGTTGGGAAGGTGATGGATCAGTTTTCTGGAATGCGAAAGAAATTCTCTTGGTCGATTTTTTTCAGAAGGGAAAAACAGTTACTGGCCACTACTATACAGCACTTTTGGAGAAATTGACGGCAGCGATCGTGGAAAAACGTACCGGAATGGCCGAGAAAAGTGTTGTTTCACCATGACAATCAACCGGGTCATTCAAGAGTTATCACTCAGTAAAAATTGGCCGAATTGAAGATTGAATTCTTCCGCATCTGTCGTATTCGCCAGATTCGGCTCCCTCGGACTTCCACCTGTTTCTGAAAATTACATTTTATCTAGCTGGAAAGCGAATTGGATCGAATGAAAATGCGATAGAGACTACAAACGGCTATTTTGAAGACCTTGAAGATATCCACTTCCGGGAGAGAATCGTAAAGCTAGAGAAACATTGAGGCAAATACGTCGAGGGGGTTATGTCGAAAATAAAGTACACTTTGAAACGTGAAGCTGTTGTCTTTAATATCTAACCAAGTTACTCTTCAAACCGCCCTCGTATTTATTGACTAAGAAATAGTTTCATAGATAACAAGTTTAAAAATAAAGCGTTTTTATTTCTTAAATTTAACATTCGCATATTAAATATAAATTAGTATTGTTTAACATATCTCTTTCATGCATCTTAAGTTCCTTTTACAAACATTTCAATAGATTGTTTATTTTTTAAAAAGATAACACACTTATCTCTATATACTGTTATCGTGTGATAAAGATAATATATTATTTCTCTGATAACACACATTTTTGTTGCAATCGGCTTACTTACATCAGTTTCAGTGAATGTTAAAGCGTAAAAATGGCGTGCTCAAGTAAACAGATGTCAATTGAAGACATTTAAATAATCGTTTTCTTTTATTTGTTTCGGTTTATTTTAATTAGTGAGAGTTATCAGTATATGCATTTTTTACTATTATACAATGGAAATAAAAGAATTTTGAAGATAATTTAGAGAATAGATTTTAGATTAGTTTGTTCTTTTTATGATTAAAAAATGCTTCGTGGACTTAATTTTGAAATAAAATAATTATAAGTACATAACATATAAGCCGGAAGGTGAAAGTATTTATTTTCGCAAGACATCCGCTAAGAATCCTTAGCAAAATATTTTAAAAATATGCATCAGACAAAAAGTAATTTTATAAGAAAAATAAACATTATACTCGATTTGCACCTTTTTATTAATCCCTTGACATCCAAAGACGTCTCTGATTCGTCATATGTTTCTTATGCTGTTGTAAACAGTGATGTCTCTGAGACGCACATAGATTTAATTCGATTTAGTGCAGCTACAAAGCAAATAGAAAGAAATAATTATATATATATATTTGATGTTAGAGTGTGAACTATAGAAACGACCCCTGCAACATGTCTATTTTGAATTTGTACGAAAGTGACAGTGAAAGCCAAATGAGCTATTCGAATGAAAACAGCGAGATTGATATCATTCAACGAATTCGTACGGTTGATTGTACAGAAGATCCAGGTTCAAGTGAAGATGTTTTTCGGTTACAAGCAAAAAATTGGGCACATTATCTTGAACATATACCTTCCACTGGTGAAAATAACATCCTGCAAAAAGATCTCACATGTGCTCAAAAAATAATATATGAAGCGAAACTACTAGGTAGTGTAAAAAATGTTGGCAGTGTCCACATTTACCAGAACGTTTCGAAAAGTTTCATACTCTACAGGACTATTGAATTATTGTTTAATTTGTTATGTAATTGTTCCTTATTAATTTCGGTTATTAATATTGAATTATAAATATTTACCAATGTATAAATATTCTTTTCTTTGTTAAGCTCACACAAATGTTAAACTGAAAAATACAAATAGTATTTTTTGGTCGTATCGAATTTCATTTAATTCGCATACCAAGGGGTTAATAGTAATCCATGTATTAAATGTATTAATACTTTCGTGCTAGTATTTTAAAAGAAACAAATATTTAAAGCTCATTCAGTGTTATTGTTAATTACTATGAACGGAATATAATATTTCATCTAAAAATATCTCTGTTATCCGATATTACAATATAACACAAGTGTTTTATTTTCAGCACAAACTGTTCTTTATCATCGATTATTAAATATGTCCATATGTTATGATGATAATAAAAACAACTCAAATTCACCACATGTGTATTTACTAAGTTGTTAATATTATTTTTTTTATCAGTGACTTAATCCAGATTTTGGAAACGATAAATGAGAGATTTTGAATACTGGTATTTACTGCATTTGTGTTTTCAATATATAAGTACATACATACATATATATATATATATATATATATATATATATATATATATATATATATAATTATTGACGCACAAACGAGCACGCTTCATGTTATGTATGTGCGTGTGTGTATGCATCTGTCTCTTCTGCATTCACGTTGACATCACCGACAGCTGTTGGTTGTTCAACATTGACGTCGCTACGTTACTAGCCAGCTGAAAGATGTTTGATTAAAACCGTTTTCTGGTTAGCATTCTTTTGTATTCAATAGGTTTCCGTTCGTACACGTTCGAGGATAACAAACATCCGTTCACCGGAACGTAAAGTTTATACAAATCGTGTTCATTGAATCATTTCGAAAGCATTCTCATCATAGTAACTATCTTATTATCAAAAAAGTTATATATATATATATATATATATATATATATATATATATATATATATATATATATATATATATATATATATAAATAAATATGACTAGTTCTCAGACGATAAACGAAAATATTAAAAGTTAAACAGTCTGTTTATTTTTTGAATTTTTTCATGGATGACTATCGACATCTTTGGCGATTAAATGTGATCTCATATAATTTTGAATATATTTTACAGAGTATATGTTGTTAAGTATGTAATGTTATTTTTTTTTAAAAAAAAGCACTAAGTATTGAATTTTGAAACGTCATTCAAAATGACTAAATACAGGAAAAAATCTAAAATAGTTTATAGAAAGATTTACAATAAAGACATACCATACATTTTTTTTATTAAAAATGTTCAATAATTGACTACTGATAATTTTTGATTACTACTTTTGCGCATGTTGATACCAATGCTACAATATTCATCCATATTTAATCACAGTGCCAAAACTATATTTTTGATGTACAATGACTATGGCCTCAAATGTGTATGTTTCTAAAGACTACATGAAATTTAGTTTTTTTGATCTACATGTGTAATTCTCCAAGATCGGAAGGTAGGACTTAAATAAAGAGGCGATAGAGCCGCAAACAGATATTTTGTGAACCACGAAGTAACCCACTTCCGAGAAGGAATCGCGAAGCTGAAGAAATGTTGATGCAAGTGCGTTCATCTTCGAGGAGATTATGTCGAAAAATAAAGTAGAGTTCGAAAATGAACCTGTTGTCTTTAATATCGAACAAAGTTACTCTTCAAACCGCCCTCATATTTGTCGACCAGGAAATAGTTTCATAGATAAATTTAAAAATATTACGTTTTTGTTTCTCAAATTTAACATCTGCATATTAAATATACATTAGTATCGTATAACATATCTCCTTTGCACACCTTGTGTTCCTTCACAAATGTTTCAAAAGATTTTTTATTTTTAAAAAACTAAACACTTATTTCAGCCACGTATATAACCATAGTGCCAAAAGTATGTTTATGATGTACAATAACTATGGGCTCAGTTGTGTATTTTTCTAAAGACTACATGAAATTTAGTTTTTTTTTTTGTATGTGTGGTTCTCAAAGAGGGGAACCCGCCTCACAAGGAGTTATTTAGAAATCTTAGAAGTGTCTGAACCGTCATAAATTTAAAACTAAATATAATTAAATTAGTTGGATTGTATGAAGTACCAGGATCTCATTAATTCGTGAAAAATAATTATTAAAGTGTATTTTTTAAATAATTTACAATAATTTTCTATAAGAAATTATTGTAGTAATAATATTTTGTATCATGGTTACTCAATCAGATTTAATATATTTATTATTATTTGTCTTTTTCATTACAATAAGAAGACTATATCTTGTATTATATATATATATATATATATATATATATATATATATATATATTTTAGTAATAATATTTTACATCATTGTTACTGAATCAAATTTAATATATTTATTATTATTTATTTTTTTTATTACAATAAGAAGACTATAGTTTTTAATATATATATATATATATTATAATAATAATATATATATATATATATATATATATATATATATATATATATATATATGTATGTATGTATCTATGTATGGATTATAACAACACAGTAAATGTTACACGTGCAATTAACTTCAATTGAATAAATGCATGTATTTTCACCTTTTCATTTCTTACAATTGTTACTAATCCTATTCATTTTTTTCTTGTACTATTCATATTGACTTTCACTTTATTTAACATTTTGACACACATACAAATCGTTGAATGTATTGTTCTTTGGAGTAAATTATTTTTCGAGTATTTCTTAACTCGTTCCTATATATATATATATATATATATATATATATATATATATTATATATATATAATATAATATATATATATATATATATATATATATATATATATTATATTTATAATATATATATAAATATTATATATATATATATATTTAAATATGTATATATATATATTATTTATATATATATATATATATTTAAATATATATATATATATATATATATATATATATATATTATATATATATATATATTATTTATATAAATATATTTCTTATTATATTTTCAGTGTTTATAAAACATTAACGTTTTTATTAATTAATTGTTTCATCCATAAAAAAACCCTCTTCATTCATATAAATTTCTATATTAGAAATTAATCGATTATCGATGATGTATAACGGAATATATTTAAAGAAAATATATAATCCTTTTAGAGAAATAATAGGCTAAAAGTTAACAGTCCAAGTGCTTCCTTTTGCTTCCTATTATTGTCAAAATTCTTTCTTTGTACTTAAGACATTAAGTCAAGAAGTATGTAATTTAGTTCACACATAAAAAATATCCAAAAATCTTTTTAGATATTTTCCAAAAAAATGTGTCTGCAGTCGTACGATGCTAATTTGTTTTTTGTAATTATTAAAAAATTACCTTTTGCAGTGTTTTCACATCTGTTTTAGTTTTTAAACTTTTCAATATTTTTTATTGAGTAAAGTCTAGAGTGTGACAATAATTTGTACAAAGTGAAAATCATTTTCGCAAATGAATTTTTCTTTATATGAATCACGAAAAATGTTTCTAATCAAAATGTTTAATAATTGATTATTGGTTATTTTGATAGTAGCTTTTTTCTATATTAGAATTTTTTTACACCTTTCAGTTCTGAGGATGACATCGCCACAGTTTAAATGCACATAAGACATTGTCAAAACTATAAATAATCAATTACCAAATATTTTAATCAGTTTTTGTGTAGTGTGTCTATATATTATCGTACCCTATTTTCCAGAATGGTTCCCTTTGGTGTTCGATGATCAATCTCAATGACGGATTTGCAGCCGGTGTCACCAGGTACATTTATACTTTGTCCAAAAATACATATTTTAATTCGCTTATTTATTATTTGAATTAAGACCAGCTAGGCTTCAATTTATAAAATGAAGTCATTGAGTGCATTTCGATAAAATAAAGAATAATTTATTTGATTATTTTGATACAATAATTTATATAATAAATATTCTTTGCACGCAACTGTCCCTGAGCGAATTACTGTCAACTAACTTTTGTGTACAGATTTCAAAAAATGCTAATGGTAATTGTAATAAACAGTGTAAGATTTAGATAGGAGCAACATGGGGCACTGGCTAGGGCGGCAAATTTTGAAATTCGCTAGTATTCGCTACCAGAAAAGTAAGACACTAGAATTTTTGAAAGTGGTAACATGGAACAGTTTTTTTGTAGTTCAATTTTTCTTACAAATCTAATTTATATTATATGGTATATTTACTACATGTCAGTTTGCATTTTTTAAATAAATTAAATTAATGGAAATTCACAAATTTTTTTTAGTGATTAAAATTTTTTTTGTTAAATTATTCTCAAAATTACCAACAGTCACAGATTTCTCTTAATTCATTTGGACGAAATTTGTGGGGGGAAGGGGCGGAATTTGATTGGTGGCTCAATGGCGGCACCTAGTGTAAATCCGGCCCTGCTAATAAATGTTAGTGATAACAAATCAAATCAAATTTTGTTATTACAGAGTTTATACAATTATTGTTTTTACAATATTGGATAGAACATTATTTTTCTTTAAATTACCTACATATATATGATCTGAAATTTATCTAAGGGGGTATGGAGTGTTAACAACATTGAAAGAAGTCTTATTATTATTCTTGGATTGTTCATTATTCCTACCAAAGAATTCAAAAATCTCGGTCAGTGATAACTGCCTGAGCATCCCTTTTATACAATTTTATATTAATTTAGGACAAAGAATTTCTGTTCGTCGTTGCGATGTGTAATCTCTTATCTATCACAAGACATTTCTGAGCAATTTGTTTTGATTAAATATTTGAAATAAATAACAATTTGTTTTAGAATGAATAATAATCTGAAATGTGTAGACAGTTAGGACTAAAGTACTGATTTTGTAAATAATGATTCATTGTGTACAATATATACCATCACATGTGAAGCAATTATCGTGGTGTTTTGATATATATATATATATATATATATATATATATATATATATTATTATTATTATTATTATTATTATTATTATACTACTAATAAATGAGAAGTTTATAAGATTTCATGTCAACGGATGTGAAAAAAAATAGTTCTCAAGACAAACCGGTACATTTTAAAAAATGTGTGTGACCCGCATGGGAATTATGAATGAGTAACGTTCAGACGAAGCTTGAAAAAATACACACACGAATAGACGAATGAAAGGGAAGGGGATGGGAGGATACGGACACACGTACGCATCGCATCCCTTTAACATTCAGTAGACAAGGTCGAAACCTCAACTATAATCTCTAAAATATCACATGCATTGACAACATCCAGTGTGTCGAATGAAATCGAATACTTTTCAACATATTTCGAATACCCTTCGGTAACACTTTCTCAGAAAAACGAACGAGACGCACCTTTTCAAGTATCCGAATGAAAGATGTACTGCATCCCATGTACTATGCCGAGAATTTTAACCACCACTTATATCACTTGTTAAACACTCAAATATTTGGTTATTACGGTATGCATAAAGAGTCATAGCCATAAACAAAATTAAGCAGTACAAAGTACATTTATTCGTCATTCATTTTGCTTCTCATTACATTTTTATTCATTTTTTCTTATAATGGCTGTATCTTAGCGCTCGAAGAATGATGATATCGTTATCGAAACGCGCATAATGAATTATCACAAATAATCGACAGGCAGTTATAGAAAAAATGTTTGTGGAATAAATAAAAGTAATTTATTATTATTTAAGTAAAAATCAAATGAAGAATATAAATTGTATTATAATTCATTCTTTCATAATATATAGTAATGTTAAAAAAATACACAGATAAATTTAATATGTGCAAGATAAACTTAATTGTTATTGATTTTTTTTGTATTATGTATTGTTTGAATTCAATAATACATTTTTATATTTTTATTATTTGAATTATCTTCGAGTCATGGAAAATTTTCAATAGTTCTTTGTATTTTACTATTTGTTCTACACAGAAATGTAAAAAAAATAAGTACTGTTCTTATTTTAATAATTTTATTTATATATACTTTAATATATATATATATATATATATATTAGGTGTGAAAATAAATTCGGTATCTTTAAATTAATTATCTCATAACTCTGTTTTAAATTAAAATATTGTCTTGCCTCTTAGGATTTCGAAGTGTCAACTTTAACATTTTAAAACGTTGTATGTCTTGGCCAAGCAGTTGGCATAACCTCACAAAACAGTAGTGAACACGATGACGTCCTAAAAGCAGCATTGCATACTTTTTGTATTTCACTTGAAAAAAACGCCGCCAAAGATGCGAGAATGATTTATTTAGTTTTGGGGGAATGTGCTGTGACGCGTAGAACATGCAAAAAATGTTAAAACAGTGGAAGAGGTCCGAAAATGCGTTAAGGTGCTTGTATAAGTTTGCCGTTCGAAAAGTAGTACGATTTTTGATATTTTTTTTTGGCGTGGATATTAACGTTATAGGTTTGAAATTTTATATTCATTAAATACATGTCCTGAACAAGCTCTCTCAATTTTGTTATTGAATTTTTTGTACATAATATGAAGATATTATAAATAAATTAAAGGATTGCATCTGCTACATGCCCATTCGGTGTACACGATTTCAGCAACTGTGTTGATCTGACACCAAAAATAGAATAATGTACTTGTAGCATAATGTAAGAACTCTGGTATGGCCGTATACTTTTTTGAAATTTTGAAAATCGCAAAAATGGCAGACGTTTGAAAAAAATATTGCTTTTTGACTCACATAATTGTTTATTATTATAACAAATGGAAAAGCATATCAAAAAATCATCTGGTCATCCGATTACGGTCCGGAGACATAAAAATATATTTTTATTGACTGCTCGTGAAATGCTGGGGAGACATATAAATAGGGTTTTACGCATTGCATGTGCATTAAGTGCTGGCAACATATAAATATGTGTTATGATATATATGTTAAAGATGATATTTTTTATAGACTAGATTAATACTGCGTGCTTTGATTTTATTCAAAGCAGAAGATAACAGTAAATTTCAATCTTCAATCTCACAACTTTCAAAGATTTCTCTTAATCGCTTTAAAATAGGAAAAGTCACTAAAATAGGTAAATACATATATTTATTATTACTTTGGCTTATTACTGGCGAAATCGAGGTATAATTGTAATTCTTCTTTAATTATCGTGGTTAAAAAGGGTTTCAAAAATTTAAAAACTTCCTGTAGCTACAAGACATTTAGTCATTCGTTTTTTATGGGACGTGGTCTTAAAATTTTTGCCTGCAGTGCATGTTAGACTAAAAATGGTCTCTATTCTTTTTTATGTATTTGAATTCTTAATTTTTTAGTATTCAGTGTCACTTGCGTGATTAAAACGAATATTTTAACACCTCATTTGTCAGAATTGATCGAACAGTTTTGAAGTTACAGGGGCACTATTTTCGTTCCTAACGAAGTGGCGTTTTACAGCCTCTATCTTGATTTTTTTTGAAAAACTATATACCAGTTTCTAAACAACAGATTAAGATAAATCGTTTGACACCTTGGTAATCAAAATCGATCCAATTGTTTGGGCTCTATATGAGAACAAATGAACATTGTTACATACACACATGCGAAATACTTTACCCTTCTCCTTTTGGCTTCGGTGTACTCAGGTAAAAAGTTTCACTTGAAATTTCATGAAAGGGTGTTTGATATTTTAAAAATTATAACCATTTTTATAAAGCGATACAATATAGTTGAAAACCTTAAAATATGCCGGCTACACGCATTAATTTTCGCGCAAACTGCACGGACCGTAACGTATTAACAATGTTCAGTCAAAATTTGAAGCCGATCAGATGAATAGTTTTTGAGATATGATATGCCCCGTTTTGAAAAGTATAGTTCCGAGAAAAACGAAAGAACGCGCACTCAGGCTGATCCCTGTCCCGCTACAAACCGCCTCCACTAAAATCGCTTTATCTCGGGGAATTCTTGGAATTTTGATAGAATTCTTTTTGATAATGAAACTTAAGACTTTAAGATTTTTAATAAAATACAAAAAAAAACACAAAAATCGATTTTTTCAAGATTTCAAACTTATGTAAGCCCCTTAAGACTTCATTGACTCACAGCCGCTCTCTTTTTTCGATAAAGAATTTGTCAGTCATCCGACGGATGGAACTAAGTTACACAAATTAATGGGGGATATTTTGAGGATTGAAATGTATTCCATTTTTTTACACATTCATTTTTTATAAAAAAAGGTATCGAATTAATTTGTACATCTAATTAATATTAAACCTAAAGTAATTAAATCAAACCTATAGTAAACTAATTTCCAAAATAATAGATAAATATAATTATTGTTTCTATGGAATTTATTTAATATTGCAATAGATCATTTTACATAATGCAAGAAAATATATTTTGATATCTCACGACGTGAAAGAACGTAGAATTTAATTTAATTTTCTTCTTCGTATTGTCATATTGTGAATATTTATATAAACATATCAACATTTGGATAAGCGAGCTGGTACATTGTCCCTATACATAAAATTAAAAATCAACAAAACGCTAAGCAGAAACAACAAATATTATGTACGAGGGACGGCCTGTAATAAAATATACGATGTTTGGGCGTTGCAGCTTGGTATTATTTTGAAAATAATTACCGTGCATTGAGCGCAAATACCTAGCGGTCGTTTTTATCGACAGAACAATGAGCCGATAGCGTATACAACCCGTTAGCTGTCGATAAACATGCAGTTCGTGCAATTGTAATACACACTAACTCTAGTGCATTGAAGAGTATGAGGTTGGTGTCGATTTCACCCAATCGATGATGGTAGAAAAGAGCGACACGCGTGCACGTTCTGATTATTTATCTGATTATGCGTTATAGATAAAAAAATCTCGACACCTAAATATAATTAAACATCAAAACTGTAATCGATAAACAATATACACACAAATTTTAAACATTCATGACTGTACATAAGAGTTCATTTAAATAAGTATTTAATACACACTAAAACCTCGATTTGCATCGTTAATTGGTACCAAGAACGCCGACGCAAATCGAAGGAAACCTATTACATAGTATTTCTATAGAACTTCTGTTAATTCGTTTCATCTAGATAAGTAATACATATCATAAAAACTGAAAATTAAGCCAAACTGAAACGCATTATGATTAAAATTTAAAAAAATAATCTTCTATCCATTGTAATAAATAAAATTAGTCAAACAAAAGTATTATGTAATTTATTTGTACATTAAATATATATAATAAATATTTTTTATTCTGAACTGGAAGATCAATCGATGTCTATTGCTGTCGACTGGGCTCTTGATTAATTAAAAATTTATCTAAAGTTTGTAGCATTATCTATCATTGATAGATAGATGAACTAATTTCACGTTTAGTAAATAATCTAGCAAAAATATAATAGGCTATTTATCTTAACTTTAAACATAAGTATCGTTGTCTCTGATTCTTTTATGTTTATTTTTTTGAAAGAATAAAAAATTGGTTCGGATTTCTTACTTTTTAGTGTTGACTTTACATTAATGTAAGAGACGAAGAGCAATAACTGATCATACTTTATTAGAAGAAAAAAAGCCATTTACTAACTATTAATTAAAATTCGGTGTTCTTTATAAGATAGATTAAGGAACTTCTTCAAGCTAAACTGTAAAACATATAAAGACCTCTAGAGAAACAACGATTGTGTTCACTATAAACGTGAAGTAAAAATAAAGATACTCATCTAATTGTTGGCTCTCTAGTTTTAACTGACGGCGATGCATAGCAACCTAAACGGGATCTGTTTATCTAGTCGGTCTTAGGAATTCCTACACAGTCGTTTTATAGCGCCAACAGCGTGCGACCGGTCGATTGAAATCGCGTGTGAATGTCTGTAGATGGAACGCACCTTCGTCTACCTGCGCACCCACCTACTGCGCGGGACTCTGACAGTACCGCCGCCATGGTTACGGGCGCCGACGTATAATTATGGCCCTCGTACGTCTGTTAGGGCGCGCGAGAGCCGGCTCCGTCATGTATGAAGCGATCTAATCCATATTCTACGTCTGTTTACGAGAAACACAATCCTCGTCCTCTCAAGTGTACAACGCATCTGGAAGGGCGAACTCTGACTATACTACTTGACGCTGAATTCTGATTATTATGTGCAGACTTACTCGACAATACGGTATTATGTTACGTTTTTGACGGAATGACGTCTTCGTAACATAATAAAATGGTATATATATATATATATATATATATACATTTATATATTTATATGTATATATATACATATATATATATATATATATGTATCTATATACATATATTTATATATGTATGTATATATATATATATACATACATATATATATATATATATATATATATATATATATAAATGTATATATATATATATATACAGTGGTCAATAAAAGTATTCAAACAGTTGGCAATTTTAAAAGAAATGCTAATTTTCTCTTTAAATTAAAGGCTTTGTTTTAGAATTTTCTCTATTTTGTTTTACTTAAATGCACTCTTTTCCCCTTATAACTACAAATTTAATTTCCATTAATACACTCTTTCAGGAAACTAAAATATATCCAATGCAAAAGTTTTCAAACAGCTGATAAATTACCATCAATATGTAATGTAATTTTTAAATTAATATTTTGTAGGGTTTCCATTAGCATTATTGACAGCTAAAAGTCGTTTTGGCATAGATTTAACTAAAGTTAGTGTTTGCTCAAGCGTTATTTTGCTCCATTCTTCCAAAAATATCGTTTTTAGCTGTTCTTTATTGGAAATGTCATGTTTTCTGATACGCTCTTCCATAAGGGCCCAAAGATTTTCTATTGGGTTCATGTCTGGCGATTGAAGAGTTTGCAGTACATGTGAACAATTATAAATGATTCACTGGAGCACATTGTAAGCGGTGTGCTTCGGATCGTTATCTTCTTGAAAATAAAATCTCCAATCCATTCCCTTATTTATTACACTTTCTTTCAAATTATTTTCTTAATATGCTTAAATACATCATCGAGTCCATTATCCCATTAATTATTACTAAATTACTTGGACCTTTGGATGACATCTAGTCCACTTCATTAGTCCTCCGCCACCAAATTTAACAGTTCTTTGAAGATTTGTAGGATTGAGTACTTTTCCATGTTTTCTCCATACTAGAATATGACCATTCGACCCAAAAATGTTGAACTTACTCTTTTCGGAGAAAATTACGTTATCTCAAAAATGTGGAACCATATCTAAGTACTTTTTTGCAACCTCCAGAAATTTTTTGCTGTTTGATTTACTTAATTCAAGTTTTCTTCTAGCAACTCGAGCTCTATATCCGGCTCAGTGAATCGTTCTTCTTATTGTATCAGCACTTACACAATTGTTACTAGTGCTTTTGATAACTTTAGATAGCTTTGGAGCACTAATTCTGGGATTTTGGTTCATTTCATGCAGATTTCTTCTTTCTCGTTTGGGTGTTGTTTTCCTTGGTTGACCGATACGAATTTTATTTTAATTTTTTTTCCATCTTGAAACGCTTAATTATGCTATAAACAATAGAACGACTTCTCCCCACAATATCCCCGATTTCACTTAGTGTTTCATTTTCTTCATGATGCTTTATATTTAATTTCTCAATAAAGAACAGCTAAAAAGGATACTTTTGGAAAAATAGAGAAAAATAACGTCCGAACAAAACAAAATTTAGTTAAATCTGTACCAAAATGACTTCTAGTTGTAATCAATGCTAATGGGAATCCTGCAAAATATTAATTTAAAAATTACATTACATATTGATGGTAATTTATCAGCTGTTTGAAAACTTTTGCATTGGATATATTTTAGTTTCCTGAAAGAGTGTATTATTGAAAATTAAATTTGTAATTATAAGTGAAATATAATAGGTTTAAGTAAAACAAAATAGTGAAAATTCTAAAACAACATCTTTAATTTAAAGAGAAAATTAGCATTTTGTTTAAAATTGCCAACTTTTTGAATACTTTTAATCTCCACTGTTTGTATGTATATATATATATATATATATATATATATATATATATATATATATATAATAAGTCAATGTAAATATCATAGAATCAACGATTATGCAGACCGCACACTGTATTACTGTCAGTATTTTCATTATTATCACTTTTACCTTTGCTCATTTAGTATTTCCTATCAATATAAGTGTTCTAAGTAATATTGTATTCTCGTCGTACAAAGGTATATGTCTAGTGTAATACAAATAGAAATAGTAAACAAGAAGCAAGTGTTGCTATTATTTTAGTTGCAATGCTGAAAACAGCGTAAAAGTAGTCAATGAGTTCAAGTAGATAGTACATTTAATATAATCCCTGTACAGCCTTGGCTAAAAGTATTGAGCACCCCATAATTATACAGTTATTTTTAAATACGATTATGTTGAGTAAAAATAAACTTACATACGTTTAAAGGTAATCAAATTTATTTATTTATTTCAATATTTCGTCAGACGCCCCTGAGCTTTAATTAGCGATTCTTTTTGGTATTGTTGCGACATTCGTCAATAATAATATTATTTTATTCTTCGTCAATAATAGTTTCCAATGAGTTTTTTGATGTTATTGAGTGTTCTCGTATCCTCCGCTTTAGTATTCACCACAAGCGCTCTTTCAGGCTCAGATATGGGAACTGTGCGGACCAATCTAACAGTTCAATGCCATTTTCTTGAATCCACTTAATTGTGGCCGCAGATTTGTGACATGGCGCATTGTTCTGTCGAAATTTTACATTGTCCAAGTTTGTATCGCCAAAAATTTTACTGAACGATAGACCCAATACCGTTTCAAGAACATAAATATATTGTTGGCTGTCCATGCAGCCCTCGTTATCGAACATTTCGCCTACGTCACTGGCCGCCATGCAGCCTCAGATCATAGTGTTGCCTCCACCATACTTCTGTGTACATACTCAGGGATATATTCCTCATCGACATGTCTTCTGACCCTCTCAAAATTGTATTTTTTTTTATTTATATTTATGGATAGAATCGTCGTTTTCAATCCGAATAAATAAGTTTTAACAAAAATATTTTAACAATTATATAAAATTTATAAAACGAATCTTTCTGTCGAAATAACTTAAATTCTTTTTAACTCTTTGAGTGCCGAAGAGCGCCATCGCGTTCCTCCATGCATATGCGAGATGTGTCAGGCGCACTATCACACTCGACTCAAATTAGTTACAATAAACTGGGAAAATAACATTTTTTTACGATTCTGGAAATAGAAGTTTTGGATTAGGGAAATTGCCAGGTCGTAATATGAAATGTTTGTCCTGTGTGTAGCAGTAAATATGGTGGAGATAAAACGATCTAACCTTATATGCTCGAACTGCAAGAAAGGATTTCACGGATTGTGTGTGGGAAAACATAAAGATTCCTGAAAATGAATTCTATTTTTTTTTTATTTAATAATTATGAGTTATGTGTTATATATATTATAAGAACAATGAATTAAATATGAATATAACATAGCAATTGGTTCATAAATTCTGTTTTCATTTTATTTATACATATTTTTCAGAATTGCATATCCTTTTCTGCAGGATTTGAAACATTTTTTGTTTTATGGTCAGAAAATACAATCTACTATGTTAGAAATAATATGTCAAAAATTCTAAAAGAATACTTCAAAATTGACTTTGATACAAAGTGTTCCCCGCACCATTCCAAAAACACATAAAAACCGCTGGGATTTTCATCACATATATGAAAAAAATCTGACACTCAAAGGTTGATTATATTGACACGTCATATAGAATTTTCTAAAAATTACGCCATAAAATAATGTCACATTGATTCACTTAACAGCACATATGTTTGTGCTGTATGTATTTGTAATTGATATCATTAAATTATTTATAAACAATGACGAGGTAATGTTTAATGTTAATTCGAAACAAATTACGTTGATGCACGCCCGCGCAATGCAATTAATGTAAACGTATATGATCTTCCACGTGACTTTAATTCAAGTAGGATAAAAAGAGCACGCACCTTTTTAAGTCCTTATACACATACTTTAACATCCACTTCAATTAGTTGTCTCTGTATTCAGAATCGGTCTCCTGTTCTAATATATATACATGCGCTCGAGTAGTTTTCGTTCGATTCCAGTTCGGCCACTGTTTGGAATTCGAAGAATCTCATCTTAAAAATAAAGCGGTAACGCCGGTATATCGACTCTCCGTACAAGACAGGACGTGATACAATGTCGTTATGACGTGAACACAACGAATACATTCGTTGACGTCACACAGCCATTCGAATGGCAACAACGGGGCGGTTGCATTTCGAAACTCGAACGAACAATATCGTTTCATGGACGATGAAGAAACATTTCTGCCTGTGTGAGTAAAACGTGCGCGCAACAGAATTAATATTATAAGTAGACAACGGACAGGAATTTTCTATTGTTATAAGACACGAGACGACGTCGTTGTCACGTTTCTGTTTCAAAAAGCGAAACGAGAGAGAATGCAATGTGGAGTCACTTTTGTGCTCGCTCAACAATCGGTCGTGTATAGAAACGCATTCCGAACCGGTCTAATTTGAAAACTGAATGTAATTAAGGAATGCGCTGTATAGTTTACAACTCTTTTTATGAGATAATAGTTGTGCAGGCAGAATGGTTTCAATAAAACAATATAATTTCTAGTTAGGCGCATATATATATATATATCTATTCACAACTCTCCGACCATCTGTGTTGTTTAACCACTCATATCTTTCTGTACCACGTTTTAATTCATATTTGTTAATATTTCACACAAAACTAACTACTTTAACAGCTGATCAAATGTTTCAATCTCATTATTCTACTAATGATTTAATCCAATTTAGAAAAGAAAACCTTTTTCGATATAGTTTTAAAATAGCTTAAATGCTTAAAATAGAAATAAAAACTATTTTTATAGCACAGTAATTTCGTAGAAAAGTATTTCTAAAAATATACAGTGGCCTCCAAAAGTTAGTTGAAAGAAACACTTGTAAGTTTTTAAGTAACACAATGTTTAATGGCTCGGTTTCTAATCACTGGCTTGTATAGTTATGATTTATAATTACAAAGCGTCATCGTTTTTAAAAGGGTATTCCCCTAAATTCATATCGCTCGCGTAACTAAACAATTCACCGCGCCAAGAGTTAGTTGAAACAAGAGTTAGTTAGGTGCATTGGAAAAGGACGTATTTGTTTAGGTTTAATACATTCTCGTAGATATAATACAGTGAAGTCGTAATATTTAATCTCCAAAAACATAATTATTATTCATTATTAATAAAAAAAAAATGGCTCCGAGGCGAAAATTAACTGTAGAAGAAAGATCAAAAGTTGTAAGTGAATATGAAAGACTGAACAATTATAGTATGGTTGGAAAAATATTCAAAATTAGTCCCGAAGGAATAGGGAAGATTATAAAAAAGAGCAAAGAAGTTTCGACTTTTGCAGATAAACCACGTTCAGGGCGACCTAGAGTCACTACTGCCACCGATGATCGGCTTATAATACGACAGTACAAAATTAATACGAAAATTGTCGTAAAAGAAATTCGAGAGCAACTGGATAAAGCAGGAACTTCAGTTTCTGAAACCACAATTAGAAGACGTCTTCACGATGCTAAGTTCAGGGGCGATGTGGCCAGAAAGAAACCCTTATTAACATTCGCCCATAAAAAAAGAAAATTCATTTTTTCCAAAAAAATTGCGAATAAATCACTGGAATTTTGAAAAAGAGTAATTTTTAGTGATGAGAGTAAATTTGAAATATTTGGAAATCGTTGATGCCAAACAGTTTAGCGAAGAAGCAATAATAATGTTTACATTAACAAGTTCATGCAACGGACTGTAAAACATGGAGGAGGAGGTGTCATGGTTTGGGCATGTTTTTCTTAGTATGGTGTGGGAAGATTACATATTATTGACGGCAAAATGACAGTGAAAATTTACTGTAGAATTTTAAAAGAAAATTTACACCAATCCGCTGAAACAATGGGAGTGAGTGGGGCTTTTACTTCTCAACAGGACAGAAGCATACGGCTAGAATAACTAAACAATTTTTCACAAACAATGAAGGAAATGTACTTGAATGGGCATCGATGTCGTCCGACCTTAATCCTATTGAACATTTGTGGGACGAACTGGATCGCAGGATCCCCATATATGCAAGACAAAACAGTACTCAATTTAAAGACAAAATTTTTGGAAATGTGGTCTAGTTTGCCTCTCAATGCTTTACAAAACCTGATAGAATCAGTGTATAGAAGGCTTAACGCTGTTCTGTTGAATAATGGCGGCCATGCAAAATATTAAAAATTAAAAAAAAAAACGTGTTTTGATCTCTTACATTATTTTCTTTGTAATTTTCATCAAACTTTCAATACTAGACCTAGAACTAGTTTTCGTATAATTTATGATTCGTTTGAAGCACGATTGCTAATTTCTTATTAAAATGACTATTATTAATTACGGTTTAATAAAGTGTTTCATTTAGAGAGATTTTTATTTTTTCACACAATATTTTATTTTTTATATTATTTTTTTTCATTTCAACTGACTTTTCAGAGAACACTACATACACAAAAACATATTTTTTATTTATCTATAAGTTTACTTGTAATTGCGTATTATTTTTTTTATTATCCTCTTCTTTTAGCCATTTTTATAGAAATAACAATAAGAAAATTGCTATAAAAATGTTTATTTAACGATTATACGACAATTCTCTATGGATACAAGTTTTAGAATCTGTCTAAAACAATGCAAAACGCGACTAAATAAAAATATATCCGCAGTCGCATACACATTCAAGTGTACGTACGGATAATTACACATATAGTTGTGTTTTTATTGACTTTAATTGGAAGAAAACCGAGTTAATTAAGAAATATTTATCACGAATGACTCACTGTGACGAGATCTAGGAAGTATTTTTTTTATATATAGAACATCGTTTACTGAATGAAATGTGAAAAATGATTATCCGCTAATGAATGGAAATCGATTTGTATATTTTACAACGCGTATCCGATCTGTCTTTATGAGTACATTCTGCTGCTGTTTCTTTCTTATCTGCACACTATTCGATTTTATAGATACATACGGTATTAATCATCATTTTCATTAACAATCACGTTGCATTATTGTTTGTTTTTTGCCTTTAACATCGTGTGTTAAGTGCATGTGATTCGATGTCGTCCTTCGAAGGTCGTATTAGTCATACAGTATATACTTATTAACTTTGATTTGCGAAATAATTTATAGATATATTTACAAGCAGATCCGAGTCGACGCAGCAACTTAATGTCCGTAGAGATGCACTTATATATATTTAGCTTTTGTACTTTGTACAGACGCAATAAACAAAATGATCTATACATCACAAATGTAAACATAATAGATTGGAGTGATGATTAATTGTATGGATAGAAATGTATTTTAAGAATTCTTATGCATACAATGTAGTCGACTCGTAAGATTTGTTCAAACTTTCTTTTCGTATGTTCATTTAGTATTAAAAAATTACAATTTGGATCAAAAATATAAAATGGGCTTAGAATTGCCGTAATTTATTTTTAGATAAATCATTAAATGTTCTCATTATTTATTCGTTAAAAACAAACAGCTTTAACTGGAATTTTCTACGACATCTTGACTAGTGTATATTTATAATAAATGAAAATATTGTGTTGGCCAAAAACTGATTGCGTTTTTTTTCTATGTAAACGAATGGCGAACTTTTCATGGGAAACAAAAACTTTATTAAATAATGTATTGTACATTTTGTTCGATTACCTTTCGCTATCCTTCAGGCAACTTCATTGTTCTCCGCTCAAAAAAGTTCTTATCTTTTTCGACAAAAAAACAGTACCAAGAACGATTTGATATCCTCATCAGCATTGAAGGTTTTACCATTCAAGGCGATTTGCAAAGAACGAAACAAATGGTAGACTGATGGGGTCAGGTCTGGCTAATATAGTGGATGTGGTAACATATCCCATCCAAGCTGCAACAAATTTTGACGAGTGACCAAACTTGTATGTTATCTAGCGTTATCATGGTGAAATACAACACTTTTACGATTCACCAATTCTGGTCGGTTCTGTTTGATGGCATCATTTAATTTATCCAGTTGACAAATCCAGTACACGTCCAAATTAATGATTTGGTTCCTTGTAAGCAGCTCAAAATACACAATACCTTTGAAATCCCGCTAGCATGACAGCATAACCTTCCTTTGGCGAATATCTGCTTTTCAAGTGCTTTGAGCAGATTCATCACGTTTGCTCCACGATGTTTTTCGTTCGATGTTGTTGTAGTCTATCTATTTTTCATCTCTTATTCGTTGGGAGTCCCAAAAATCAGTTTCCATCGCCTTCCCAGCCAAAAAAAAAGATCTTCGGCTTCTTCGGCTCACTGTCACCAGTCTTCTACTTCGATTCGGGTAGTGGTAGATCCCTGTTTCATTCACGATGACGAATTGACGCAAAAAAGTCTGCTCATTTTTTCATTTTAGCGGCAACCGCTACAATGCTCGCTCCAAATATCTGTAGAACATGAACAACGGGTCGTTTCTGGTTGAAATTTCGCCTATACTAGTTTGAAAAGGGACACTTAATAACCGTGACGTTACCAAATAAATGGTTGCGCCATATCATAGAAATTGACCAAACTTATCAAACGACCCACGTAAATATTATATACATATCAATATATATATATATATATATAAAAGACAATATCTAGAGAAAATTGAAATAAAAGGAACATCAGTCAGAAAAGATACATATTTATTCGGATCAATTTACTAGTAAAAAATAGATGGTTGGTTATTGGGGGTTTAGGGCGCTTCGACAGCTGAGGTACGTAAAAAATAGATCATTCATTGATAAACAAAATAACAAAAATGGGTCGGAGTTCTTTTGAACAAAGCGCTTTAATACTGAAATCAAAATCCTATTTTTTAAAAAAGGAAACATATTCAATTGATGTTTATTACTTCCTACTCATGAAAGTGATATATTGTACTTAAATGCTAAAATAATAAGCAATTTCTATTATTACATTCAGCGAAGAATCGAAACGTTGTTTATACAGAATAATAAAAAGAGATAAGAGAAGAATATAATTGTTATGAAAATAAACAAGATTAAGAAAAGATATACTAACATAAGTAAAGAATTTAAAATGAAACTTGAGCTGGATATATTAAAGGATAATAAAAATTATTGTCTGAGCCTTTATCTTTCTTTCAACTCAAAGCCACTACCTTTTTTTGGACAAGCGATTCATCAGCTATTCGACAGATGGAACGAAGTTATACAAATTAATGGGCGATATTTTGAGAATTGAAACGTATTTCATGTTTGTGTAAACGTTTATTTTCCGAAAAACGGTACCGAGTTAATTTGTACACCTAATAAATTGATGAGATGAGAGAAGATCAGATGTAAAAGTATAATGCATTGCCTTTCTCTTAGACATTAAAATAGGATATGATTTTAATAAGTGTTTTTGAAATTTAAGGTTATTCCCGTATAAATTTCTTATATTATATTTCGTCGAATTCTTTATAATGATGATAATGGTTGACTCATGTATATTAAACTACAAGTGCTAAGTGTATACGACACGAGCAAAATATTTAACAGAAACGTAGAATAATAATGAAGGTAACCAAAGACAACAAGGATTTTTGTTATCCATTTATCGTTGAGTCACAATGTATGTATATATATATATATATATATATATATATATATATATATATATACATAGTATTTTGATAGAATTTTTGACCATCACATATGGATGCAAGACTCTAAGGTACCTATCGAAAAAAATGCTATTACCTTTTTTTAGTAAAAGTTCGGACCTCCACTGTGTACCATTTGCGGTTACCTGATTAAGAACTATAATTATTTTATGTAGAAATTACTTTCAACTGACGAAATCTAAACGAATGAAACACCTGGCCGATTTCACCTTGAGCCCGCTTATATGATTGTACACAAATTCGACGTTTTCTAAATTTTACATAATCATTTAGCAAAAACACTTTGTTTACTTTAACTTTCATTAATATTTAATACGATACATAAATATTAAGTGATAATGTTTCTACATCATTCGCTAGACTTGTATTTACAATTTACATAAAATGAATAAATAAATAGTAACAAATAATATAAACAGTTTTGAAACTGATTGCCATTAAAGATGATTATGATTGTTTGATTAAAAATCAGTTTTTAACAAAAGTTTTATCTTCTGAAAAATCTGTTACCTTCTGGGTTTCTTTCCTTAAAAAATATAAACTTTTCTTCAATTATGGCTGTTCTTCATGTGTATTTTATAATACAAATTATATTTTTTTAATTATAAAACAGTTTTGACAGTAAAACATCGATTGAATGAAATTTTCAAATGTATTAGAAGAATATATCTTTTAATACATAAAAATTTCATATTAGAATAGAGAGACTGAATGAAATAGATTTTTTTCTCAAACAAATTAACACTATAAATTTCACGATTTTATTTTATTAAAATGTTCTGTAATTAATTGTTGTCTATTTAATGCGTAAAGGAACACACTTCCTTGGAAATATTAGGTTGTCAGGAAATAATTGCGATTTTTGTTTTCTGAATTCTAAACTTAATTTTCTTTTAATGAAAGTATCATTTCATTGTACTCGTGTTGGTATCATTTTAAAGTGCATTTTTCGATCTGTATTTTCGTACCATCGACTTCGGTTTTATTATCAATCCGCTTCAAACTGGGCTGTTGAATTAAAGATGGAAAGAAGAAAATAAGAGCATTTTTTATATGAGTTCAAAACGGGTGATAAAGCAGCAGAAATTGCTCGAAAACTAAATTATGCTTTTGGTGTGGGTACTGTTAAGGAACGTACAGTGCAATGGTGGTTCCAAAAAAATTCGTGCTGGGAACGAGAACATTGAACAACTCATAACGACCAAGGTGTAAGTTGAATCAGAACCGCACTCAATAATTCAAGAGTTTGCACAAATGTTAGGCGTTAGACATCCAAAAGTTCTGGACCACTGAAAACAGCTACGAACATCAAAAAAGAGAAAATGTATATGAATTTGAAGGTCATAAACCGCAATTTTTTTCAACCAACTTAATACAATCATTCTTAGAGTACACGCATAGAAAACTTATCTTCGTAAATTTGTGTGTGAACGCGAATTTGAGACAATACCAAGTTATAATTGTAGATAGTATTTTTTTTTTAAATGGTAAACGACGAAGTTTAAGATTTAATGAAT
Organism: Acanthacorydalis orientalis; assembly: GCA_034766995.1. NCBI lineage: Eukaryota > Metazoa > Arthropoda > Insecta > Megaloptera > Corydalidae > Acanthacorydalis > Acanthacorydalis orientalis. The sequence goes on along the minus strand of CM068315.1, from coordinate 38,143,023 downwards.
AAAGACTATGCACAGTGAATTTAAAAAGATAGAGAAATTAAACGTAGTAATATTTTCAAACAGTGTAAATGAAAAAATAATTTTACGAAATACTGGCTGTAAGAGTTATAAAAGAATTGAAATAATTATTGATAAGCAATTGGTGAAATTAAATACTAATATGAATTCACCGAAAACTTAATGATGTCATTGATAATGAAAGAAAAACGATATTATATAAAGAAAAACAGAAAGTTATAGGAAAAAATAATCACTTTTGTTTTTAATTTTTAACTAGTCTTTAATTTTATTCCTCACTTGAAATTTGTATTAATATCGAATTGAAAAAAAGCATAATTTTTATTACATTTAACACATATATAAACTTATTAGGTGATATATTATCAACGATAAAGTTTATGACGTTTAGCACTCATAATACAAAGAGTTTGATAATAAAAAATGTGTAAGAAAACCAAACTAAAAAACCAAACGATAAGAAATTAAATAAATTTATATAAAAGTTATTACATTTTTCTAACTTTTATTGTTTGAATGTTAGTGAAGTACATATCTTTTATTTTATTCCTTTTATGAAAAGAGCTATTACATGTTTTTTTTTCATTCATAAGTATCATTTCTAATTGAAGCTGTACAATACTTCGAGAATAATAGTAGAAAAGTTCAAGATAAAAATCAAGAAATTGTTTCAATCAGTATTATATATATATATATATATATATATATACATATATATATATATATATATATATAAAAAATGATTCAATTTAGAGTTCCATATGGAAGTATTAAAATGGGGCTCAAGAATTAAGAAAATATTATTTTATTTTAGTATTTTAGTTCAATTCAATACAAAAATAGAATTGAACTAAAATACTATTTTTTTTTTAATTTTTATGATTTTTTAATACTTTTGTGTAAAGTTTAAGTTGAATCACCTCTCTCTCTTTCTATATATATATATACATATATACATATATACATACATGTATATATATATATATATGGAGAGAGAGAGAGAGAGAAAGATGGAAACTAATGGATGAATCAATTATTATTTATTGCAGTTTTCGTCATTTTCATCAAATCTAGCAATTTTTATTCGCCTACATTTATACCAGTATTGCGGTTTTATATTTTCACGAATTGCTATTACAAAGTATATATATATGTATATGTATATATATATATATGTATATGGATATATATATATATATATGTATATATATATATATATGTATATATATATATATATATGTATATATGTATATATATATATATGTATATATATATATATATATATATATATATGTATATATATATATATATGTATATATGTATATATATATATATATGTATATATATATATATATATGTATATATATATGTATATATATATATATGTATATATATGTATATATATATATATATGTATATATATATATGTATATATATATATATATATATATATATATGTATATATATATATATATATATATATGTATATATATATATATATATATATATATATGTATATATCTCCATGCCTATTCACATACATAATTTGTATTTTTAATAAACTAATCATACACTCTATAAAATTATATTGAATAATAAATTGGCTACGTACATATATATCAAGAGCATTTTGAATGTTTGATCATGAAACGACCTCGAGTTAAAAATATTCCACGTAATCATACTTTGATGTTTTTCTTCTTTGAATGCTCATGAGCGTAGGTACACGATACGCCGTAATGCTCTTCTCAAGGATGATGTTTCTTGATATAATCAAGTTCTTACATGTGATATCGTTTAATTTAACATTTCTAAAAAATACAATACTTTGCTGACTCACTCATTACGAATATTTCTATCTTATATTTGCAAAAAGTAATAAATGTCTAATAAATTAACAAGTACACACACAACTGCACACATATGCGTAGATATATGCATGTATATATATATATATATATATATATATATATATATATATATATATATATATATACATATTAAAGGCGCATAAGGCGACCTATGTAAAATTAAACACCTCTTTCACGCTATAATACAATTTTATGTCCAAAATCGAAATTAGGGAAATTACATTTTTCGATTTAAAATTTCAGAAATGAAATTTAGGGAATCACCTTGTTTTGAAACATCACTGTGTGTTAAAACATCGTGCACGGCTTGTATCTAGAAGGCCATGGCTATGTATTTTATTTTTAAAAAATATCATTTAAAATGAATTATTCAATGAATTTATGTTATATACCAAAGTCTAAGTTCCTTTTTTTTTAAATAAAAATTTTAATTTCTATATAAGCACAATAAATTCTTTGCGTTATTTTAAACTTTCTGTTATTGTATGGGGCGTGTAAGACGACCTCCTGATCTTTGAAGAATTTTTTTAAGTTTTAACGGTCGCCTTATACGCCGATATATACGGTTTACTAAATTCTAGAAAGTAGACTACGCTTGATAAATCCTTTTTCTAATTTCTTCCCATTTTGATCGATTCAATATTTCTCCTTTGGCACGTTTCTATTTTTTCCGATATATTTGTTCTATCTACTTCAACTCCGTAGCCAAACCATTATATTAGAGAGGGCATCCATAATTATTGAGACAATTTTTTTATGTCAAAATTGTTGGGGGGTTAGGAAACGCGCTCATAAAAACAATTTTTTTCATGCGTTGAAACGTTTTTAATCATCACGGTAAACCCATTAGTAAGATTCTCCCAATAATTCTCCATGATTTTCAAATCTTCCAAAATCGCAGGTTTTGTTAGAGGGAGGGGCAAACGGAGTAACTAGGATGAAAATGCCCCCTGGCCCACCCCTGACGATGAGCCTGATCTACTTACTGACCGTTTTTGCCGGTTGTAGAGTTTAAAAGTAATATCTTAAAGGACCAAGTACAATAGTAGGTATGCTATGTAGTAAAAGGTCAATGAGTCGAATATCAATGATATAAAAGGAGTTTAAAAATTTACCTCTCAACAAAAAAACGCTTGTATATTGAACAAAAAGTATCTTTGATCGAATGTGAGATTAAAATATGTTATGAATAGATGTCGTAGTTCGAAATAATAAATAGGTTCAAGGATGTATCTAATGAAATTTAGATTCCATAGTTTACCTGTAGAGAAAATGAATTATATTATTTCATTTTATATTGTAATAGTCTACAATTAATGATATTTTTGTCTGTTTTTCTATACAACTATTGCTCCTAGTTGTTTTGCACAAATTGTGAAAGCTGAGTATGAGTTAGATTCTTCTACGTCCGATTTCACCCTTCGTCATTTTAAGGTGTTCTAGAATAGTTTCAAACCTATAATATATAAATATGAGAAAAGTCGAAACCGGTTATTGAAGAAACGCATTCATATGCAACTCTCGGAATTTGTACAGAACAACTATACATAACGATTTCGTTATTTCCAGTCGGAGATAAAAATATTGTCCGTGGGATGAATTATGTAACTTTCGTCGATAAGATTCAGTTTGAAATTGTTCCCTTAATAGGAAACAGTTTGGCCGTTTCTTTGAAATTCTGTAAGAATGATATTGATGCGATGCGTTATAAAAAACTCAAGTTGTCCATTCGTATGTCTGACAAATTAACGAAATTCTTCAATGTTTTCAGTTTCAAAAAATGTTACTGCATATACAATATATAGTTTATTTTATAAACAATAATATACAATATAGCAGTCATTAACCACGTCCAAGTTAGAACAATTAAGAATCAAGAAATCAATCGACATCAAAGAAGTATTGACGTAGAGTTCGCTTCCATTTAACACAGACTACTCAAATGTGTTTACCCAAACATATACTCGATTCAATTGGAAATGTAATTGTGTACAACAGTTAACAATTATCATCAATCTGTCAGGTTCTTAAACAGAGACACGTGGTGTTTGTGAAGTACTCGAACGGACTGTTTTCGTATGATCTGTGAAAATACTTGACTGTTCGTGTGTATGCTAAACTAATTTACTTGCTCGTCGGATACAGTAAACGTGAAATACTGAAATGTAATTAGCCGCGTTCGATTAGCCACAGACGAGAGAAAAAATCGTTATCTTGATGTTGTCATTAACGTGAGATCCGGCTTGGAATCATTTGCCGATCATACTTTCTATCATATAAACATTTTCTCATAGGTAAATGACTAAGTATTTCTATATAAAAATATATATTCATCTATGTATGTATATATATATATATATATATATATATATATATATATATATATATATATATATATATTAAAACCACTTTTTTAATCGATTATATCGCTTTATATTGTCATTAAAAAACTTGAAGGACAGCAGCAATAATTATTATTCATTGTATAATAAAAACATATTTTTGTAAAATCAAATATGTATATTATACACACACACACATACATATATATATATATATATATATATATATATATATATATATATGTAAATATATATATATATATATATATATATATATAATACAAGAGTCGATTAATAAGTATTGTAAAAAAAGTAAGTGAAATACCGTTTTTGGAAAAAAATATATAAATTTTATATATTTTTTTCCAAATTTTTATATATTTTTTTTTGTTATATAAATTTTATTTATTTATTTATTTTAAAATTATATTTCTTATTGATTTGTATTGCATGAAAAAATATCCAATTGACTATTATATTTAAGAAAAATCCATCAAAATTAATTTTTAAATTGTATCCACCTGAAAACTTGAATTTGATATTTTAGATCTCAGATTTATTTCATCGCATTTCAGTGTACTAGTTACCAAAAAAAAAACTCTTATCGTTAAAATTACTTATAACAACAATAAAAGTACATTTCGTTATCTTTTCTAAAGGAAAACATATCTCGCTATTCTTCGGATAAAAATTGCACCCTGTATTACGATTCATAAAGTTTGAAAACCAGATTTTTATTTAAAAAGAAAAACGAGTTTTATCTTGCTTATGACTATATGACATTTTTATTATCAGGAAAATAGGTTCGCTAACATATTTGGATAATTTGGAGTTTACTGTATTGGATAATCCTTAATTTATGATATATTAATTCTTTTTAGAATAAAGAATTAATTTTAATGTAATTTTCAATCATATTTGATATTATAATTCAAATCTGGTAAAGTTCATTTATTCATTGTTTGCTTTATATCAGTTATATGAAAAAATTGTATCTCTTATTTTATATATGTACAATTATGCGTATTATAAACAATAGTATAATTGTTGACGAATTCTATAAGATAAAAAACAATTGTATCTTGTAATGGAGATTAAATCATAGACTAAAATAAAAAGAATTGTAAAACTGTATCATAATTTTTACATACAAAACTACAGATTCGAAATTTTTTCTACGGAGTAATTATTTTTTTCTTATTTTTGAATCAAATGTATATATATATATATATATATATATATATATATATATATATATAATTTAATTTAATTTTAGATTATATTATAAATACATATGCTATTGACAAAAATCAGTCGGATGTCCATTTCTATTATTAATTTTATATCTAATCAAATTAAAAAAAGGATTGTTCGTTTTCATATCGTGATCCTGTTGTATTTTCTTCTCCAGATATATCCGCTTTAGGTAAATCTTGATGTATTTTGCTACGACTGATCATCATGAAGATTGGTCAAAAGTCAAACTGGGCATAGTAGATTAGCTCGACAGTAAGAAGACAATAGAAAGTAGATTGAGAATGATCTAGTAGTTGATACTGGGTAGTTTATATTTAATGAATTAAAGCAGAATGTTGAATTTTGTTTTATTTCAAATCTTCCAATTTGGAAAATAAGTATGAACAACCAGCTGGTAAATATAAAGACATAAATTAATGTAGCGTTTTAATATGTGGGTCTCAAAAGTAATCGTACACGTGCAGTTTAGAAGAAAACTTATAAAATAAACTTAACTGGCAAATAATATTTGAATTCTACTTTAACATAAGCAATTGTGAATCCCATTAAAATTAAATTTTATACTTTTTTTGAATTCTTATTACTTTAATTGCACATTAATCCATTTTAATAAACAAAAGTCAAATATCATCTTACAAAAGTCATCGCACAAAAAAATAGATTTAAGGAATTCGCCGAGTATCGACAATGTGTTGATAGAGACACGTTTATTTGTTAGTCTAACAATATTATACATAACGTAAGAACAAGTCTCGGCCTTTTTTATTGTTCGGAACGCGCTATTTAACAACCAAAAATGAGTCAAAAGGAAATTTCGGCAAAAATAAGGAAATTATTTTCCATTATAATGCAAATAAAATAGTGCTGGAAATTCCAGAAACAGTAAAAACAAGTCGTTCTACTGTTTTCGATAAAATTAAAATATTTAAAATTGAAAACCGAATAAAAAAGAGAGCTTGTTGTGGCCGTCCAAAATTATTAAATCAACGTTGTGAACGATTTGTTTTACGAGATATTAAGAAAAGCCGTATTGCTTGATAATTATTATTCTAATTTATATTATTAACAATTAATTATATAATAATAAAATTTATTTGTATATTTTTTATAACAGCGGATGCTGGCACAAAAGTAACCTATACTATTATTTATTACTTATTCTAAATTTCTTTAATTATTAATACCAAATACTGCGATTAAAACATTTTTTTATTCATTAAAAATAAAAACAATTCTTGCAAAAACTTACATATAAAATATAAAAATAACAAATTTTTCAGCTAAAATAAAACTTTATTTATTTAAATTAAAATATACTTTTAAAATAAATAAATATATTTAGGATTGCTTGATTGTAATGCTGTGAATGCATCCACTTTGATTATGCTATCTAGACACCATCTGACATTGTCTTAGGTCATAATTCGATATTAAATAAATTTTTAGTAATTTTAATCTAGAGGGGAATAAATTATTTAAAAAGGGAGCTGCAGTATAAATCTGTCTAACATTTTAAATTCTGTATGAAGAGTATTTAAAATTGAAAATCATAGAAAAGAGAATCGTGTTCGTAAAATTCAATAAGTTATTGGAATAATTATTAAACCTAAAAAAGTTCTTTAATCAATTTAATGACAAATTAAGATTTGATGAGGGATCAAAAATTGAGAATAAGTTTGTTATCATTTTCAATTAAGAGGGTTTAATTTAAAATTTTTGTGAGATTCTTCAGGGAAGGAGGTAGAGTAAATAAAATAATTTATAATGATAAATAAAATTAATAAAATAAAATTAATAAATAAAATTATAATAAAGGAAAATAAAATAAATAAAATTAATCAATTAATAGGAGCTATTTGAGAGATCAAAGAATATTAGAATAATACTAATAATTTAAAAAAAATTATGAACAGTGAAGTGTATTAAAGTGAATATTGGGTTTATTATTTTTAGCTATTATAGGTGGGAGAATATTAAGATGATTAATTTTTCCTTCTCCTAGAGTAATTGTTTTACCTTTATTAATAGAGTTTATAGCTTTGTTAGTAAGATTAATTGGAATATGAATTGGGTATGAATTATCAAAGTTTGTTATATTGAAAATTAAATAGATTAAGATTTTATATATTATCAAGTTTTTTAAGATTTATACCTGTTTTATCAACTAAGTTTATTAGTAATTTATTTTTAAGATTAGGATATAAGATTATTAAAAGAATTGATCGGGGTTGAAGAGAAATTAAAGGTGGTCAAAGAATACATAATACAAAAAAAAATATATTTCAATAAATCAATTGATTCAATTGATGCAGTGCAGGAAATATTTCTGCCAACCTGGAGGTGGCAACAGGAATAGGTGTGAGTCCTGAAACAGTGTGGAGAACCATCAGAATCTTGGGTTATCGGGGAAAAACCATAAGAAGAAATTCTTCGTCAGCGAAGCAGATCGAAAGAAGCGATTAAAATTCACTGAAATCAATAAAAATTAAAATCTGCAGTATTGAAATAAAATAATATTTTCTGTCTAAAGCAAAATTAACATTTTTAGAAACAATGGTCGTTTAATTGTTTGGCGAAAACTTAATGAAGAGTTTAAAAAATAAAACTTAAAACTGATAATAATGCATGGCGATGGCAGTGTTATTGATTGAGGGGAGAGGGGGGGGGGTACATGAGTGGATGGGGTCGAAGATTTAGTTTTTCTTGATGAAACAATGGATCAGAATGTTTATTTAAATATTTTGAAATATAATATAAAGCAATGTGCAGAGAAATTGAGTCTAAGCAACAACTTTTAATACTATCAAGATAACGACCTGAAGCAAAAAGCTCATATGGTTCGTCTCTGGTTGTTTTGTAATTGCTCAAAAGTTATAGAAACGCCGCCACAATCTCCGGATCTTAACCCAATCGAACATCTTTGGGATGTACCGAAAAAAATACTGAGAAAGCACACCGTAACATCAATAGATGGACTAAGAAAAATTTTAGCGGTGAATGGGAAAATATTTCGTTGTAAGTGATTACAAACTTCGTACAGTGAATGCCGAGAAGATTAATCTAAGTACTGGAAGCAAAGGGTAACCCCATCAGATATGAAAGTAACCCTCAGTAAAATTTATCATTGATATTATATATTTATTATTTCACTGTCCGATGACTTTATGAGTGATTTTTTTGACTTTTCTTTATTAAAATGAATTTATGTGTAATTAAAGTATTAAAAATTCAAAAAAGAGTATAAATTTCAATTTCAGTGGGATTTAAAATTGTTAGGGTTAAAATAGAATTTAAAAATTATTTACCAATTAAGTTTATTTCATGAATTGTCTTTTAAGCTGCAAGTGTCCAATGACTTCTGAGACTCAATATACACTGTTTATTGTATTCATTAAAAAAAGTTATCGACTAATCTATAATTTTTATACGATACGATTTTTTTTAATCACAAAGCCTACAAATATATACATATATATATATATATATATATATATATATATATATATATATATATAGAGAGAGAGAGAGAGAGAGAGAGAAAGAGAGCCATAAAGCCAAGAATATAATCAATTTAATTTCATCCATAAATGAAAACAATCGATCATTAAATTATTTTTATTATGAGTTTTTTATTCTCATGATTCAAACAGTTTTTATCAAATCGATTAAAAGTTTTGTAAACAAAACTATTTACTGGAGTAACAAACTACGGATTTAAATACTATAGATACGCTCCACTTTGTCTAGAATGACTGTTATATTTTTTTTACGATACACATTAAAGCATTTTTATAAGTTTGTTTTGCGATGTGTCAATTCTCTTTTATTAATATGTACAATGAGTTCTTCGTCCTCTATACTTGTACGTTAGCTATTTTTGTAATGTTGCGACAAAGCGATTGTTTAAAACGTGCACATGAATATTATTAATGCATGTGGTTAGACACTAGAATTCCCTGTTACTAATATCTCTTTTGACCTGGAAATACAACTGGTTAATTCTTTATCTACAATCATTATGATTTTGTAAATCGTCGTCTATATTCAATATTTTTTATAATTTTTCCTTAATATGATACAAAGTATATTTTTATTTTTATGATATCGCAACAAACAAATTACACAATGATAATTGGGAATGTAATTATATTTCGTTGGAAAAGATGAATAAATTTATTAATGTATGTTTTAGATATCTCTTCAAACAATTTATTTATAATAAAAAAATCCTTTACATGAAAGAGCTTTGCTGAATGTTCAAAAACATTTTAACGATGTGCATTATTTTCAATCAATGAAATAATGATATAAAATTGTAATATTGATTTTAAAGAACATATAATTATAAAAAAAATATCAGTCGAACATATGAATACATGGTTAAATACATAAATTACCAGAATATTTACTTTTAAGTATTTTAAATAATTAATATCCATTCATGTGATTTGTGCGTTTTAGTTTTTAAATTAAAATTGATTATAAGAAAACAAACATATGGATATATATATATATATATATATATATATATATATATATATATAAAAATTGGAACAAAAGTTCGTAGCGCTTGCCAATAGATGTCATTAATTGAAGTTTCGCGCGCAGCTCGATTATATGACATGAGTCCATATTTGTTATTTTGATAGATGACATTTCATCGTTTCTCTCTTTGTATTTTCGTACAATTTTGTTAATTTTAAGTCTATTAAATTTAAAATAGAAAATGGAGGAATATAAGGTAGTTTTTCGTCATTTGATGCCGTTTTATTTTCCTTGAAGAAAAAGCGCTGCAGACAGCAAAAAAGATCAAAAAAGATATCATCCGTTGATGGAGAAAATGCCATAGCTGGCAGTACTGTTTGAAAGTGGTTCGCTTGGTTCAGAGATGGAAAATTCGACATAGAGGATCAGGAACGTTTCTGTAAGCCTGCAGTTGTTCATAATGACCAAATTGCAACACTTATTAAAAAGTATCAACCTTTCACAACACGAGACATCGCAGAGATACTGCAGGTGTCTCATTTGGAGACACGTGGATTTGTGTATCGCTATGATGTTTGGGTACTTCATAATTTAACTGAAAGAAATTTAATGGAACACATTTCCATCATTCGCACCTTAAAAGAAACCAAAACGACTCATTTCTGAAACTATTAATCACGGGCGATGAAAAATGAATCGTCTACAATAATATGGATCGAAAAAGGTCTTGGAGAAAACGAAATGAGCCTCCGTTATCCTGTCCAAAAGCAGGTCTTCATCCGAACAAGGTGATGTTGTGTATCTGATGGGATTGGAAGGGTGTTGTGTATTACGAGCTTCTCTCAAATAATCAGACGATAAATTCGGAGAAGTATCGTGCTCAACTGGACTAATTAAGGACACCAATCGACTAAAACCGTTCAGAATTGATCAATCGGAAGGGTATCATGTTCCATCAAAACAACGCCAGACCTCACATCCCTTTACAGGCCCAACAGAAATTGAAGCAGTTTGGCTAGACGTCCTACCTCACTTGCCGTATTCACCTGATCATACATCTTCAGATTACCATTTGTTCCAGTCCCTACAGAATTCCCTTAATGGAAAAAACATCACTTCCCTGGAAGCATGCAGAAACTACCTGGATCAATTCATCGCCCAGAAAGATGCCAAGTTCTTGGAAGACGAAATTATGAAACTATGTGAAAGATGGCGAAAAGTGGTGGATCAAAATGGCACATATGTATTAGAATAAATATTTAATGAATATATGTAAATATATAAATATATGTACAAATAAGTAAACATTGGCTTTGAATTTCATCATAAAACTCTACGAACTTATGTTCTAACCCTTATGTATATATATATATATATATATATATATATATATATGTGTGTGTGTGTGTATATATATATATATATATATATATATATATATATATATATATACACTTTAAATGTCAACAAATTAATAACGTACTGTTTATCATTTGTGCACGCATATATAAAATAAAAAAAAGACATAAACGAGAAAAGATTTATTTATTTATTATAATATCTTGTTATTTACACTCGAATGTAATGTTGAGTACACTGCGTTTCTTCTACATCAGTTTATTAGAAACACAAATAATCAAATACTATAGAAATTGAAATAAATACCTACGAACAATAAATAATCCTTGCATACGTATAATTTATGAATGTGTGAAGATACAGTATGTTAAATATGAAAGTAAGAAAACATATAGATATTTGTTTATATTGTGCATAAGAGGAGTCACAAGTTGACTTTAATAATTCCTATTTATTCTCGGAAATGAAATTTATACCTTACGTGGCAACTCACCTTTCATTAACTCTCTGAACTGAAAATATTCCCATTGAATGATTCGACGTCGTTCTTGAAGAACCTTGAACTGTCTGTCATACATTTTTTTTATGTTTTTTTTTCTTTTCATCTCCGCGTAAGCTGGATAGCGACAAAAACGCTGTAGACATATGATCGTGTTATACAAAACAGGTCTTATATTACTTGCATAAAATGATTTCTCTGTTCGGATTTTTGTTCGGAGGCAAGTGATCTTTTCGATATAAAAATTATTTGGAATAAGACTGTTTGCGAAAGGTACAATTAAATAATTACATCTATAAAATATGTAACAGAAATACATGAACATATTAGGGAATGAATGTAACGTAAGTACATATCAAAGTAGCTATATAAATATTAAATACTTTGATAACTACACGGATGCCGAAAATTGAAGTTTCTATACTTATTTTTTGATATTTTCTCTATACACATATCAAAGGTTATAAAAATATTATTTAAAAAATAAACTGTTTCGCTAAACTTATTTCCATTTCGATTTTTTTAATAACCGCGAGAAAATTATATATTCATTGTTTTGTGAAAATGAGTGACTTGAAAAAAAATACTATTGTATTTAATTTCACAAATGTGTTTCCGCACTGTATATTTTGCAAACATTTTTTGTGCTGTATCTGATCAAAATGTTCTATAGATACTAATTGCTCATTTTGATTATGGTTTACGCGCATTTCAATATCGGTGCAATCAGACTTTAAGCGCTAAGATAGAACTAGAAGTGATAGAATCGCCATCTAAATGCATACAAACCACAATCAGAATGAATAGAATGCCATTTTTATTAAATAAAAAAGAAAAAATGTGATGTCTAGAGAGTAAAAATTCTCTTGTAAAAGTGAATTAGCTACATTACCAAAAACTAAACTTGTGACATTATGTAATGCGAAATGGACTGACAATATATATTAGGTTAGTACAAAAATAATTGAGGATTATGACCTTCAGATTCGTATACATTTACAGCTTTTTTGATTTATTTAGCTGTTTTAAGTTGTCCAGAACTGTTGGATGCCTAACGTCTAACTTTTGTGCAAGTCCTCGAATTGTTATGCGTGGTTCTGATTCAACTAACGCCTTCAGTTGGTCGTTATGAACTGAAGAAAAACACCCGCGACTTTCTTCATCTTCAAGACGGTCGTCTCCAACACGAAATTGTTGGAACCACCATTACACCTTACGTTCCTTAACAGTACCCACACCAAAAGCATCGTTTAGTTTATGTACAGTTTCTGCTGCTTTACCACCCGTTTTGAACTCATACAAAAAATGCTCTTATTTGCTTCTTTTCCATCTTTAATTCAATAGACCAATTTGAAACAAAATTAATAATAAAAACAAAGTCGGTGTTACAAAAATACAGACTAAAAATTTCACTTTAAAATGATATTAACATGAAAACGATGAAATTACACTTTCATTTAAAAAAAGATATTAAGGTTATAATTCAGAAAACAACCGCAATTATTTTCCTACCAACCTAATACTTTTCAATAAAATTTAATAGTTATTTTTCATAAATGTAGTAAACTGATGTTTGTATAATGTTGAAATTGTTAAAAATAAATTCCAATTTTTTAAAAAAAAACACATTTACATACGAAACATCGAATGTATATTCTAAAAAAATCATGACAAAAACTTTCTTTTATATAACGAAATCGCATAACGTACGTAGAAATTCATACTAGAATAAACTGGTTGTATAGTCAGATATTTTGTATTTTAAATTCCATTCAAAATTTGCTTTGTTATTTCCTGCAAATTTCAAATTAATCACTTCAGCGTTTTTACGAATGAATCAACTATTATAATTCTTCGAACTACATCGATATTATCTATGGTACTTTTTATTCCAACGTTTTTTTTTTAAATCACAAAGTGACATAAGAACAAATATTTTAACACTTAAAGTGTACAAACATTTCCACTGTTATATCTTAATTATTATAAATGAATTTAATATCATTATACTAAAATTATTTGCACATATCATAGAATTGATTAATGCTGATGTTATCCCATTTTTAATTTTTCTTCATAGGATGTAGTAATAATTTTAATAATACTTAATTTCAAATATTTCCGACAAAAGGAAAATAAAATTGACTTCCTCAAAGATAGACATTTCTTGTTAATGAATAATCTTATGATAACATCCTTTTTTGAAAGAATTAAGCGATGGTAAAAAATAAAATCTACTTTTTATGGTCAATTAGTCATAAATATGATTAGATCCGTGTTAAATCAAACAAGGATATAGAATATCATATTTATTTTTATCATTACTTGAAGAAGTTATTTGGCGGTAATAATTTAAATAACCATTTGTGAATTGTTCTTAATTCATGTTTACCTAATGGGATCTAAAATGAATTGAATACACTGAGTAAATTTTTTTATTCCGCTTGAAAAATATTACAAGTACACTATTTTCAGTAGCATGTATGATTTTTTTGGACCAAACTGGATTTAAAGTTGTTAATGTTAGTTATAATTACTTACTTAAGTAAGTATGTGTTACAGCTCTTAAGTTATCAGGTAGTTTGTGAATATACTGTAATATACATCATGTATAGATTAAGTATATCAAAAAACTACTAGAAAATAACTCAAAAACCGAGACAGTTATAGCAGATAACTACATAAATTACTCATCAGGATCAAGACTAGTAAGATAATCCAAACTGAATTTATGATAATCATGTGAACTGATGTGTTTCTTATCTACTACGACCAGAATCAATGTTTTCTTCGTGTTCAGATAGTCTTGGATGAGTTATTTTCACTTTTAAAATTGAAATTTAAGTCTTAAACTTGCAAGTTAAATTGCATTTAGATTTAAATTACTATTAGTACAAAAATACCTGAAAGTAAAAGCAGCAAAACCGGTCGTAGATTATAAGAAAAATATAGCTTTCTACAAAAATACCATAATAATTAGTTACAATAGATTCCACATGTATAAAAATTATTAAATGTAATTACAAATTATATTTATATATAACAATAAATGTTAGTTCTGTAAATTAAAATTTTAAAGTGGTTTCCATGAAAAATTGAATATATGCAGTTCGGACGATGGATACGGGAAACAAGAAGGATTTAGTCAATGCGTTTTAAATTATATGAATTATTAAGAAAAAGTCCTTTTTCACGATGAATGAATCGAAATTTACAATTGATATTTTTTTTTCGAAAAAACATGCAGCTCATTTATCAAACAAAATAAAAATTGAATAGTTATTTTTATAGAAATTATATTTATTCGGAGTGTTAGAATGTATCAGGTTGGTAGGAATATAATTGCGGTTTTTGTTTTCTGAATTATAATCTTCATTTTTTTCAATGAAAGTGTAATTTCATCGTGTACATATTAATATCATTTTAAAGTGCATTTTTCGGTCTGTATTTTGGTAACATCGACTTTGGTTTTATTACTAATTGGCCTTCAAATTGGACTATTGAATTAAAGATCGAAAAGAAGCAATTAAGAACACATTTTTGTACGAGTTAAAAACAGGCGGTAAAGCAGCAGAAACTGCTCGTAAACTAAACGATGCGTTTGGTGTGGGTGTTAAGGAACGTATGATCAAATGGTTGTTCCAAAAAATTCGTTGGGGACGAAAGGCTTGAAGATGAAGAAGGTCGCGGACGTCCTTCTTCAGTTCATAACGACCAACTGAAGGCGTTAGTTAAATCAGAATCACACACAACAATTCGAGAGTTTTCACAAAAGTTAAGCGTTGTCTTCCAACAGTTCTGGACTACTTAAAACAGCTAGGAAAATCAAAAAAACTTGACAAATGGGTGCTGCACGAAGGTCATAAACAACAATTACTTTTCTACCAATTTTCTAATACATAATTATCAAAAATACTACTACTAATAGTATACTGGTAATACTATTTTTTTATATTTAATTGCACTATTTACAACATATTACAACTATACAACTACTGGTATCTATCATTTTTATATGTCAAATTAATTCAAAAATACAGTTGAAAGCACAGGTGTTGTATTATTAAACAAATTCAAAACAAAAATGAAAATTTGTCATTTGAAAAACTCTGATGATAAAAACGAATGAGAAACATTTACACATCATAGTGTAATATGCAGCTAAAAATGAAGACAAATTACAAACGAAAAAGAAACTACTATACATGTTCAATAAAAATGTGAATGTTCAAATGCCAACGATTAAACATTGCATGTACAAATAAATTTTGACTACACTACAGATAATTTTTGCTGCATTTATTTTTAATATGTCCAGTCCATTCTGTAATATTTGATCAGATAGCCACATATTTTAAATTAACTTCTTAGAGTTATACATTTGAGATCGAATATAAGAATGAGTTCAACCCTGTTCGATGCATTAGTGGCGAGTTTATTAATAGTATAAAATGTACGTATGTATGGATGGATATGTGTGTGTGTGTTGCTTAGTCATAGCATGATGTTCTTTCTATAAAAACTTGCATGCCTACACGCATTATGCGGCCATCTATGGAAAAAGCCAGACTTGACTCGTATATTGTGTAGAGTCGAAGTTTGCCAAATCAAATTCCTGTAGTAATACTGCAGCTAACATTATTGTAAACTTCAATTGCATGCGATGATAAATGTTCGAGGTCTGAAATAAAAAATGCTTTTTTTTAATAAATTGAAAACATTAAATAATGGAATTGTAAATAACCATGATACGAGATCGAAATAAGCATCCGTGATTTGATTAATTATTCATTTATTTCAGACTGAAGTTAAATTATCTATTAAATTCGAGACATATATTATGATCGTTTGAATTGGCATGCGATTTAAATCATTTATATTAACAATGAATTCAATTATATTAGCTAACGCAACATATGAGGGGGTTTCGAAAAATTCGTAGAAGTGCCATGTGAATGGGAAGACTTGAAAGTATTTTTTTTCTTGAAGTGGCATCCTTGATTACTGGTCTGTAAAAATTTCAGCGCAAAACATCTTTTAGTTTAGCATTGATAGCAATCTAAATAAAACATGTTTGGCTATTTTTGTGAAATGGATAAATTGAAACATCGTACTGCTATTCAATTTTTAGTTTTGGATGGTATGAATCCCACCCAAATTTTTGGAAAGATGCGTAGTGTGTACGATGAACCCTCTTCAGCGTGTGCCACAGTGGCAACATAGACTGCTGAATTTGGAAGAGGCAAAACATACATCGAAGAGGACCCCTGTAGTAGCAGGTCTTCAACGTCAGTGACCGTAGAAAATGTTGATAAAGTGCATGATATGGTGTTAAGCAAACGGCGAGTGAAGGTGTATGAAATAGCAGAGGCTTTAGGCATGTCAAAAAGGTCGGCGAGATTAGTGCCGCGAATTTTGACTGTGGACCAAAAACGCACACAATACCAAAATTCAATGGATTACTTAGCCATGATGCGGCGTTATAAAAAAAAATTGTGTCGATGAGACTTGGATTCATCACCACATACCAGAGTCCAAAGAGTAATCGAAACAGTGGACTAAGAGAGGAGATAGGCGACCAAAGAAGCTGAAAGCTAGTTCATCGGAAAGCAGTCATGACTTCAATTTTTTTGGAATACGCAATTTTGTTGGTGGATTCTTTGAAAAATAGAAATACAATCAACAGCGCCTATTACTGTGCTCTTTTGGATAAGTTACGAGCCACCATTGATGAAAAACAACCCAGAACATAACGAAAAAAAACTTATTTCATCATGACAACGTTCCAGCTTGTTCTTCGATGCAAACAGCCATCAAAATCCATTCTCTTTGCTTTTTTCTATTTCTTCATGGCCCATATTCACCAGACCTGTGACTTTCATCTCTTTTCACAACTGATAACATTCCTTGCTGGGAACAGATTGTACACAGACGAGGAGGTAATAGCCGAAGTAGACACCTATTTTGAAGAGCTTGAGAAATCGCACTTTAACACCGGCATAATGGCATTCGAGCAACGTTGGATGCAATGTATTGTACCTTAAAGGAGATTATGTTGAAAAGATTATATTTAAAAATAATTATACTGCCCCAACTATCGTATTTCTATTCACTTCTACGAATTTTGTGAACCTCCCTCGTTTAGCATTGATAATATAAAGAAGAGAAATTAAACCTCCATAGAAATAAAATAAAAATATTAATTTTGATACACGAGTATACACTAATTGAAAATATGAAGACTAATAAACGATAAAATTTGAGTTATTTAATAATAAAAATTTTATAGTTAATAAAATATATCGGTCTTACATAGTTTAAAAACACAAAATTGGTTGAAATGTTAGTAGGTATCTAAAATGTCGATAAAAATATTGTCAAACATTTAACCAATATCGAATAGGGTGGCCATGTAGACAAATGAACGACAGACACATGTCAAATAAAAAGTTGTAAATATTCGAGGGCTGCAACTGCTGTGATAGACGAGACATTTCAAGGGCTGTTGAGTAGTAGGTAGTGAAAAATAGTCTGTTTTTTATCGATTGTTAAAAGTTGTTTCGATAGTTGTTTGTCTGTAACAATTAAGGAAAATGACGTTATTAATTTTTAATAAAAACGTATGTGACGGATTACTGTATCCAAAAGAAATCTGTTAAGTTGAATCTGTAACAACCTGGAAAAACAGATCAGACTAAAATTGGCGAATGACATGTTACACTAATGCTATTTCATGAGTTACAGAATTAGTCATTCCTTTTTGGAAAACTTTGTATGTATGAACCCAGTTTAGTAATTATAATACTGTAATTTTGGTCAATAATTTCATTAAATTAATTTAAAGTTATATATATATATATATATATATATATATATATATATATAAATTAATAAAGTATTTGCCATATGAATGAAAATTTAATTAGGAACTTTAATCAAAAACAGTAATGTAATTATATTTCTAACAAAGGTTACTTGTATTTTATGAATGCTATTTATTATATCTATAATATCTCTAAATACTTTTAAAAAATTGTATACACATACACACACACACACACACACATATATATATATATATATATATATATATATATATATATATATAATATAGTAAAATGTTGTCCCAAAAATTTTTGGATTGATTGAATTACCTATGAAATTGTGGCTCCATTTATTAAGTAGTACTGTTATTGATTAGCTTAAGATTTATTCTATTAATTTTAAGATAAAACTTCGAAGTTTCTGACTGCAGTTTTGAGGGAAAGAAATTGTTTATTTTCGCATGATAATTTACCGATTCGTCAAATTATTGTTTCCGATTTTTTGGTGTTCACAGATGACGTAGTTTTGAATTATTCCCTGTTTTTGTTTGATGTATCGTTCTGTAACTATTTTTTGTCTCCTAAACTAAATATGAAAATAAAATGAACACATTTTTATCCCATTAAAGACATTTAAAAAAAACTATAACTGATTTCTTAGAACTATTCTTAACAAGTTCTAGAGACGCTTTGTACTTAATCATTCTAATGACTGTATTACTTCAAATAGAAATTATTTTTTAACAATGTGTAATTGTAACTATTTTTGTAAAGTGCATTTCTTTAAATCGTTCTGAAAAAAATAGAACAAGATATATGTACATATATATATATATATATATATATATATATATATATATATAAATGTATATATATATATATATATATATATATATATATATATATATATATATATATATATATATATATATATATGGAGAACAAGAGGGAGAAAGAGTGTGAGAGAGAAAGAGATTTTATTCGAACTGTCGTAGGATAAAAAATATCATTACATGTATTTATATTAAAAAATGATTGATTTTAATCTCATAGCAGTGGAATTAATTTTTGTTCGTGTAAAAATAACTTGTTTCACAGTGGGGAGTTGTTTCTTTGCAATATCATGTTATGTATTATCTCGGGTTTAAAGTACGGAAAGGAAAGAAAATAATTGAAAAATAAATATTTTAATAAAATATATTAAACCAAAAAATAAAACATAAAGAGTAAAAACCAAGTAAGATGTGAAACGTAATGCTGAACAGAAATTAATTTTTGAAACATCATGACGAAAAATGTCGTCATGCCTGTTGGAGTTGTATTTCTAGCATGACGAAATATTTCGTTACACCAGGGTCTTGGGGGGAGAAACGTCTACTACAGCCCAGGATTTATTTTGTGATAATATGACAACAAATGACATGGACTTTACTTGTATACATTTAGAACATTATAAATAAGTAAAATAAGCATTCCTATAAACTGGCACACATATGTGACACAGTGCTATAGATAAAAAATATGTTGCAGCCCATGTATCAAATATATATGACACATTAAATTAAAAGAAAATGAATGGGACTGGAAAACAAAAACTAAATAAATACAATTTTTCAAAGTGAAATGCAGATGATTCATTTTGTATAATAAATTTTTAAACATTTGTCAACGCATAGCCCAATTAGTTGTCCATTGTTGGTTTTATAAATTTCACAAGTTGAGAAAGTAGCTTGTTGCCGCAGATACACGGCATCTGAGTCGTTTCTCCAATTTTTGCGGGAAGTGTTGTATATTTGAATTGTTGCTACCTGGAAACAGGTATTTCGCTGTCAGAATTTAGTAATTTCCTGGTAACAAACTAAAGACTGTAAAAAATCTAAATAATGTAATATAACCTCATATCAAGCACTTCTTTCATATATTTTACTGTTTTAGAGCATAAAAATTGTATTTAGAGCCAACGCGTTTCAACATGTGATCATAATCTGACCAATTATTATTTGCTGTCGCACATTTGTGACGCCGGGCTCTTATAACAAACCGTTGTGTCGCATATAAGTGACGGCTGGTAGCGAACGTGTTGAGAGTAAGAAGCTCTCGCTCTTAATTCAATACAGTAATGTGTAAATGCCCGATTGGATAAATGCCAACACTTTTGTTTAATATTTTTCAATACCTGTTACGCTCATTATGGTAGCTCGTGTAGTAGAACCCTTAGCTGTAGAAATACTCCCCTTTATGAATTATCGCTATTAACGCCACAAAGCACTATAATTTTTCCAGTAAAATATAATTTAATTTAAACTATGTTATTAGTAAAAAACGGTTTTAAATTATCTTAACACGAGCCTGTCTCTTACGTCATGTACATTCTTCGAAAAGCAAGCTTATAAATATATGCATGTACATGTACACATAGTGTATATATATATATATATGTGTGTGTGTGTACATATATATATATATATATATATATATATATATATACACATCCTACCTGTTGCATATATTGTTGTCTCTTTTTAGTAAATGCATGTAAAGTTTCGTTTATCGGCGATAACAGCAATTGATGTGGAATTTATTTTTTTATTATTTTTTATCCACGGACCGTGTCGATTATACGTATGTACGAGGAAGGTCGTCGTCTATTTTATTTGTCCTCGTTTTATTTGCAAACAACATTCCTTGCATCTTTGACTTCATCTTCATTGCGTGTGAAGTATTTAACCGCACCATCGGACACGGTTAATTCCTTTCGTCCAACATAAATAAAATCTTATTTTTGCAGCGGATTCTTTTTCAAAACTGACTCGTTTCAAGTATTGAACACGTTTTAGTGATATAAACATTACTGGTAATAACAATGCGACATAAATTAAAAATGCACGGGAAATTACCGAGGCTGTTACTAAGAAATCGTGATTACGTATGCTCGTATACAATTTGCGTACCGGTGTTATAAATGTTACCTTATACGAAGAACACACACATGTTCAACAGTCTCATTACAATCGGCGTCAATGCCAACGAATCGAAATTTAATAGGCCGCAGCAGCCATTGCACAGATTGGAGAACAACTGTCGTGCACACAATGCGGCACTCTGCTATCTCCATCGATTCGATCGATTGTACCTCCCAGTGATCGGTATTTTCGATCCAACGTCTTCAAATCTGTACAGGCTGTGTGTATGTCAATAACACGTTTTCTCGAACGGCCCCACAGCTGTTGGTTTAAATTGATTGATCATTGAATCAGAATAACTTTTATAACTCGCATACATACACGCTACAATCAAAAAATAATTTTTAATACATGTGTGAGTTATATCTGTGAAAAATATTTTTCGTCCGTTCAATCTATATGCACAAAAATAATCACGTACTATATTGCTTTTTGCGTACGAATTCGATCTGAAAATAAATATATTTATCATATTATATTTATACATTTTAATTAGAATTAAGGATCTGATTTGTTTTCTAACTTTGTTTGCTATTACTCGTTTTATTACATTGTAATGTATATATATATATATATATATATATATATATATATATATATATATATATATATATATATATATATATATATTTAAGAGGCATTCAATTGTTCAAAATGGAAAATTATGACAGAGGTTTTTGTTTAAGTGGTGGATTGACAGATGCTAATGATATATATATATATATATATATATATATATATATATATATATATATATATCATTAGCATCTGTCAATCCACCACTTAAAATTAATAAAAACTTCTGTCATGATTTTCCATTTTGTACGATTGAATATCTCTTTTCTACTGCTTTCCAATAAAATTTTTAATTTTCTTATCCCACTGGTTCATTGGTCTCTTTCTTGGTCTTTTTATATTCCTTGTTCCCAGTTAATAATTTCTGTTGCCTATCGATGGTCTTCTCTTCTTACAACATGCCCCGCCCATTTCCATTTCAGACTTTTTACTCTTCTTATTACATCTGTGACTCCGCTCTGTTTTCGTATCCATTATGTTCTTTTCCTATCTGTTCCTCTTACTAGCATGCGTCGTTCTACATTTCTCTGTGTTGTTTGGAGTCTGAATGATTTTAGCGTTAAGCACACATGTTTCACAGCTATATGTAAGGACTGATAATATACATTGATCAAATCCTTTTTCCTTCAAACAGAATGGAATTATTGATTTAAATATCGAGGCGTTTCGTTCAAATGAGCTCCATCCCATTTTCATTCTCCTGTTATCTTCTTCAATGAATGAGCCATCTTTGCTGATAAGCTGGAACAAAATACTTTTTCTATTTTTGTTCCTTTTATTTCAATTTTCTTCGGGCAGAGAAACGCATTGAACAGCACTTTTGTTTTTGCGTTGCTCATGTTTAGACCAATGTTTTGACTGGCAACATCTAATTCTTCTATCCTCTTTTGTAGCTTTTCCGGAGTACTTGCGAAGATAACGATATCATCCGCAAATTGGACGTGACTTAATCTTTCATCTTTTATTTCGAATCATTTGTCCTTCCAGTTGAGCGATTTGAATATTTCTTCTTAGGCTACAGTAAATAATTTCGGCAAAATTGCATCTCCCTGTCTTATACCTTTATCGATTTTTACCTGTTCTGTTTCTTCCTGTAGCTTCACCATAAAAGTTGCATTTTTATAGATGTTAACTAACAACTCGATGTATGTGTCTTCAGTGCCCTGGTTCTTCAATACTGATATGACTGATGATGTGGTAATGGAACCGAAATCCTTTTCATAGTGTGTAAATCCAAGATATAATGGTATTTGGTATTCATCTAACCGGCTAATTACTTCCCTCACTACCTGAATGTGATCCATTGGACTTAATCCATTTTGAATATATATATATATATATATATATATATATATATATATATTAAAATAGAGGTTAAAAGAATAAACCAGTTTTGGATAAAAATCGCTATTAGATTGCTTGCTGGGTGTTTTTTTTATGATCCCAGAAGTATGACAATTATTTTTTATTATTTTATTCAATGTAAATTGATAACAACAATGTGGTTTGGTAATTTCTACGACGAGGAAACGATAAAAAGAACACTCATTAAACAATCAAATATTGACTTATACCAAAAATATTCTCTTAATCATTAATATAATGAATTTCTGCCATAAATTTTTTTTCATTATACACTATAGAGAATTTTTTACGTTTATTTTAATAGAAAAATTCATTATAGAAGAGTTAATTACATGAAGGGATTACTGTATTCAATAATTTCTTTTATTTGCTGGTTTGTTCTAATTAACCATACCACGCCTCTGTGAATCATTATTGTTATTATCTGATACAGCTTGTTTTTATATAAATCCAATCCTCAGATAATTTTGTAAAGTTAAATTTGAATTATGTATATTTGTTCAACAATACTATCTAAGGATGATAAAACTATGTTGAAACTAGTCTTATCAGATAAGGAAATTACATCCAAAAGAAACAGTAAAAAAAGTGTATACAGTTCATTAATTGTTCCGAATAATAATTATCGTTTCATTTAAATGAAACGGTGTGCAAAATGGCAAATAATTACTATTTAAAAAAAATTCAAAATATTTACACACTGTATTAATTTTACAAATATTTGTTACAGACATACATTTGAACATTATAATATTTTCAGTAGTTGCTGTGTTTATGCTGTTATCGATTTATCGACCGCAATTTGTTAACAGTTGTTTGTTTGCGGACGCTTACATATCCGTTTCCGCAGATAACATCATTTTCTCAATTATATTTTTTTGTAGCTGAGGTTATTCAAAAATAGTGAACGACAAATAAACTCGAATGCTTAGCATTGATTTGTACGGAATCGAATATTCTAATTAGAACATTTTCATGGAAATTAATGACTCACAAATTGATTTTTAACATCACAACCATAAAAAAAGTCGAATTATACGATCTGTTCTAATATTTGATTTTTTTTATACTATTTTCAATTTCTTGTTGAACTTTTCCTTTAATCAATTCGATACCATGGAACATATTTGTCCCAAAGTATGCTAAAAGAGTTAAGATGTAAATTAAAAAGGAAGTTTTTAATGATGAAGATTAAGTTTTTTTTATCACATCAGCCAAAATAGAATACTACGGATTGATTGTTTCTTTTGGCCGTAAAAAGTGACACTGAAGTAATAAAATACCAGAGTTTTATTTCTATTTTGAATTCAGTTTCAACTGTGGATATAAAAATGTGGATATTACATTATGTCGCATAAAGAAGAATGTAAAATTAGTGTAATTTGACATGAAGGAATTTTCTTAAAATTTAACTTAAATTATTTTCTCATCATTTGAAGATATTGTTTTATATATATATATATATATATATATATATATATATATATATATACACACACACATATATATATATATATATATCATCATCATCATCTTCAGCCCCTGTTAATCCACTGCTGGATAAAGGCCTCTTCCATGATTTTCCATTTAGTTAGATTCAGTGGCTCTCTTTTCCACAGTTTTCCAACAAAGTTTTTAATATCCTTATCCCATCTATTCATTGGTCTCTTTCTGGGTCTTTTCATATTCCTTGGTTCCCAGTCAATAATTTCTCTTGTCCATCGGTTGTCTTCTCTTCTTGCGATATGTCCCGCCCATTTCCATTTCAGACTCTTTACTCTTCTTATTATATCTGTGACTCCTGTTTGTTTTCGTATCCATTCTATTCTCTTTCTATCTCTTTTTGTTATTCCCAACATGCATCTTTCCATACTAAATATATATATATATATATATATATATATATAAATATGTATGTATATATATATATATATATATATATATATATATATATATATATATATTTAAATATGTATGTATATATATATATATATATATATATATATATGTATATATTTAAATATGTATGTATATATATATACATACACACACATCTGTGTCTATGTATATGGTGTATGTCTTTACTTATGTGTGTGTGTATGCACAAGTGCAAGCGCGCACGTAATTTATGTTAAACGATAATCAAAGAATGGTCAGGCAGTGTGTGCGTGTCATTTAAAAATTAAAACGATAGATAATTCTTTACCGTGTTTAGGTCTAAACATGCACCGATCAAACGGATTATCTTTTAGATCGACACGCCAAATCGAAATAAAGTATAAACTTTTAATGTATCATAAACCATAGTAGCCGAAGTGACTCTGTTTTCACTCACAATCAGAGAAAACATTTCGCCCGTTCTATTCATTCGTTGCAAACATTTAAACGCATATCGTGAATAGTCGCAGTAAAATAGCCACTTCGTGTTGTTTTTTAACATATCTCCACATACGTTGGTTTGTACAATGATATTTGTTTGCCTTTGAACTTTGAAGTAAATATAAATTTATATATACATAAATACACACACAAAAATCCATAATATACATACATGTGTGTATATATATATATATATATATATATATATATATATATATATATATATATATAGAGAGAGAGAGAGAGAAGAGCAAGGAAAGAGGAGGTGTGTTATTAAAAAACTCACTATTTCCAATTAGAATTCAAGCTTATTTAATAGTTATAAATAAAATTAAAAATAAGTAAACAGGAAAGTAAAAAGAGATTTTCGTTTTAGAAAAAGGATTAATTTGCTTAGTGATTTAAGCAGTGGATTTAAAAAAAGATACGCTATAATATGTAATAATTCTATTAAATTTCTTTATTCGATAGTTCTTGAATAGGTGCATCGACAATATCCTTTACAAAACTGCTTTTCTTAATGGAAAGGAACAATCGTGAAAAATAATTAAGTTGATAAACTACAAATTTGCTAATGTTCTCTTTAATTATGTGTAGAGAAACTATATCTGCTTATTGGGATACAGTGTTGAAAACATATCGATCATAAAAGTTAAAAAGAATAAATCAAACTACTAATTCCATTAGAACAGTGGTCTTCAAACTTTGTCGACATACGGAACACTTAAGTCTATATATTTTTTGCGGAGCCTGTACCATCCCCAGAAAACACAAGATGCGTACCCCACAAGTTTTGAAAATCAGCCATTTTGCATTACCAAATTTTATATTTACATCTGATTAAGCAGGGTCGTAATGTGTACTCATAAATATAGTTTTGCTACATAATAATAGGTAATAATAGGTATTTGTAAAAATAAATGAAATTATTATCAATTAACTGATTTGAATTTTTACCTTTTCGGGGTTTTTCTTCGAAAATTATTTTGAAATTTGTCTTTGCCTCACTGAAGCCCTGAAGAAGTTCCGCGGAACACAGTTTCTAATGCAGTATTCTGAAAAACACTATACCAAAAAAATGAATAGAAAAGATTGTGGTACTAAAATATTTACAAAGTAATTAAGAAGTGTATATATTATAAATTAAAATTTATAAATCAATACAAAAATACTTATTAGCACATTAGTAATAGTATCTATATAATTATATTTCAATTTATTTTAAATTTTTTGTTTCTATTTTAATTTTGCATTTATGTATGCTCTTATTAAAAATGTAGCTCTTAATAATTGTTAAACACATTTAGTTTCTTTTACATATAATAATTACATATAATAATGTCTCTCTCTCTCTCTCTCTCTATATATATATAAATATATATATATATATATATATATATATATATATATACATACATACTGGCATACAAAAAACCGTTTTAAAAAATCTAATTTAAACGTGACCTATTAAAGAAATAGCGTGGAGAATGAAACCACTCTATGTAAATGCATCTAAATCGAGAAAAAATGAAGAATTTTGAAAATTCTTGTTGAATTTTTCGAAAAAATCAAGAAAAGTCAACTTTTAAAATTATTGCTAGAAACAGATCACTCAGATTCATAAAAAAGAAGAAATAAAAATGCAACCAAAATGAAAGTTTTTAATCCGGAGTACTCCTTCCTCTACTTCTGATTACAGTTTGTCAACAATTTTTGAATGTTTTCACAATTTTTTTTAAATTTTTTCGAGGTATGGCGTCTCATTCTTTAAAAATTGTAGATTTTAGTTCCCGAATGTTGCTTGGAGCGGGCTGTCGATTTTTAACTCGTGTAGCTCGTTGCACACGTGCTCGATTGAGTTAAGGTTTGAGCTCCTGTAGGGGTGCACCATAGTTTAAACATTGACCTCATGAAGTTAACGTGCTACCGAAGCGACAACATGCATGCGAGCATTATCTTGCTCTAGAAAAAACTTTTTGGTAATCAATTCCGCGAAAAAGGCGACGTTTCCTTCGGAATATCTCCGTGATATATCGCTGAGCAGTCAAAGACCCATTTTCAATAAAGACTAGATCTATTTTTGCTTCATATGAGAAGTCCGCCGAAAATATTACAGATCCTCCTACACAGCAAATCGTTTCTGCTATGGCACATTATGTGTAACGTTCTCTGATACATGAAGCCTCCCAACGATAGAACTGTATGCGCTTGGGAAGAAGGGAGGGGGTGAATAAGAGCCGTTGGTGGATACTTAGGCTTTTTGAAAAAATTCCTAAGCAATAAAATGATGGTAAGAGCAAGAACAACATCTGAAGAAAAGAAGAATGTGAAAATAACATCGAGGTACGGGTACGTTAAATCTTAAAACTCAATTCTAACATCATGAAGAACAACAAATGTTTAGTTGAGTTTGTGTTGAACAGAAGTTCAACACAAACTCAAAACTTTTCCTAAAGAGAAAAACGTTCTCCGTTCTTGTTAGACGTGATTACAATCGTCGTCGCCATATAAACACATCCTACTATCATGATGAGTACATTAGTCCACTGCTCCAACATCCAATTGACATGTTCCCGGGCGAGCTGTAACATGGCAACTCGGTTAACTCTAATTTACTGTGACCCAGCGACTGGCTTGTGAGGAGGCAAGGGAGCTTCTTTGAACCCTCGCCGTATCGTCCACACGCTTCACATTCACACTCCGAATCTATCGAAGAAGATATTTGACTTGAGCGACATTAACACGATACAACGATCATTTTTTTTGGAAAGTAGCCTGTCGTCGACCAGAATCTCGCCGTCGTGTAAAGCCATCAGTATCAAGATAAGCGTGTCATAGAAGCGTTTTTCTCACTTGACGTGAACAGGATACCATACCGCAAAAAAAAATTTAAGGAAATTGTGAAATCATTAAAAAATCGTTATCAAGCTGTAATCAAAAGTAGAGAACGGAATACCGCACATTAAAAAAAATAAATTTTCCTTAGATCACATTTTTCCTCTTTTTTACTAATCTCAATAATCTGTTCTTAAAAATACATTTAAAAAATAGATTTTTCTTGATTTTTTTCAAAAATTTCAAGATTAATTTTAAAAATTCTTATTTTTTTCTCGACTTAGTTGCTTTTACATACAACAGTCTCATTCTCCGCGCAATTTCTTTGGTAGGACACTTTTAAATTAGATTTTTTTGCACGCCAGTGAATATGCTTCACTGCTGTATATAAATTCATTTCATCAAATGTCATTGAATTATTCACTGACTGATACATAGAAGTACGAGATAAAACGTTCTGAATCATATTTGATTGTAATATTTACACATTAACATCCGGTGCAGCCTTAAATAATCATCTTTTTTTATGATCGGTCCGTGGATGTATGTATAAACATAAATATAGAGCATATGCTTAAATTTTTTGCTAGTAGCGCCGGAAAAATTTTAAACGGATGTTTTGTTATCAAAATAACTGAAAATCCTTTGACGAGTATATTTTTATTTTTCCACAAGTGAATTATGATTTGTTTCATACTCGTTCACGAAATATATTTTCTATTTACAAACATTACTCAGACGTAAATAGGTTAGACAGATTTAGAATGTGATCTAAAGCAATGCTCGTTGACTTTCAAAATAAATATTTTTAGTTCGTTAACATAGGCGGATGGTTAATGCAATAAACAGAAGGTTATTTTTAGACACTGATTTTTTCTTGTACCTGTTCAATATCAATTTATATTCTCTTGCGAAATATATAAAACGAAAATACATCTGGCCAATAGAATAAGTAAGTGGCTTTGAGAGAATTCTATTAAAATAATGTTTTAAAATTCAATAACACGATTTCGAAATTTAAACACACATATTAATATTGATTCATCCGTCATCATTTAGAAATCAATTTATTACGTTGTAGTACGATTTTCTATGAACGTTGTTCTAAAAATGTCTTTTTAAATTAAATATTAATCATTTATATTTGCCTGATCTATAACAACCTATTAAATACACTTGACCAGACGCGCTTGATTAGATTTTATAAATTTAACAGAAATTATCTTAGTGATTTTGATCGTGATAAACCATTCTTAGGCACCTTGTTGATCGGTTCCAATAATCAATCAGCTGTTGAGTATGGCTCAAGAGTAGTGTTGAAGATTTTTCTAGGAAAAAAAATATACCTTTTATTTCTCGAGAAATCTTGAGAATTTTCATATAATATATAAATAACATTTTCCGGCTTAAATTCAGTTTAAAAGTTTATATAATAATGCAATATCACTCCCTAATACTGAATTCATATATTTTATTTATTATTTTAGCACAAAATACAATATGTAGATAAAAAATGGTTGCAAAACAAAATTTAATGCGTTTATTGTTCAACTTTGAAATAATTTTTCAAAAAACATAGCGTATCCAAAATAATATTGGACAATCGATTACTCTTCTTCGTAACAAAATCGTTAGTAATAAGATTTGTAGTTTCAGATAAAAAAAATCTATTGATTCAATATAGTTTTGATCAGAAAAATGTTTGAATTTATTAAAAATACAAATATATCAATTTTATATAACTCTATAAGTACAAAAATCACTATCTATTTTTTTTACTTAAATAATTCTTCTGTTTTTTATAACAATTTATATGAAAAATTAATGTTCTATTTTTTCAATCACTTTTAACAGTCTATTAGTTCCAGTCAATGTACTGTATAGTTTTTAAACTACTTAATTTTTTTACTATAGTAATGTCGAATAACACATTAAAGCCATTTTGTGATCACTCATATAATAATACAATGACCTAAACAGAAATGTACGAACGATCGTGATGCGGAAACATACATCGCGTTCTAATTGAAATAAATACAGTTATGAAGAAACTCTTGTGTTCGTGAAATCGTTTAGAACCCGAGTTTCGAAAGTAGGTGAGTGCTGAGAGTGCA
The DNA here is from genome assembly GCA_034766995.1 of Acanthacorydalis orientalis. NCBI lineage: Eukaryota > Metazoa > Arthropoda > Insecta > Megaloptera > Corydalidae > Acanthacorydalis > Acanthacorydalis orientalis. The sequence continues at coordinate 38,112,136 of CM068315.1, read as the reverse complement.
GTACAGACGGTGATGTTTCAACGGCGACAGTTCGAAAAAGGTCTACAAAATATTGTTGACGCGTACATTTAAGTGTGGTCTATGAGAAGATTAAATGTCGAAGAATGCGGCCTACGACTTTCTAATTATGCACTCAACAAGATGTTTGGGACGGACTGGCCCGTTGATTTTCTATCTATATGTTTACAAGCTGTGACAGAAAAAGAAGGATCTAGAAAATGTAACGAATACAGCCCTATACTTGTTTTTGATTATTTAAAGAAAACATAACTAATAGTTTATAAATTGCTGAAATATCAATAGACAAACATATCTAAATTTAAGTTAGAAGACCTATTCAGATTACTATTGAGTAAATTTATAGAAAAACAATAATTTCAGCGATACAAATTTGTATATTTTGAAGAGCGGTTTCATTAGTTAAATGCCCTTCATTATCTTATATTCTCTTCTATATGTTATTTGAAATTATTTTTTCCATTTTATCTTTTATATCACTATTCTGCCTTTTTACAAATCGCTATGACACGTGATCTTCAGAGAATTTCAAACTGATATTTAAATTTAAAAGCATACATACTTATTTAAGAACTAAATAGGAATTCATTTAAAATTACAAACAAATATATTCTCATTTTTTCAAAAAAAAGCAGACAGTGACAAGTAATGGCTGCTTACCACTATACATGGTATTAGGTTGCTGCAAAAATAATTGCGATTTTTCGTATCGAGTATAAAGGCACATATATCAGTTAAAAAAATTATATTTATTAATCAAAATAAAGATCATTGACCTGCATACATTACTCCCAACGAGAGACAAGTTTGTTTATTCCTACAAGATATAATTCTGAAGTTCTGGAATTAATGACTTCATCGAAAGTGTTTTGGGTTGATGTTTGATCTTTAAACTTCTCTCCTAGGAGATTACTCAAATGTTTCAAAAAATGATAATCTGTCGGAGACAAGTCCCAAGAAATTGTTTCACCAGGATTTAAGAAGTTGTAGTGAATGATGTAACTTTTTGCCACACACACACACGCACACACACATATATATATATATATATATATATATATATATATATATATATATATATGTATATATATATGTATATATATATATATGTATATATATATGTATATATATATATATATATATATGTATATATATATATATATATATATACTTAAATCAAAAATATATCTAATCATATAACGGAAAAATACAGAATATATTGGTATAAAGAATCCTCTAAATATTGTTGTTTTTTCTGTAAAAAAATATTTAAATTTTCGTACAAATTTTAACTTCAGTATTTATTTCCAAGCCAAATTACAAGTTGCAGAGTGTTGAATTAAGTTCACTAACTGACACTTGTTCAATCATACATTAATATTTATATAAAAATGTAATGTTTATATGTCAATAACTTGGATGTTATAAAAGCTATTAAAATCAGGGTTTTCTAGCGATTTTACTAAAATAAGGTACCGAACAGGTTTGAGTCCGATTTATAGGTGTCGAAAATAGAAAAAAATGATTCTAAAACTACACAGAATGTGCAATGATTACCATTAATCGTAAGAACAAATTTTCATAATAGCTGAAATTGATTTGTAGATATCTTTTAGATAGATAAATTTTGTTATGTTTTTATATTGGAAAATACAAAAATTGAAAGATATTTATCATACTATCATCATTTTATAGTATTATTTTTATATATTTATAAAGATAATAGTATTTTTATTTCAAAATATTGAAATAAAAAATACTATTTCGTTTTTTCAAGCAGATTTGCAGAACCGAATTTAAATTTTAAGTTTAAAGCTATCTAATTGTTTATTGAAATTTAAATTTAATTCATAAAATCTGTCTGAAATGAATGAAATCAATACAGGTCATCGGATGTAATTCCTAATAATTATTTAGTAATATCACAAATTTGTTATTGTGTAATGGTTATTTTTTTTTATAAATTTAAAACATATAGAGATTAGTATAATGATAATGGTCATTGTTATTTCAGTTATTTTCTTAGTGTTCTCTAACAATGTCACATGATTTCAGTTTGTTGTTTATAGAAAGGTGAACATATAAATTAAAATGTCATCGTTCGATATCATCAGACACATTTGAATTTCATTTGAATATCAGACGTTTCAACATCGATTCGAATTGTAAAATAGTTGACTTGACGACACATGCATTATTCTATTTTCAAAATACATGATTCATAATCACAGGAAAACTATTATTCTAGAGCATTTTGAAAAGTGTACGCGAAATAGTGTAATGTATTTTGAAATGACTACAAAGTAGTATACATTATCTGAGAATAACTATGCATAGGAATTTATGTGAAAATAAATATACAATAGTTGAGGTTATTTATTTTAATATATTTGTAATATGAAGATTATTTTTTTCCTTAAAAAATTGTTGATTTCATTCAGTAATTTTCAAACCATTACATCATTTTATTTCCATTGAATTTCGATTAGAAATGTCTGTTTTATTTGATTTTTTTTTATTTAACCTAAAAAATTCTATATTTAGTAATTGATAAATACTGTAATGAACAATTTAATATGTTAGTAATTATTAAACTTATAATTGTGTCTTTATACGTATGATACTATAGACACGTTATCCTGATGGTCTTTGACCTCTTGAATTATGTAAGTCTCTATTCTTCACTGTTAGTTTCGGCACGTGTGCACTCTTCAGAAGATATTCGAGACTACTAACATCAACTTGTAGATGGTACATGCTCCAGAACTAGTTGAAGATAACAGACACCCACATGATATAAAAGGACAAAAACCATCAGGACAGTATAATTATTAAACCTTTTTGAAGGATATTAATCACGGTTATTTTAAAAACAAAAACACACTTTCTGGAATACTTTTTTTTACTAATAACGTTCAACAATTTTCAAAAAATATATGTTTCTATTTTAAGCATATTTTTTACAAATATGAATAGTTTTAAAATGTTTATTAATGTATAATGTTCATAAATATCTCTATTGAATCCAGTTTAGTAAATCATTTGGTTCATTCTTTTCAAAATTTTGATATCTTTAGTGTTATTGTTTATGTGCTTGTTTACATTTGTATGTTTTTTTTTTGAAAAAGATGCTAACAGAAGAATAATTATCAATTTGTAATTATTTGTAATATATATATATATATATATATACATATATATATATATATATATATATATATATATATATGTGATATCATATTTCAATGAGATCATATTTGAAAATATATTTATACATCAATAACAAAACGTGATATTTTCAAGTGATGTACAATAAAACAGATATATGTTGACCACTTAATATAGTCATGATAAGTGTCGAATGAACATTCTAATGTTGGAGGCTTTGAGGGGAATATATTATTAGTTATACATATGTGACGTAATCGTTAAATCAATTTTGATTTTGTTTGCAAAACTGTAACGAAATATTTGATTTCAATATCTAGTTTGATATTTCTCATATTTTTTTGTTAGTTCAAAAATAACATAATACTGTATAGACAGACACGCACACATATATATATATATATAATATATATATATATATATATATATATATATATATATATATATATATATATATATATATATATATACAGGTATACTTGTATTAACGAAGAGGATGAGTTCCAGAAAATTACATTGTTTAGCGAAACTTCATTCTCAGTGATAAAAAATACTACAGCCTTAACAGAGATACGTTGGTACGTAATGAAAATGAAAGATTTTTCTTTGAAAAAAGAAAAGCTTCATTAAGCCAATATTGCATACCTAAAAAAGAAAAAAACATAACATTTTATAATACGTATCTAAAGTTGATTGTTTATCCTTTTTTTCTCTTTCATTTGAACATTTGCTTAAACGGCTTTATTGCATTTAAAGCCAAGGCCACACATGCGGGTATTCGCCGAACACCGAGCAAAATTTAGCCGAACGCCGAATGTGTGGATGGATCTGCGAATGCGAATGCTTAAGCGAATGATCCGTATTCACTGTTCTCATCCGATGTCGGTCTTTTGCCACGAATCAAAGGGAACGAGTATCTGCATATCGTGAAAGATACACGTTGTCTACACTTTAAGACTAACGCAAATTAGGACTGATTGCATCGTTGCGGATCGGTCAAAAATCCGCCTGCCAACTGATTCCAACGCGCTATGGTTCGATCCGCCCCGGCGATTTTTAATTTAAGTGATTTTAAGTGGTCCAGAACTATTGGGTGACAAACTCCTAAATTTTGTGCAAGCTCTCGAATTTTTATACGTGGTTCTGATTCAACTACTACCATTAATTGGTTGTTATGAACTGAAGAAAGACGCCCGCGATCTTCTTCATCTTCAAGGTTCTTGTCTCAAGCACGAAATTTTTGGAACCACCATTTGCATCGTACGTTCCTTAACAGTACCGATACCAAAAGCATCGTTTTGTTTAGGAGCAGTTTTTGCTGCTTTACCACCCGTTTTGAACTTATACAAAAAATTGGTCTTATTTTCTTTTTTCCATCTTTAATTCAATAGCCCAATTTGAAGCAAAATTAATAATAAAACCAAAGTCGATGTTACAAAAATATGGACCGAAAAACGCACTTTAAAATGATATTAACCTGAACACGATGAAATGACACTTCCATTGCAAAAAGTTAAGGTTAGAATTCAGAAAACAAAAATCGCAATTATTTCCCTACCAACCTAATACATACATACATAAAGACGCCTCTGAAAAGTATTCCGTAACTTTATATAAAATTCAGCAATGTAAAATGAATAAAAAAATATACGTATTATGAGGTTCGAATCTATTTAAAAAACATAGTATTTTTATTTTCTTTTATTTTATTATCTACATTAACATTATTATTTTATTTAAAAATACTACTTCACTATTTTTAATGCATAAAAATGAAAATAGTGTTGAAATTCATATACAAATGTCTCGAAACTTTTTGTACTGTTTTTTTTTTATATTTTACTAAATTCGTTCGAATAGCCAATTGTGAATAAGAGAAATTTAGAAATAACTTCATATTCGATTAAAAAAAAATGAAAACAACATCCTCTTAACGTTTTATTATCTCGATCAGTTGTCATTATTGTCTTGAAATAATATTTATATTTTTTTCGAATTTTTCTAAACCTTTATTCCTTTTTATTTAAAGAATTCAAATGTTTATTCACAATTCTGTATTACAAATTTAGCACACTACTTTTTGACAAAATTGATTTTTATTTTATTGTGTTTTGACGAAATAATAATTACTTTTTCTACAGCAACTCCTACGAAACCCAATTCATATAATAATATGATTTTGGACACTATTGATAAATTCACTTTCACAAATGATTTTTTCACTCCCACCCACAAGGTTTTTTCTCATCAATGACGGCATCGCTATAGAAAGGCGGATAAGTAACATTAAAAATGTTTAATAATAATTATTGAACGTTTTTAATTAAAAAAGGAGTTTGTGTTTTCTAGTAAAGTCAGACCCGTAGCCAGATCGTCATATTAGAGGGGGAAAACAACATTTTAAGGGGACAAAATTTTTTTATGTCAAAGTTGTTAGAATTACGGTGGACATGCATTCATAGAATCGATTTTTTTTGTGCGTAGAAACGTTTTTAATCATCAAGGTACCATTAGGAAGATTCTCCCAATGATTCTTCATGATTTTTAAATCTCAAAAATCACACATTTTGTTAGGGGAGGGGGGACGGAGCAACCAGTGGCCCACCTCTGACTACGAGCTCGAGTAAAGTATAAAGTCCATCTCATATAATTTATTTTGTAATATCTGTGTTGATATTTGATTTTCTCTGTCAAACATAATTGAAATTTGTGTTTGTTCTTACTTCTCTAACTATTATTTCATCTTCTTTACAAATTGTACTTTTTTAACCTCAGTTGATTGGTTACAAAACTCGTTTTTTAAGATGCTACTTAATAAATCTTGTAAAATATAAAATTTTATTCACGTTAACCTTTATTACTGCATCAGCTTTAATGATTTCTATTTATTGAACATCAGATAAATATTTTCTACCAAATATGTTAAAAAATATAAATGGTGGATACTGAGTCGAAGAAAAAATATTTATTGTAACAAATAAGAATTATGATCAAACTAAAGGATTTACTAGTTTGAAATGTTATATTAAATTTAGTAAATAAAAATAAATAAAACATATTTCGTCTGTATTCGTCTTTATAATATTTTCGATTTCAGTAAACATTTACTTAGTAATATTTGTCATGAAAATAATGAATAAATGATAACAAAAGATTATTAGTTCGACTCATGTCTTAAAGCAATATATATATATATATATATATATATATATATATATATATATATATATATTAATAAAGGGTTCTTTGGTAAATATTTTCTAAAATGAAAAATAAATCTAATATTAGTCATCTCTCCCTCATGCTATACACTTTACGTATATAAATATAATAGAAAACGAATACGAATAACATCGATTTATGTCGAGATAATGAAAGTTCCATTCGACAAATGGACAAACGAGGGTGGAAATACGTTCTAGCAAACCCATGCAGCCGTAATGAGAAAACAAGTTTATGACGTAGACGACGATTGAAATAACGTGGAAAGATGATGTCTTAATGAAAACTTTCTCATAACGACAAGAGATCGTTTTTTTTCATTTTCGTATTTCATCTTTTTATACATTTGACTGTCTAATTTAAAAAAATAATAATCTGGTGTTTGTTTAAAAAATAATATCTCTCTATAATTGCATGTAAAAATAATTAAATTATTACGATGAAAGATTTTCATTTGTACGAGACTATTCTTTTTTTTACAAATATACGAATATATTTTTTGGTTTTTAATTATCAATGTTTAGAAGACTAACATTTGGAGCAATTAAACATTTATAAACCGAATATTTTTCATTAATTATTTATATGCATAAAATTCATATATAAGATGGAATCAAATTTTAAAGGGTCCTTTGTATTTATCATTAAATAACGTCCAGAATATAGATTTGAGTATTCAGTTCATCACTGAAGATTTCCAAAAATGTAATAAGATTTGTATCAGTGCTATTTACAATGTCAATTATATTGATTTTTGTTTCAGTCTATTGTTAGTTCGTTGTAGTTAATAGTTTTTTTTTAAAAAAAAAACATTAACGATTGAGTTAAGCAAACCATAATGGTTGAACTTTTTCTTGCGGCTTGTAACATACGGACAAGTACTTCAGACAGTCCGCATAAGAAACAGACAAACATTGTGCTACAAAGTCGTCGACTCTATTTGTTGCCTTTACCGTTTTTGTTGATTTATTATTACTCCAGAATAAATATTATGGCAGCATGAAGAACTACATCTACTCCACTACTAACGCTAAACATTGCACAAATATTAACCGCGTGGCAGACACACAAGAGAGAGGTTTTAATAGAAAGCAGTTTGTATCTCTTCGTTCAGTGCATCGCTAGTGCAGGAAACGTAATGTGTTCGAGAAGAGGCAGTGCAAGCGTACACATTATTAATTATTTCTCGTCTTATTCACCCTCTTTCTTTGAAGCCGTCTCTTTGTGCGTGCGTTTGTATTTTAATAAGAGTTCGTGCGGTCGTATATCATTTTATTTCAATTCTCTTTCGACACCCTCGCACTTATTCTCTCTTCTAAATTCTTTAGAATATTAGCAATTGAATTCAAACACATATTTTATGTTCTTTCTAATTACCTAGCATACATAGTAATGCTAAGGTACTTTGGCACTAGAGATTCTATCATCCACTCTGTGAATGATGGAATCGCCATTAAAAAATATATAAACAACAATCAAAATGTTCAATGATCAATAATTGAACATTTTTGATCAGAACAATTTGTGGCTTATAGGAAAGTGAAAAATATGTAAAGTAAACTGAACATATTTTCAGTTCTAAATTCTTTTAACATCAAACAAGTCGATTATAAATACCGAATAATTACTAATCGATTAAATTTCTCAAACATAAAAAATCATTGACAAAAATAAAAAAAATGTGTACGAATTTTCAAAAATTATTACTGTTGGAGATTTTATTTATTGGGGGATGGAGGAGTTACCAAAATTTATTTAATATTTTAGACGATTGCAGTCTTATGAAAGTTGAGAGGCACCGATTTAAGGGATTTAGAAAATAAAGAAATTACACATTAAAAACTATAATCGTTGTCTTTTAGAATTTTTCATTAATTATTTCACATCCAAAGAACCAGAAGGTTTCATGAGATCGTAACAGACTTATTTTACAACGTAGTAGAATTTTCTTTCACGTCTACATATCGTTTCGAAACGATGTTGTAATCATGTACTGAGCATTGTCAATTCTATAATGAGTTTAATATTAACTAATTTTCATTACTGTCTCTAATTTTTGACTTTTTTAATTTTTCTAATTTTTTAATATGTACCTTTATATATATATATATATATATATATATATGTGTGTGTGTGTGTATATATATTAAATTAATATGGCTTTGTATTTTATTTTACTGATACTACTATGCCAGTATTTGCTAATAGTAAATGCTTACAAATAAAGTATAAAATACATTTCACAATAATTTCACAAACAAGAGCACACACAATCGAGATACTGACTGAATATTTGTATCGAATTCAACAAGAAACCGTACCTTATCGTTCTACAATTATTGTCAGGTTGTTGAACTCACGTATGAAATGAGTGCAGTAAAAAACAAACCTTTTACACTTACGACTTCCTCAATCGAACCTGCATTCCAGTCTATATTTCTCGTCTGTGTAAAACCGCTGCCTTCTTTTTGTAACGTCTGTGAAACGAAGATAAAATTAAAACTATTGTTGTGGTGTATTGAACTCGAACGATTTGTTAACGATTACAAGTTTTTTTTTAAATAAACAGACCAATATATACATGTATGATATTAAAGTTAATAAGCATTCTAACTACATTGTTATGACTTATTTATGAACAATACCGTTATAACAAATATCTATTCAATACATATTTTACATGTGATGAGTAAGTGACTTGACTCGATATTAATATATTGGTCGTTGATGCGTACCTTGAATTTTTAACATATTATTTTTCGTAAATTGAATAGCTGTTATAGAAAAAAATAAGTACTTTTACTTTAATCCGATCCATTTAAAAACAACAAAGTAATTCTAGTTCTCTGGCAAAATTCCAAAGTTTTGAAATACTTTTCTCTTCAACACAAAGACTGTTTATTTGTTTCTAATTTTAAATGCCAGATTTATTCGATGTGTATACATATATGCGAAAATTGGTGAAATAGTCCAACACACATTTAAAGTAAATATTTATTATTCCATGTATTCTTAAGTCGATTTTTTTTACTGTTTCAAAAATCGTTTTTTTACATATTTGTAAAGTTATCAGTGTTAAGAATGTACAAAATTTTGTCGAATATAAAAAACTACAGTAGTATAAGAGGTTTATCATCTAATCAATCAAATAGAAGTGCTGAAAAAAGTTAAACGGAATATTTGACAAAATCTTTCAGTTATATTTTTTCATTCGATTGAAGCTAAAAATATTCTACTGTTTGCACAGAAAAATTTTATTGACTTGTAATATATTTCATGAAAATATTAAATCTCTTTTTTTCAATTTAGTCTTTCAATTTAGTTTGTATTACTTCATTAAATATGAAATCTCCGATTTCGAATCAAGAGTTTAGTTTATTATATCTCAAAGAAGAAACAGTACAATTAATCAAAATATGCGCCAAAACTATCGACACAGTTTTGCCATCTTAAAGGTAGCTTGTTTATGCCTGTAGTTAAGAAGCCTGGAGAGCAAGTGATGATGAAATCGCGCAAGGCGTTTTCCACAGTTTGTTGAGAAGTGAATATTTTTCCTTACAAGAAATGGTCAAAAACCTGGAAGAAGTGGTATCCAGTTGGTGCAAGGTTCGGTGAATACGGTGAATGACAGAGAATTTCCAAGTTCAGCTCCTGTCGTTCGAGCAGCGTTGTTTATGCGACATGTGGTCGAGCGTTGTCTTGCAAGAAGATTGGCCTGTCTATATTGACCAATCTCGGCTGCTTAATCGCAAGCATTCTTATCATTTCGTTCAAATGGTTACAGTAGATATTCGCTGTAATCGATTGAGCAGGTTTCATGAAACTCTGTAGTGGATAATACCAGCGCTGGACCACCAAACAGACACTATTAACTTCTTTTGATGAATATTTAGTTTTGGGCTGTGTTTCGGCGCTTTATCTTTATCCAACCATTGTGTCGAATGCTTCCGATTGTCAAAAAGAATCAATTTTTCATCACAATTAACAGCATGATATAGAAATAGTTTGCCTTTATGTCGTGAAAGTAAATAAAGACAAGCTTCGAGTCGATTTTTCTTCTGACGCTCGTTTAATTCATGCGAAACCCATCTATCCAGCTTCTTTACCATGCCGATGTGTTTCAAATGGTCCAATATTATAAGAATAGTAACGTCAAATCTTACTGCTAATTCACGTGTAGTTTGAGATTGATTCGCTTTGACTACAGCTTTTAGCTCATCATTATCCACCTTGGTCTCAGGTCGCCCACGTGGCTCATTTTCAAAGATAAATAAATCATCAGAACAAAACTTATCAAACCATCGACGTACTATGCGTTCATTGGCTACATCCTTTCCAAACACTTTGTTTATATTTCGAGCTGTTTGCGCTGCATTCGTTCCACGACGGAATTCACATTCGAAAATAACATGAGTTTTTGAAAAATCCGTGGTTTCACAAAAATTGTCCTAAAAATTAATTAAATATTAGACACAAGCCAAAACGTGCGTTTGAAAGAATGAGGATGTATACCTTCACAATAAAAAAAAAAAAAACAGGAAATGTCAAACAAAGTGAAACGTTAGAGATGGCAGTTGTCAAACTTGGTACTTAAGGAAATAGGACATTTCGTACTTAATAGCCTAATATAATATCTTAAGAACTAATATTTTGATTGATTTAACATTTTTCCTAAATATAAAATAAAAATCCCTCTGTCATATAAACTATATCACATGAAATATGTATTACAGTTTTAATTGAAAACAATGTTATTAACCCTTATGTTAGTAACCGGGTAACCGGGTACCCCCCTTTTTAATAAAATAAACAAAATTTTTAATACTCAGGTCTGTGGGGACCCGGTTGCTAAAAGACGTCGGTAAAGTTGGTTACTAACATAAGGGTTAAGCTTCGATACATGTATATGTAAATATATACATATATATATTTATATATACATATATATATATATATATATTTATATATATATATATATATATATATATATTTATATACATATATATATATATATATATATATATTTATATATACATATATATCTATACACATGTATATATAAATATATATATATATTTATATATATATATATATATATATAAATGTGTGTGTGTGTTCAAATAAAAGCATCTGTACATTTGAAATTCACATATACTGAATAGTTTTTTTTAAATTCGCTTATACTTTAGTGTTCTAAATCCAACAATCTTCTTAAGATTCAATTTAGTTTGTAATTAAATCGTTAAATAAAAAACAGAATAATTAAGTCTGGGCCAATTACTAATTCAATAAAGAAATGTATAATCAGTTCTATTCCCTTACCATAAAAATATATATCTATGTATTATAAATAATTAAAAACATTTATTTATATGTGTGTATGTATATACATATAACATATATATATATATATATATATATATACATATACATATATATATATATATATATATGTGTGTATAGATATATATATATATATATATACATATTAATATATATATATATGTGTGTAGATATATATACATATATATATATATATATATATATATATATATATATATATATATATATATATATATATATTAATGATGTACTTTTTACGTAACGTAATTATTTCTTTTATCTTAGATAAACTATCTAAAATTTTAGTAGATACTGTAATCCAGATTATGAAGATGTGATTGTATTTTTCATATATACATATTAACACTCCTCTCTTTATCACATGTTATCGAACATCGATAAAATTAATTTCAGGGTTGATAAAAAATGTATATAGACGATAAACACTGCCTACGTTCAATATGTTGTAATATAATTTTATCCAAATTAAAACTGTTATCAAGTAATGTAAACGATCCCTTCACTTTTCCGATACAGAAAATGAACATATGTTTGCAAATTAAACAGATAATGAAAAATTATTGACGTACAGGTGACGCAATGAAAAAAATGTGTGGGAAAATGCAAAAAGGCGTCACAGGGCCGTTTATACAACACGATAACGAACAGTAGAAAATACGAGACAAAGATTAATAGATATGTACACACGACGAGGTGACTACCATTAGTACCAAGCCGAACGTCATTCGTTTCCTGTCTGGAAACGTCGTTGAGTGGTGTACGAAGGGGCGATTGTCGTGGAAGAAACGGAACAGGGAATAATACCACGACCATACGGTCGAAATACGACTAGCTCAAACCTTATGATAAATGCGATCTGTGAAAAATATGTCAAAGACATGAAATCGTGTTTTACTTGCTTGTCACTTTTGGGCGAAATAAATGAATCCGAGTACAAATTCAGCTATTTATGTCGAAATAAATTTCATTTTAGGTATGACAGATCGCAGCTATTTATGTCTTGTCTTATATACACATTTTTCTGTATTCTTCATATATTTTGCATCATTTTTTTTTTAAATGGACAATTTACAAAACTGAAAACAATACAGAGATGTGGATTGTGGACACAATTAAAATATCATGAACATTAATTTAATGTATCGTTCTCCCAGAAAATATTGTTATATTAGGTGGATGCAAAAATAATTGCTGTTTTTACGTATCGAGTATAAAGTCGCATATATCAGTTAAAAATTATATTTAATTAATCAAAATAAAGACCATTGGCCTGCACACATTTCTCACAACGGGAAACAAGTTTGTTTATTCGTACAAGATATAATTCTGGAGTACTGGAATTACGAATTCATCGAAAGCGCTTTGAGCTGATGCTTGATCTTTGATAACGTTCTCTCCTCGTAAATTACTTACATGTTTAAAAAAATGATAATCTGTCAGAGACAGGTCCGGAGAATGAGGTGGGTGGGGTAGAGTTTCATAATCCAGTTCGATTAACTTTTTTAAAGTCAATTGTAAGACGTGTGGTCGGGTGTTGTCATGAAGAAGAATTGATCCTCTTAGATTGATTAATGCTGGCCGTAAACGATGCAACTTCTCAATCATTTTTTTCAATTTTCTGATAATATTTTTCTGTTGTTAATGTTTCATCAGGATTTAAGAATTTGTAGCGAATGATACCACTTGCCGATCACCCATCAGTGATCATAATCTTTTTTTCATGAAGCTTCGGTTTAGGAAACTACTTTGGTGCTCCTCCTCGATCTAACCACTGCGATGAACGTTTCCGATTGTTGTAGAAAATCCACTTTTCATCACATTAGAAAATAGTACTGTACTTCTTAATAAAATTTGAATTGTTCGTTATTTAAGTTTCGCGAAATATACTTTGAATATTAATAAAGAATGTTGTTGTGGTGTTCTTTAGATTATCAATTTTTTGAGGTTATTTTTGACAGTAAACAAGATATCGTGGCCTGCGATAGTTCTATCAATTATCTATGTACATACATACACTTACAAATATAAAAAAATAATATTCTGTTGTTATCAATAGTCGCTAAATATAAATTCAATGGTAAAAAGATTCATACACCTATGGTTTTGTAGAATGTTTCTATATAATTCATGAATTTTAACAAGAATTTTATTTTTTAACGCTGTATTTGTTCAATTTTAATTGACAATAAAGATATTTGCATAGATATTAAATTATAAAAGAAAAAAACAGTACTTAATAATAAAAATCTATGAAAATATTCTTTGAAGTTAATTGTTAACATATACGAGTGTACATATATTTATATATATATATATATATATATATATATATATATATATATATAATCATAAACCTTTATACTCTAAAAGAGATAAACATAACGTAAAGTGTATTCTGCTCTTATTTAATATTTTGTTCGAAAAAAAAATATACGAATTTGCGCATAGTGTTATTAGTCTGTATTTATTATGTCTGTTAGTACAGCGAATAATTTTCTTAAAAAATCACAGTACGGTACACTTAGATGATTCACTTTCAGGTACTTTTTAGAATTTAAATATACCTGTAACAAAAATGTTAAAAAAATAGTTGATATAGTGTTTAATTTATTATTAATGCTTTGTAAGATTATTTAAACAGTTCATAAAAGTATACATACACTGGTTTTCAGGTCTCTTATGGCTCCCGGTACTGTAGCGACGCTCAGTGCTCTTTTATCTCGCGACCTTATGGTAATCTCTCGCGCAAAACGTGGCAAAAAAAAATTGGAAACATATAAATGGAAACGGAAAAATTGACTACAATTAAAAATTTGCAGAAATAATATTACTGTTGAGCGTGAACAATTTGGGAACAATCAAGTGTGTACCTTGTACTTAGACGTAGAGTCTCGGTATTTTTTTATACACTTTCTTCCAATGATAATCTTTTGGAAAAAAATATTATTAAACCCAATTCTCAAAGTCACAATTTTTATAGATTTTCAGATGAAAAAACCGCAATTTTTCTGATTTTTGGACAACCGTTATTTTTTTCTAATGAAAGAAAGATTTTTAAATTTAGTCTTATTAGAAAGAGATTAGTGACCTTTAAATATATCATCCAAAAGATAGATTTGTAAAACATCAATGGATTCCTAGATCCACGCCTGGATTAAAAGGATTAAAAAAACTATAGCAAATTTAATAAGCAATATATTTTAATGAAAATGGAAATAATTTCCAAAACAAAATTAGAAATAACATAATGATTTTTAGTTACTGGTGAGATGAGATTTCATTACTGTAGAGTATCTAATTCAAGTATTTGAACCTACTAATTGTAAATTTCTATCAGTAATTCTGACTGCAATTTTCAAAGTACTTAGAGACGTAAAGTGTTTCAAGTACAGTTGGTGTTATAGTAACGAATAGTACATCGTAATTTTTAATGTAGCTCTTTAGAAATGGGGAGACGTCAGGAGAGTAGTTGATGGATTCACAGATTTGGTAACATTTTTTGTTCCTTACTGTAACAATTTGACAATATTATTTCAAAATGTTATACTTTAATAAATTATCTCATATGTTTTGCTATATATATATATATATATATATATATATATATATATATATATATATATATAAACTATAAATATAAATGAAACAAACACTTTTCAATTTGTTTGTATATACTTATTTATTTATAATATATGTTGTTATTCAAACATATTTTTAATAACATATTTTTACACCTCAACTTATTGCTTTATTACTCTTTATAAACATATATAAGAATATAAAAAGTGTATATATATATATATATATATATATATACTTTTATCTTTTCTACAGAAATATTATTATATCTAAAGGTCGAGACCCTTACTTTTAGTTAGTATCGCATTAGTTTTCTGATCTTTGTAACAAAAGTCCACAATGTTATAATTAGAGCGATATGTTGTAAACAAATAGTTAATTAATCAATCGAAGTTCAGTTTATCACTTAAAATGTATTTTATACATATATGAATAAATGTATATAATATAAATTCGACGAGAATTTCTTCCTACCGATACACATTTTCAAGTTTGGGAAGAGAAAGAAGTCGCACAGGACGAAGTACGGATAACAAGGTGGATGAGGAATAAACTCTAAGCCTGATTCGTACAAGTCTACCATTGTGACGGTTAATTTGTGGGACTGCGCGTTATCCTGGCAAAAAGGCATTTTTTATGCGCCAATCTTGTCCGTTTTTGTTTTAGCTCTTCCTTCAAACGGTCCAATAATGTTGCACAATAAGCTCCTGTTATCGTTATTCCCTTCATTAAGTAGTCGATCAGGATGATTCCATGGGAATCCCAAAAAACAGTAGCCACCGCCTTCCCAGCTCACAAAATGGTCTTCGTCTTCTTCGCCGTACTTTCACCAATCGTTGTCCACTTCTTTGAGTGTTGTTTCGACTCAGATGTGTAGTGGTGGATCCATGCTTTATCCACGATGGCGAATCGATGTAAAAAGGCTTGCTCGTTTTTTCACATTTTTGTGGCAACTACTACAGTGCTCGTTTCAAACATCTGTAGAACGTGAACAAGGTGTCGCTTCTGGATGAAATTTCGCCTATGCTAGTTTGAAAAGTTACACTTGATAGCCGTGATGTTACTAAAAAAATGGTAGCACAGTATCATAGAAATTTACCAAACTAACTAACGACCCACACACACATATATATATATATATATATATATATATATATATATATATGTATATATATGTATATATATATATATATATATATATATATATATATATGTACGAATAATATATTCTTATAACATATGAAATTTGTTCATATTTAAAGCACTATAATAGTGTATGTTTCTTATTTATATAAATCATATTTTTTTCTATTTTATTTTCTATTTTTTCATGTGTAAGTATTAGTGTAGAAGTATATTAAGGTTCGTTTATTAAAACCGATCAATTAATTACTAAATTTCAGCTGTCTTAAATAACTTCTTAAAGGAATCTTATTTATATTTACTATATTTCCTTTCTATTTCAACCGAACAATAAATATATGAACATGTTTATAATAATAAATAAATTGTCGATCTTTAAACTATACAGATTAAGTATATTTAAAATAAAACGATTAAAAAATTTTATCATTCGAAATTATAAAAATAAAACAATGATCCCGTTCCTGTTACTTTTATTCGTTCTCTGATTGGTTGATGTCGGTCACATAGTTTCTGTTCTAATTGGTTGATATCAGCACATGATCAGTGTTCTGTTTCACGATGTGCAACGAAAGAAGATATAGGATTTCAGTGTAAAGCTGATAAGACGTTTATTCTAAATATTGTAGTCATTGAAGCTTCAGAATAAAGAAATCGTTACACAGATTAACGTTGTATTTGTTGTTAATTTTTATGAACTTTTTCAATAAAAAATTTACAATTATATTTAACGCGGATTATTTGTGTATATAATTTGTTAATTTCTATTATTTATTAAGGGGCGAGCAAGCGTTATCGAACGGTGACAAAGCCTTCCTGCCCGGGAGGAGTGGAGGTAAACGCATTAAGCAGGCGCCGGAGCCCGCTATTGTTTATTAAAAATCTAACTATGAAATAAACATTGTACAAGATAACTAAAACAGTGAGAAATATTTACTCTATTGTGTGAATAAAAATAAAACGAATCTATCACAAAGATAAAATAATAATAGGTTCTACAATTACCTGTATGATTTTTTTAACTATGATGTGTCTGTACGTCTATTAAATAGAACAATTATGCGATTTTATCAATATTTTGAGTGGATGACGTGCAAAGAGTCAAATGAAATAATATATGAATGTCTATTATATCTATTCACGAAATATAATCATAAAAGGTATCAACGCAATTATTTATTTAGAGAGCTTTTAGTTTCGATAGTCAATCTTTGGAATTTTTCATGAACGCCACCCTTAAACTTCCGGTTCCATATGACGTGTCTCCTCATGAATAGTTAAACGTGTTCTGAAAATCTCAGAATGTGTATCCAATATAAATTGTTATATTCTATTTAACGATTTTTTCCCTTAATTTAACATACGTCTACTAATTAATTAATAACAAAACATTCTACATGTTATTTAAAAATTATTGAAGTGAAATTTTAATTACATATGGTAAAATGTTATGTTAATTCCTTAGTTCAATCTCGGCATTTAATTAACGTTTAATGATCAAAGTAATTACATATTTAAATAAATAAAATGTGTAAAAAGTTTATAAGTAATCAGATAATGCATAAGAATAATGTATTACAATTCAGACACGTGAACAGAAAGTGACAATGTAACTTAATCGTGTTTTTGTTATTATTCTGTGCTACCTATTCGTTATTGATTTCAGCTTTCGTTGCTATTGTGAAAGGGAGTGGCGTGTTTCTTTTAGAACACGGGACATTTACCAAAATAATGGAATTAGTTTCTCCATTGCCAGACAATTTCATACAAAAATTGTTTCGGAGCTAGAAATCTTTTCTATGATTTGTACAGAAAGCAATTGAACAGAAGTGGTGTTTTTTATACGTTGTTATTTATTTAAGTTCATTGTGTATATATATATATATATATATATATATATATATATGTATGTATGTATATAGAGAGAGAGAGGAGAGACAGAGAGAGGGTAGAAGAGTAAGATAAACGGGGAGGGGAGGAAAGGGGGAGGAGAGAAAAATCAGAAAATGGAAAAAAAATTATATTATGAAATGTAAATTTTTATATTATTTTTATTATACTAATGACAATATTAAATTGCATTACACTGAAGTTGTTCTTATTATGAGTTTCTTTCATATATGTACCAAGTAAATTTTCTAAAAACGTTATTCTTTATCTAATTGACGATAATCACATTTTTGGAACAAGTAAATGAAAACCGTCATACGCAACTCCAAATAAAACAGTCCTGATGTTATTAGGTTGATATAAAAATAATTGCGGTTTTTATCATTTTATGATTGGCGCCGTTTTTTTCTAGTTACCGTTATCTTTTGTTATAGATATGTGATACATCATTGTGAACAATGAAATTTGCACTACTGATTTCAGTTTTTGTCTATTGTTTTCATTCTTTAGTATTGTTGAATATAATCTATTAAATTAGACATTGAAAAAATGCAAATTCGCGCGATTTTATTATATGAGTTTAAAATGAGACATAAAGTAATAGAAACTGCTCGAAATATAAAATTTGTTTTTGGCGAACGGTCAATTAGTGAACGTACAGCTCAATACTAGTTCTAAAAATGTCTTAATGATAACGACAGCCTTGATGAGGAGGAGGGCCGTCTACGTCCTTCAACTAGACGAATAATGATTTAAGAACCATTATTGAAGCAGACCCACATACACAAACTTGAGAGGTGGTAGAAGAATTTAATGTTCATCATTTAACAGTTGTTCAACATTTGAGCTTAACTGAAAAACAAAAAAAAAACGTATGAGCTAAATGAACATCAAGCAAGATACGAAGTCTGCTCTGCGCTTCTTTTGTGCAACAAAAATGATCTCTTTCCGAATCGCATTGTCACATGTGATGAAAAATAGATTGTCCAGAAAATCTGAAACGTTCACCAGAGTGGCTAGACCGAGAAGAAGTACCAAAACAGTTTCCTAAACCGAAACTTCATGAAAAAAAGATTATGTTCGCTGTTTAGTGGTCAGTAAGTGGCATTATTCACTACAACTTCTTAAATACTGGCGAAACAATGACAACAGAAAAATATTGTCAGGAAATTGAAAAAAATGCATGAAAAGTTACATCGTTTACGGCCAGCATTAATCAATCGAATAGGACCAATTCTCCTTCATGACGACGCCCGACCACATGTCTCACAAATGACTTTAAAAAAATTAAATGAATTGGGTTATGAAGTCTTACATCATCCATCTTATTCTCCGGACCTGTCTGTCCTACAGATTATCATTTTTTTAAACATTTGAATAATTTCCTACGAGAGAAGGTTTTCAAAGATCAAACATTAGTTCAATGCGCTTTCAATGAATTTGTTAATTCCACTACTCCAGAATTATGTCTTGTAGGAATAAACAAACTTGTTTTCCGTTGAGAGAAATGTGTGCAGGTCAATGGTCTTTATTTTGATTAATAAATATAATTTTTAACTGATATATGCGTCTTTATACTCGATACGTAAAAACCGTAATTATTTTTGCACCAGCCTAATATATATATATATATATATATATATATATATATATATATATGTATATATGAAATGTCGTGTTTCGTTAATAAAAAAAAATAATAAATTTTATCAAGAAACTCTGATGTTCGAATTTCGTTGTGAACCTGTCTGATAAATAATATATGAAATGACTAAACTATATTTATATTTTGTCCTCTATGATTTCCATAAATAATGACATTTTCAATAACTGTAATGATACCAATTAGTAAATTACACACGTGTAAACGGTCGAAATTTTCGTTACGTGCCCGATAATGATACAGTGATACGGCGTCTATTATTATATACACACTTTCAACACCCTTTCTACGTTTTAATACATATTTAAATAGCGTGTACCTAATACCATCATTATTAAGTAGGTACTGTCCCAGTACAAACAACAAACTTCATTCATTATTCGACGAGTTCGTCATTAAATAATTACTACTTGTATTTTTTTTCTCGTTCCGAACGAACAGAGAGCATATATCACACGCAACACGAAAAATTTTCAAATACTGTAATGAACGTAAAAGATATGTTATCATTTTTGTAACTTAAAATGACAGAAATTCATTTTAAAAAATTCGATATCGTAGCGAAATTTAAATAGTTTCGAATTGATTCGTATAAATTGATTAAAAATGTTAAATTACAATTGTGTCCTTTTATACGGTTGGTATATTCCACAAAAAAATGCATATAAAAAAACGCACAGAAAAGACAACTTACACTTAAACATAACTTACATTGAAACATTAGGATATGTTCCACAATTTTCTAAAACCACATAAAACCAAAGCATTGAATTAAAATACACACCAAATCGCATAAAAAAGTTTATGAAAATTCAGGAAAATAAGAATGCCTAAAAATTCCTTTGAAAATCCGAAAGAAATTGATATAAAACTTAAAATAAGTTTGTTTTAAAATTTTATTCATTTAATTTTATTGACAAGTAACAATTGTTTTTACATTTTTTCATCAGATTTATTATCACTATCTGACAATGTTCGACACCATTTGCGAACTGATGCGAAATCATTTTTATTATAAGAGATAGTCAGTGCATCAGATCTGCATGGTAAAGACAATGGTTTTTCACAAACAGAATTAGCGTCAACTTCACCCTCGTTCTGTGTTAATTTTGTTACTTTGACAATGTAATCAGTGATTAAACTTTACGATGATGATTTTACTAATTTTTTATACAGTTTGAGATATTCAGACATACAATTCTTCATCTCACGTTGAAATTTGAAGGCTCATTCAGAATTTGTGTTATGAACAAGAAAATGATTTTCCAATTTATTGCAAAGTTGAAGACCTTCTCGAATTATATTTTCAGTGAGGGGGATAGATTTTTATTCCGCTTCACTATCGTTTTCTGGATCTTCGACGATATCTAAAATTATATCAATAATATTATCATCACTTGAGGCATTATCCACGAGCAAATTCATCACCATCATTCTGGCTAAACGTATCAAAACCTTTTCCACCAATTTCATGTGCCAAAGTAATGATTTCAGCTGATAATTTCGATCTTTGAATGGTTGCACTGTTTGCAAACACATTTAGGCCAAGCTGCTTTCCAGCAGGCATTTAAAGTTTGTGGTCTTCTTTCAGCGATAGCAGATACAACACAATTTAAACAGTTCAAAAGACAAAATTTTTAATTAAAAATGTAAATTTAAAAAAATATAATAATTTAATATACAACGGGGAAACCCCGGAGCTGCATGAAATATGCACCGTATAACTTTAAGACTCAACTGTATTTTGATTCGAAATTAGACAAATATCACAATAAAATATTGTAAAAATAAAGTCGAATTCTGTTAAAGCACAGGCACTACGAGATTGACTATGTTTCCTTGTTATATTAGTAAAAAGCAAACTGTATCTAGATGTTATCTTTTTTATAAAAATCGAAATAATAGGAACATAAATTATGTTAAATATTAATTGGTGTATTAAATGACAAATAAAAAATTGCATAATAACTGAAAAATAATATTAACATATTTTGTTTAATATAAAAGTACGTTACAGGCTCTATTATACTTTTCAGTATAACCACCGTGTTTGCCGAGACATTTATTATAAATAAGATTAAAGCAATATTTTTTGCACACATGAATAATAAGTAAGAAAATATGATTAAAATAAATACATTCCAGACTATAATATCTTTTTATTACACTTATTAAAGGTAGTAAGTTGGTTAGAAAACTTTCAAAATCAAAAATCAATCATACTTTTCTTGAAAAATTCCTTATTATTGTAAAGTCACTTAATGTTTTATTTTGAATATTTATACAGTAAAAAAAATCTTAGTTGCGATAATTTTAGTCTCTATTGCCAATTTAAAACCAACTTGGAATTTTATGATATAAGATATATATTGTATTCTTTTGTTGCAGAATAAGACCGAACTTTCGCTACTTACGAATAAACCGAGTGCGAAGAACACTTGTCACAGAAGGTAACGTGCCGTTTACAGAAAAACATTTTATTTATGAATGTGTAGTTTTGCATTTCAAACGCATGAAAAATGAAACAACACGTGTGTTTTTATCGCTTCTGAGCTGTATGCAACACGAAGGTAAGTTTTTATAATAACATAATATCATTACAATCAATCGCGTTCATTCATTGATTACATGCTCTCGAGAAGGAAATGAAATGTTTGTCTGCGATTATTCTACAAAAAAAAATATCTTACAAGTAATTTCTTGTCAATTGGTTTCATAAAATTGTTATGAAAACCTTTATAAATATATTTTCAACATTTTTCGCACACAACACCAAACAACTATTTAATGTGAATGAGTATCGTACTTTTTTTTATAATAGACACAAAATTATTATTTGTTCTTATGTAGCTATAAATTATCAATTTTTTTTATTGAAATATTTTAGCAAATATGAAAAATGTTTGATAAGCGCTGTTTCATTATTTGTATTTTGGAATTATTGAGATATATATATATATATATATATATATACATATATATATATATATATATATATATATATATATGTATATACATATATATATATATATGTATATACATATGTATATATATACATATATATATATATATATATGTATATTATATACATATATATATACATATATATATATACATATATATATATATATATATATATATATATATATATGTATATATGTATATGTATATATATATATATATATATATTTATATATATATATATACATATGTATATATGTATATATGTATATATGTATATATATATATATATATATATATATATATATATATATGTATATACATTGATTAATGATTATGAATCGAACAATAAAAGAAAATCATTTTTTAAAATCAATTATGTAGCAACTATATTCGATAAAATTGATTTTAAATTGGATAAATAATAATAAAGTACTTTCAATAGTTTTGTTTGCTAGCATTTGATCTGAAATTCGCAGTTGATTGAATATTGAGCATACTTGTTCCATACTAGCTCACTAGTAATTTAGCAACCGTTTTGAAACGATTTGACCAAAGAACTAAGAATATATAGTATATATTATATATATATATATATATATATATATATATAGTATTCTTAGTTCTTTGGGTCTGACCGACAGCTGGAATCTTAACCGGTAGGCTGAGTAATCAGCCGCGCCTTTTACTGAATAGAAAAAATACTTCACTAGAAAAAACAAATAGTCAATAAATGTTTATCATCAACTTGAAATAAAACACTAAGAAATTATTATATGGGAAAGTTCTATTATGTGATATCTATGTATATATGTATGTATGTATATAGAGAGACATTTAATAGATCAGTGATTTTTATTATTTTAATCGGTTTGGATCGAATGTAATGTTTCGTTATTAAATTCCTTTTTATTAATTTGTTTATGATATCGTGATAGCACAAGAGATGCAATTAAGATATTTTCATCCTTTGTGTTTCGAACAAGTAACGATTAAATTTCCGCAGTTTGTGAAAAATGATACAGTGGTGGACATATACTAAAGAAGTGTTATTAGTTTTCAACGTGATAATCTAAATTCAGAAAAATTGTGGAATTGTGAACACTATGATAAAGATACATTTCATAAGCAGTATTAAAAGAAGACACGTATTTAATATATACAGCTCTAAGTAAATAGTTTGAAATTCATTTGATTGCTTTGAAGCACATCGACCTTCTTGGATTTGTTTTGAAGTACAAGATTTAACAATTAATTAACTAGAAAAATAATTCTTAATTTCTTATTCATAAATAATTCTTCTCTTCATTTCTAGTTCATTACTGTGTTTATCCATTTTAGACTGTTTGATTACTATAGATGAAAAATGTATCTTATACGATAAAATAAGGAAAAAGGGTTGATTGAAAACTATAAATATTTGCCTCGAAACTCTTAAAGTGTCACTTCATCAAAGGAATGAGATGCTATACCGGGAGTGGGCAACTTCTTCGATAATAAGAGCAACATATAATGCTTTTCATACATATTTGAATGATCAAGAGCCCCACCCACACCCGTCCCGAATTTGTTTTTATTGGATTCGGTAAGTTTTAATTAACAAAATTGTTTAATTGCATATATTTTTAAGGACTGTCCATAACTGTAGAACCACCTTGAACACCAATTTGAACATATGATGTATATGGATGTTTGTAAAGATGAATTACCCGTTTATATATAAAATATTGTAATACTGGTAGGTCTACATATTATGTTATACTACTATAAATTATTAATATAAAAGTTCAGGAAATATGACAATGAAACCCAATATTGTTTTGGGAGTCACACAGAGTAGCTTTGGGAGCCGCAGTTTGCCCACCGTTAGACTGAACACTGTTGATAATGAGATAAGAAAAGTTCAGTAATTTACAAGATGATAAAAGTTTATAAAATCATCAATTAAGACTATAATTGTTTGTTTTATCCTTGTCCTTGTGAATCACTATCTCCTACGACTAGTTTAGGTTTTTAAACCATCCCTTAGTATCTTAATAATGTACTGCAAAAATTGAAAAAGATTTTTCTGTATCTTGAGCATAACAGAATGATAATCGAAATACACATAACTACAATCAAAAATAATCAATAATTAATAATTGAACATTTTTGATTGTAACTTTTTGTAGTTTGTGGGTATGAGTTAAAAAAATGATTTGTTGTATTGAAATTTAAATGTTGAATCCAACTTTATGATACACAGTACAATCGTTCTTTATGAAAAAAGTAATTATTTAATCACAATACAGGTCTGACACTGTGGCTGTATTCACTTTCAACAAATGAATTATTTTTTCACCCCATAAACCATAAAAAATGTTTCTGGTGAAAAATGCTTAATAAATTATTATTATATTATATAAATTCATAGCGCCAGGGTACAGGCAACTCTGTATCTTGGCTAAGTTGAAGGAATCATAATCGAAATCCGCATAAGCAACAATCAAAAATAATCAAGAATGGTTGTTTTATTGAACATTTTTTATCAGAATTTTTTTTATAGTTTGTAGTGTGAAAAAAGGATTCATTTTTGAATGCAAATTATTCAAAATATGCGACATGGATCCCGGCAACATTTTTAGAAAAATTGAAATATTCTTAGAATAATTGTCGTTCGGAATTGCATGAATGGACATGAACCTTTTACATCAAATTCCATTCAGTACTGCTCTTTTTGCAGACCGTGATTTCGAATCCGGTTTACAAATCGTGTCGTGTGAACTTAATTTGTTAGGCTGATACATTTAATTTTAAAGAAGAATGCACATCGGGTTCATGAAATGCTCAATGCGACGAGTATAAGAGCTACATAACGAGAAGAAAATCCAGTTTGTATAATTGTCGGACGATGAGTTTTTGTTTGATAACATTAAGTCGTGCATTTTATAGTTCGACAAAATGTTCGTAGGAGCTATTCATGTCTTTACTGTTTATTATGTTTGGTGCCCGGTGCAGACAAACTAGAATTGTGACAAGCCAAGCGTCAAATACGCTGCATTTAACTTCACGTAAACATTTTGTAATTACACGCACTGTATGCTATTAGAATGTTATATATATATATATATATATATATATATATATATATATATATATATATATATATGTATGTATGTATGTATATACATACAATGACCAGCAGAAATATTCAAACAGTTGCCAATTTTAAACAAAATGCTAATTTTCTCTTTAAATTAAAAGTGTTGTTTTAGAATTTTTACTATTTTGTTTTATTTAAACCCACTATGTTCCACTTATAATTAGAAATTTAATTTTCATTAATACACTTTCTCAGGAAACTAAAAATATACAACTCAAAAGTATTCAAATAATTGACAAATAACCACCAATATGTAATTTTTAAATTGATATTATGTAGGGTTTTCGTTAGCATTAATTACAGCCAGAAGTCGTTTTAGTATAGATTTAGCTAAATTTTATGTTTATTCAGGCGTTATTTTGCTCCATTCTTCTAAAAGAATAATTTTAACTGTTCTTTACTGGAAATGCTATGTTTTCTGATACGCTCTTCCATAACGGCCCAAAGATTTTCTACTGGGTTCATGTCTGATGATTGAGGAGGAGTTTGCAGTACATTTGGGCAATTATAAATGATCCACTGGAGCATATTGTAAGCGGTGTGCTTCGGATCGTTATCTTCTTGAAAATAAAATCTCCAATCCATTCCCTTATTTATTACACTTTCTTTCAAATTATTTTTTTAATATGCTTAAATATATCATCGACTCCATTATCCCATCAATTATTACTAAGTTACTTGGATCTTTGGACGACATCTAGCCCACACCATTACTCCTCCGCCACCAAATTTAACAGTTCTTTGAAAATTTGTAAGATTGAGTTCTTTTCCAGGTTTTCTCCATACTAGAATATGACCATTCGACCCAAAAATGTTGAACTTGCTCTTTTCGGAGAAAATTACGTTATCTGAAAAATGTGGAACCATATCTAAGTATTCTTTTGCAAACTCCAGAATTTTTTTCCCGTTGATTTACTTAATTCAACTTTTCTTCTAGCAACTCGAGCTCGATATCCGGCTCGGTGAATCGTTCTTCTTATTGTATCGGCACTTACACAATTGTTACTAGTGCCATAGATAACTTGAGATAGCTTTGGAGCACTAATTCTGTGATTTTGATACACTTCATGCAGATTTCTTCTTTCTCGTTTGGGTGTTGTTTTCCTTGGTTGACCGATACGAAGTTTATTTTAATTTTTTTTCATCTTATAACGCTTAATTATGTCATAAACAGTATAACGACTTCTCCCCACATTTTCCCCAATTTCACTTAGTGTTTTATTTTCTTTGTGATGTTTTATGATTAATTTTTCAATAAAGAACAGCTCAAAAGGATACTTTTGAAAGAATGGAGCAAATAACGCCCGAACAAACACAAAATTTAGTTAAATCTTTGCCAAAACGACTTCTAGCTGCAATTAACGCTAATGAAAACCCTTCAAAATATTTATTTAAAAATTACATTACATTTTGATGGTTATTTATAATTTGTTTGAATAGTTTTCCGTTGCATATTTTTTAGTTTCCTGGAAAAGTGTATTAATGAAAATTAAATTCATAATTATAAGTGAAATATAGTAGATTTAAGTAAAATAAAATAGTGACAATTCTAAAACAACGCTTTTAATTTAAAGAGAAAATTAGCATTTTGTTTATAATTGCCAACTGTTTAAGTTCTTTTACTGGACACTGTACGTATATATATATAGTTGAAATAGTTATTAGATTATTTAGACTCTGAACACAAATAAGGTGGTTAATTTCAGTTTCATGTACATAAAAATTCAGTACATGGACAACAGTAGCATCTGAAAATAATTTGAAGTGATATTAAAAGAAGAATTTTATTATTTTTTTTTTAAATTACAATTTCTCTATTAAACATTTATCTATTTACGTATATTTCTTTCGAAATTTATTAATCTATTCTGGAATATTTTAGTGTTATTCTGTATACTATTATATCTGATCCCTAATATAACATATCGTTTCATTGATATCGAAAACCGCAGTGCAGTCGTTATTATTTACTGCATCGCTATCGATTTTATTTGTTCGTACGACCACACACTCTCATGGAGCTCCTACTTGAAAATGACAAGGTAATGGGCATTTGCGCATTATACATACATACTATAGTCTGTCCAGAATTCATGATGTTGCTCATTATTACCTTACACTTACTCTAATTCTGTTGTATTTTGTTGTATACAATCATAACAACTATAAACATAAATATGTCTGATATTTATTATTTTTATCAGTTTCTGTTTACACAGTACTCCTATGCCATTCAATCCGAGGGGAACATAAAGTTAAAATATGATATATGAATAAATACACAACACATCACTAAAAATATTACTTTTTACAAATATTTGCCAGTAAAATACTTTCAAATATTTTAGGATATAACACAAAAATATTTTAAGATTTATTAGGTGTACAAATTAATTCGGTGCATTTTTTTTATATAACATGAATATTTACAGAAAAATGGAACACATTTAAATCCTCAAAATATCCTCCACTATTTTGTAGAACTTTGCTCCATCAGTGGGATGACTGATGAATTCCTTGTCGAAAACAAAATGGTGAGTTCGGGTTGGACCTTTTCCATTCTTTTAAAATGGGTATCAACCAGGTGATGCTGGAACGACCACAGTAACTGATAATCTGATGGGGCTAGGTCTAGTGAATACGCCGCATAAGAGAGAACTTCCTAGCCCAACGAATTAATGACTTCTTTGGCCGCTTTTTCGACGTGTGGTCGAACATTGTCGTGCTGTAAAATGACTTTCCTCGTTCCTTTGCCAGTGAATGATCTTTTTCGCTCTAATTCGTCACTCAATCGGATGAGTTGTTGTTGATAACACTCTAAATTTACAGTCTGACTAGGTTCGAGCGACTCCTAATACACCATAACACTTTTTTGGTGTAAATATTTGGTTTCGGAGCCGATGTCGATAGTTTATCGGGTTTAACGCATGATTTTCGGCGCTTAGGATTGTCGTCCAAAAATAATTTTTCATCTTCGATTATGATTTTATGCAAAAAATCGTTTCTTTTTAATCTTCTGAGTGAAGACATAACCGAATCGCATCTTCTTTATTTGCTTTCCGAGCTGAGATCATGTCGATCTTTCAGCATAGCTTTTTAACTTTTCCCGGCCAACATAGACGATAGAAAATTGCTTGCTGAGTAATTCCGAGTTGTTGAGCAAGTTTAATCAGAGCGATTCAGGAGAGGTTCAGGCGAGTTCAGTGTTCAGTCTGAGCTCACTTTTCACTTAACAACTCCTCGAGCTCTTCGTTTTCAAATTTTTTCGATTGTCCAAGACGTACGGGAAGATTAAAATCACCACTCCGATACCTTTGAAACTATCTTTGGATATTTTATGCATCATCTTCCTCCCAATGCTGAACAAATTCCCGCAGCTTCGGCAGCATTTTTTTAAATCTGTAATGCGAAAAATATGCAATGCCTATTACGCTGGTTTTCGAATGTCATCGTGTTTACTACTGTTTAGTCAGGTTATGTCTACTATTTGTTCAAGATATATAGTGTTTTTAAGTGTTAAGATTGGCACTTAATTTAAAAAAGAATTATAATTGATTCAATGTAAAGGTACCGAATTAATTTATACGCGTAATTCATACTGCAGCAATGAATTTTATGTATGTATAAATTTCTGTTGTAAATATATTGTACGAGTATTACTGTTGTAAGGTACAGAAACTTTCACTAGACGTTTTCCAAGTGCATATATAATTCTATATTATTCTATAAGCATGAATGCGCGGCCATATTAATGAGATTATATTATTAAAAAATTAAAATAAACTAGTATGTTTATCAATTAGTCTAATTAAATAATAAAATTAGTAACATCTTTTAACAATGAACATGGTTGTAATGTT
Organism: Acanthacorydalis orientalis; assembly: GCA_034766995.1. Lineage (NCBI taxonomy): Eukaryota > Metazoa > Arthropoda > Insecta > Megaloptera > Corydalidae > Acanthacorydalis > Acanthacorydalis orientalis. The sequence continues at coordinate 38,082,126 of CM068315.1, read as the reverse complement.
GTTTTTAGTATTGTGAATAAACTCAGTTGCATAAATGAATTTTTCAAATAATTGAATTTAAAAAGTTATTTTCGTAGAATCATTTTGACTAATTTTTAAACTGCATTCAAGTGATGGATGGTTCATGTTTCAGTCAACAAAGTCAATTTTACACATGGTATTCCCCTTTTTACTTCATGCTGTTCTCATTTCTTCAGTGCTTGTGACGTATTGTAATGCAATTTTATAATCTACATTTATATTTGAATTCTTAGAAAAAGTATAAGCATTTGTGTGATTTTTTCCTGTAGAAAATATTAATACATATTTATTTGTATAAGATATCAGAAATTATATATATATATATATATATATATATATATATATGTGTATAAACATATATATATATATATATATATATATATATATATGTATACATAAATATATATATATATATATATATATATATATGTATAAACATATATATATATATATATATAAGTAATTTTATGGGCTAAATAGGAACCAAAACTGTCGGCGCAGCAATCTGAATCACTGTCGGGATAATTTGTGCGTGTTATACGCATACAGTGGTCCCTTTGTTATAATATCATTTTTTTTTTATCGCTGAATATAAGAAGGTAGTGATCGTGCAAGGTCAGAGCACATTAAAAACAACCATTCAATAACACGACTTGTGGTCTGTTATGAATGGGTTCTTTTCAGATTGTTGCTACGTATGCAGAGCGAGATGTTTTACTGCTGGCAGCCATATTTTTTTTTGTCGTGTCCGGTGAGAATGTTTGTAATATAAGCTTGGGAATGTGTTCACATGTCGGAATGTTACATTTATAGCATTGGATCTATCATACTGTAAAGAACTATCATTCCAATAAAGATGGAAAATGAAATGTTCAATGAATTTCAATTGTGAAAACAATATGGAACGAAAAGGCATGTAGTAATAAAATTTATGTACATATGAACTTTTTATCATGAAAATGAAATTATGTACATTAAAAGAGCTAAAACAAAATAACAAAAATCTAAAAATAATAATTATTGATTAAATATTTTTGATCAAAAACATTTTTGTGCTTAGCAGGGAAGAGAATATAATTGAATTGTGAAAATGAATTTATCCACAGCATTAAAATTACATTGAAAAAATATTCATTAATTAACTCTTTATAGAAAGCAAAACTGATCATGTAAATTAGTTAAGTTTGTTATTGATAGAAGAAAATGGTATTTTATTGAATTATAAGGAATTGCCAATAGAATTTAATAAAATATCATAACAGTATGAATATGTATATATATATATACAATCCTCTTACTCACTCTGAACACAGTACTCTGAAAACACGGTTTCGATATAACACTGTGCAAAAATTGCAATAGCCTCATATAACATGATATTCTTATAACACGGTTTCCATTCAGCACGATTTAATAAACTAGAACAACCCTCATATAATATGAATGTTCCCATCAGACAGTTTTTGTTGACATAAACAGAGAGTCCCATTGTGTATAATAATAAAGCGAAGTCTGTGAGTCACTATTCCTACTGAAAACTAATTCAGTAGACGGTTTCTTGTTCATAAATTCAGACACTCTCCGAGAACACGGTTTTGATATAACACGGAACACATTTTCCTGATTTGTATTACTTCTGAGTTTCGTTTTACACGATTTAGATATAGCACGACACTCCGAGAACACGATTTAGATATAACACGGAATGCATTCCACTGATGTATTATTTCTAGGTTTCGTTTAACACGGTTTCGATAAAACACGGATCGAGTTAACCGTATTATAGGAGGGGTAACTGTATATCTGTATATATATATATATATATATAGAGAGAGAGAGAGAGAGAGGTACTCTTATTTTATGAGTAATCAAGAAAGAAGGCTTTTCATAAGTGAAAACAGCTAAAATTAATACTCAAAACCTATATTATAAATAAATTTACATTTGTATGTACATACTAAATTATGTGAATAAAACTGTTAATAAATAAATATAAAATTGACAGTTATTCTTTAGTTTCAAACTGTCCTTAGGTTTACGGTATTGATGCAATAAAGAAGTCATATTATCGTGACTTTGCTGAACTATTTATTTTTTGAATATGCATACATTTCATGTAAATTAAAATTGCATGTATATTATTCTTGACACATTGTTAATATTTTGCACATAATAAAACCAGTTGACATCGCTTAAATTCACTTTCACAAATGAATTTTCTTTTTTCAATTTATCACTGTGAGGATGATGGCGTTACAAACAAAATAGCCATAAACGACAATAGAAAATAATCAATAATAATTTATTGAATATTTTTGATTGAAAAATTTAGTGTGGTTCGTGGAGTGAAAAAAGAATTAATTTGTGAAAGAAATTTTGAGCTTGATTATGAAAATAATTAATTAAATTTTAAATTACTTTGCGTGGTTATTTATACGTCAGTATACTTTTTTAATGTGTGTCATGTTTGTATGCTGTCAAATTAATTACTTTCTTCAAAGTTCCATCTCATCTTATATATATAAGGCCTGGTTTACATTATGATAGTAAACGATATACTATAGTAGTAGAGTGCGTTTACTAGGGCAATGTAAACACTTTGGAATAGTGAAAGTAGAGTACAAAACATAATAGCGAGTAAAGTGGATAGTACATGTTGGATAGTACATGTGGACACTCTACTAGCCTCTACCCCTCCTCTGCCCCTACCACAAATTTACTGCAATTATTGCAGTAGAGTAGACGGGTGTGAAACGTATATTAACAAGTTTCGTTTTTATCTACGGACGTTGTTGGTTGGTTGTTTTAAAATTGAAACTAAACTCTTCTCTACTAATCCACTAGCTTGGTATTAATGTATCAAACTGTAGATGCTGGTAGTGGTAGGTTAGTAAACTCTACCGTTTACTAACCTAATGTAAACCATCCCTAAGGTCTGGTTTCCATTAGGATTAGTATGCGGTAGAGTATACTACTACTTTTTCTCTACCTACCTTTCCCCCTACTTTTTCTCTAGACCACTACTCTACCAGCATCTACAATTTGGACCATTTACACAAAGCTAGTGGTTGGTAGAGAAGAGTTTAGTTTCAAGTTTAAAACAACCGACCAACAACCTCTGCACATAAAAACAAAACTTGTAAATACGCGTTTCACGCCCGACTACTCTACTGCAATAATTGCGGTAAATTTGTGATGGAGAAAGAGGCTAGTAGAGTGTACTATTCCACATGTACTATCCACTCTACTCGCTACTATCTTTAGTACTCTACTTTCACTATCTCAAAGTGTTTACATTATGTTAGTAAGGGTATAGTACGCACTCTATCACCGTACTCTACAGCTTACTACCCTAATGTAAACCAGACCTAAGTACTTTTATACTACATGAATATGTACGTTCGTACATCTGATAATTTCATTACTATATTAAAATATATATTTTTAATAGAGGACGGGACTGTTTCATGATTTATATTATACATTTTAGATCAAACCGCAGAAACCTTACAAGAAAGAATATTCTGTGATTTCAAACGTTTTGAAATATTTAAATGACTAATAAATTTATCAAGTAAAAAACCCATATATGAATCAACACGACAAATGTGGTGGATGATATAACTGAATTTACATATAAACTTCATTTTTAGATAAAGCGGTGTCATAAAAAAATTAGGTTGTTTTATCCTTCATGGTAGACTTGTATTCAAATTTATTATCGTAGATAAATTATTATTTTTCAGTTCATATACAAAAAAAACCGAGATGTCCGAAATAAAATATATGACATACTTGTGGTTTATGCACCCCTTTAAGATCGTTTGTAATATTTTTATAAAAAGTCGAAATTAATAGATAAACAAATACCAAATTCAAATTTCTATTAAATGTTAAATGGAATTGAATTAATGTAACGAAATTATGATATCTTTATATGATAATTATATTAAATTACAATACACTCTTTTTATTGTTCTCTTATTACTTAATTTTATAATTTAAATCTACACTGCATAAATTAAAACACAACTGGACTTCTTTTAATTTCAGTGCTTCTAAAGATGAACCAAATGGTTTGGAAACATTTTATTACACGGTTATAAAATATTTCAGTTTAATTAATTCGTTCTGATTTTATTTTCTAGTCTTTAATGTATACAGTCTAATTTATGAATCGAGTTGTCAGAAAGTGAAAAATTAGGTTTTCATTAATATTTTTTTTAAAAGAGTTGATTCCTCCTGTAAATATTATTTTCTTTACGATAAGGTAAACGGTGTTATTATTGATAAGACAAAGATTTTTAAGTGTTTCAGAAATGAATCTTAGTCTGAGACATCACCTTAGAAATTAGACAAACTTTTTCCGATCAAAAATGTTCAATAAATGATTATTAACAAAAATATTGCTTGTGTGAGTTTCTAGTGATGTCGTTCTCAGAACACTATGATGAAGAAAAATATTTTTTTAATGTTTTCATTTATTCAAAAATTACGGTCCTTATATCTAAATATTGTAGACTAGTTACTGTACTGAAAAACTACCTTTAGATATTTTGTAATTTCAAATTAAATGAAAATATGCCAATAACGTGCTTTGTCAACAATGCTACCGTTTTCCCTAATTGTCATTAAATTTTTTTCTAAAAATGTATATTCTTAACTCTTCTCTCTGTGTATGTATACACACACATACACATACACATTATATATATATATATATATATATATATATATATATATATATGTGATTTAATTTAGGCTCCCACATGGAAGTATTAAAAGGAGTCATTGGGGTTAAGAAAAGTCATATAATTTTTTATTTAGTATTTTAAGACAATTCAATACTACAATCGAATTGAACTAAAATTCTTAATGGGGGATAACATGTTTGTGTTTAATTTTTGGGTTTTTTTTTAATAATTTCGTGTGGAGCTTAAATTGAATCACCTTTATATATAATGACATATATATATATATATATATATATATATATATATATATATATATATATATATATATAAATCATTTATCTCATTATACATTTATGAGTAATAGTTGAGGTTTTTGTAAAACCAGTTATATATTATACACTATATATATATATATATATATATATATATATATATATATATATATATATATATATATATATATATATATATATATATATATATATATATATATTTAGAGGACATCTGTACTGAAATAAACAAAAACTGTTATTAATGACAACTTGATAAGCGTTACTTAACAAAATAAATAAACAAAACATATGAGTGACATCTTAAATATAAATTGTTTACGAAAAATATTATTGCTATATATAAGTGTGTACCATATATAGTGTCCGATAAAATTTAAGTAACTGCATGAGTGGTATAACAATTATTCATATATCATCGACCAAATGGAAATATTAAAAAGAGCGGCATGTAACACAAATTGAAATACTCGAATCATCTTAAAATACAGTTTATTTCATTTCTTTTCTATAAAAAATTAAATCATTTTTTAAAAAAATAAGTAAATGTTTAGGTGACAAAAGCTAAGCAACTCGATGACTAGAATTATGAACTAATAGTTAGACTTATGAAACAAAAAATATTAATATTTGCATAGCCATAGCCCTTTATTGGTAGCATAGCCCTTGTTTTCAGTAACGGTTACACGAAGCATGGATTCTACAATATAAGTGAATAGATTATCTCCAATGATATTTTTCACCATACAGTTGCAATCGCAGAATATAGTTCCTTGTTAGAATATGAGTTTTGAGCTCAAATTTTTCGATTCATTATTTTCCATAAGTTCTCGATGGGATTAAGATCCGGGGATTGAGATAGCCAAGAAAGTACTTCGATATTATTATAATGGAACCAAGTTTTAATTATTTTTGCAATGTGTTTAGGATCGTTATAGTGTTGGTATCTTCAGTGAATTGGAATTTCTCCTTCTGCAAAGGTTAACATAACGTTCTGCAAGATATCCTTGTATACGAAACGATCCATGATTCCATTTATTTGGTACACCAAACCATTACATTCCCGCATCCTTGTTTCGTGGTTTTTCTATAGTAGAGTGGATCAAACCTTTTACCATCAGGACGTCTTACATGACACATTCCATATCGATCGACCAAATTAAATCTTGATTCATGGTTAGATAATATTGTCCTCCATTTTTTAATGTCACAATGTAGATGATCGCGAGCAAATTTTAGTTGAAAAAAATTTGAGTTTTATTTAGTAATGGTTTCTTAATTGGTTTTCCACAAGGCGACGTTGTATAGTCGTGGAACTATTAAATCTAAGTTAGTCCTTATTTTGATAGCGGATAGAAAAGAATGTACTTTAACTAGCCGTGTAATTCGATTATCTTTGAGTTGTTTTATGAGGTCGCCCAGATCGTGAACTAACAGTTAATGTCCCTCGATTGCGATATCGTTGAATAATTCGTGAGATAACTGATTTGTCTAAATTAAATTGTTCGCTAATACGATTTCATGACACATTTTTTTGATATATTTCAAAAATCTCTAATTTTAAATTGTCACTAAGTAATCTCCGTGATGTTTCTAATAATTTAGAAACACACAATAAAAACAAATTATTTGTATAATAGGAGTCAATGCTGTTCAATGATATTTTAGATCACAAAATGCGTAAAACAGCTGCATTGTATGGGATTCCCCTTGGACAAGTGACCCAACGATTAGTTTCAAATGTACAATCGTTTTATTTCTAAGGCAATTTGTAAACAAAATTAATATTGAATTTATAAACGATTTTAACTATGCATATATATATATATATATATATGTGTGTGTGTGTATTTGTATATATATATATATATATATATATATATATATATATATATATATATATATAGATAGATAGATATATAGATATGTGTATCTTAATTGTTTAAAATGTTTTAATAGATATTAAATTTTATTCCAGTACTGTTTGTTAACAAATACTTTTAAAAATTGCACACTTTTGCATCTCATTTTTTAATTTATCAGTATGAATTATTTGAGGATAATTCAAGTCTCGAAACCAGTTATTGAAAACATGTCGACAAGTAACCCAACGATTAAAGTTTCAAATATAGTACAATCGCAATTTGTAACCAAAATTGATATTGAATTGATGAACGATTTTAACTATGCATATATATATATATATATATATATATATATATATATATATATATATATATATATATATATTGATATATATATATATATATATATATATATATATATATATATATATATGTGTGTGTGTGTGTGTATTTTAATCGTTTAAACTGTTTTAATTGATATTAAATTTTATTCCAGTACTGTTTGGTAACAAATACTTTTAAATTGCACACATTTTGCATCCCATTTTTTAATCTATGACCGACGATTTTTAATCTATCTAACGGACATTCACAACAATTATTCATATGTGTATGAATAATATAACAGCCAATTTGTTGATTCATATGAACGTGACATAAAATGTATCGTTGTGTCGGAAAAAAAAACGGAAAATATAAAAATGAATATTTCAATATGTACGCTACGATCGTAAAAATTCAATAGACATAACATATGTATTATGAATTTCAATATGAAAATGACATAATCCTGTTATTTTATCCGTGATGTATATGGAAAAATGAATTTTTAGCAGGCACCAGTACACTAAATATATAGAAATATAATATATTTGTGAGTTTTGTTTGTTGAAATATTTTTAATCTGAAAAACAGAAGGACATTGATCAAAGAGAAGTTATCAAGAGAATAAAAAAAATATTCGCTGACTCAGAATATATAAACAAAAATGAATAAATAAAAAAATCCACATTGTTTTTATGTTATTTCTGTGAAATTGTATCTATAGCTTTATTTGACTCGTTATTTATCAAAATCGATACTTGAACCGAAAATTGTTAAGATTAACAAAATATCTAAACTATATGTATCATAAACAAATGATTTTTTAAGATTCCACTTTACTTTAAGTATGCAAATCCTTATATTAATGATAATATAATAAATTATTGGAATATTCATAAAACAATAACTTATTCATATTGTAATCATTTTTAATACAATTAATATCAACCTCGTACATTGCTTTTTACAGTACGCTTGTGCATGATAAACATGCATGATATTTAGTCACAGCTGTAATTAAATGCAATAATACTTAATTCGTAATAATTGTCTATTATTGTTTTTAAAACTAACGTGTAGAAACTATGTTGTAATATTTCGAAATAATTTTCATTTTTGTACAGTTTGATGCAAAGCAAAAAAATGAAATGTTTCGTTAATATATAAACGCAATTTCCAAATTGATTTTATTTTTGTACTACAAAATTAGTTCTACCTGTAAAAAATATTGAAATGTAAATATTATGTAACAAAAATGTTTTATTGTCAATGAAAAAATACTAAGTAACATTTGCTAAAATATAATTTATTGATTGCATTTCATATTTTAAAAATCGAAAAATAATTTAGAAAAATATCTTTGAAAACAAAAAATATTATAAATAAAAATATTAAAATATGAATATTAAATAATTAAAATATTAAAATATTTACAATTCCGAATACGGGTCTTTCTATATGATCTAAAAAGGGTAGTTTTCCAAGTAGTTACAGGTAGCTAATACTTATAATTTAAATGAACAGTACCTAATTTTGTTACAGATGATCAATACAGTTATATGCAGGAGCCACTGAAATTTTACATGTATTTCTAATTTTATGGTCATATTACAAATTAATGTCTTTACCCTCAAACATTATTAAAAATTTGAAACAAGGATTTGGTTGGTAGAAAATAATTGCGGTGTATGACCTTCGTGCAGCACCAATTTGTTAAGTTTTTTTTGATTTTCCTAGCTGTTTTAAATAGTCCAGAACTGTTGGATGACTAAGGCTTAACTTTTGTGTAAGCTCTCGAATTGTGCGTGGTTCTGATTCAACGCCTTCAATTGGTTATTACGAACTGAAGAAGGATGCAAGCGATCTTCTCAGTTTCTCGTCACTAGAACGAAAATTTTGAAATCCTCGTTGCACCGTATGTTCCCAGTATCCACACGAAAAGCATCGTTTAGTTTACGAGCAGTTTCTGTAACTTTCACACCCGTTTTGATCTCATATAAAAAAAATTTGCTCTTATTTGCTTCTCTTCCATCTTTAATTCAATACCCCAATTTGAAGCAACATTAATAATAAAACCAAAGACGATGTTGTCAAAATACAGACCGAAAAATGCACTTTAAAATGATATTAACATGAACACGATGGAATGACACTTTCAATGAAAAAAATTAAATTTAGAATCCAGAAAACAAAAACCGCAATAATTTTCCTACCAACCTAATACAAATGATTTTTTTCCTCACCCACAGACCACAAAAAAAGTCTATTGAAAATAAACTCTGTTGATTATTGAGCAGTTTTGATTGTAATATCATTTTCATATCATAAGTTATTTTTTTGTGTACCTTATTTATAACACTGTATTTACGAATGCGTCATTTAAGAATATATTTATTTAAGAATGCTTTTTCCAAATATATTGCTTTAACTCGAAATTTAAAAAAAATCCACTCATATTTCTTTCCATAGTATTGAAAAGAAAATAAAAAAGCATATAACTCTTTAATAAAGTTTAAAAAAAAATATATGTCTGTATAATTTTTTTTTTTTGATTTTGTATCCTGAATCTGTATACATATTTACAAAAACATTTGTGAGACGACTGCGTATATAATTAAATATTTAATTTTAATTCTTTCATTTTTCTTTTATCTTTTATATGTAAATTTATTGAAACAACAATTGACTCTAAATATGGTACTCGTTAATAAGCCGCACCGAACTAACCTATATGCAAGACATTATAACTGCACCCACAAAAATATCTTTTCAGAAGTATATCAAAAATAAGAATGCATGATGAAAGATACATGAAACCAAGTAGGTTGTACACACCCTAAGTAGCAATTTCCTGTAATTTCAAAATGTATTTATTTATTGCACACAAACATATTACTTATATATATATATATATATATATATATATATATATATATATATATATATAACTATTAATAAAATCATTAAGTATGAAATAAATAAACGTTTGTATTAAATTATATAGTTAAGTAATTATTATGCCATTTATTACGAAAACAGGATATATAAACAAGATATGTAAAGAGTGGATCAGCAATAAAAATTAAATAGATCTCCTCTTAAGTTTTTTTATTCACAATTAAATAATTGACAATTTTATTGTAACGATTAAATATAATAACTCATATTTGAACAATTTCGTGTTTATATGGTGATTTTATTTATTTTATAAGTCCGAAAACTGGCCGATAAGACGATCTGGATGACCTATCGCTCTTAGAGTCATCGGCTTGTTCGTCTTCTGCCATATTTTCAGCAAAAACTTTTCTAACATTTTATCAATCATTTATTTTCCAATTTTCATAGAATCAATACAACAATTATACACTCCAGAATATCAAAAATGTAATAATGAAATTATAAATAAAGTAATCAACGAATAAAATAAGTAGATACGAGAGATGCACACGATAAACTTTTTGTTGTCAGTCTCATGGCCGTCATACATTATTAAAGTGTAATAATTTATTGACATTTTATAGATATAATATACACAGTATACATTAAGAAACATTATTTACAAATAAAAATATGTGTACTATGTATATTTCTTTCAGCATTTTTAAAGAAATCCAGTTCTAACATTAAATCTGGCTACTGTGTACATTCTTTTCTCGTATCTTCTCTTGTGCATGAACATATTTTTTTATAGTCAGCAGTTATAATTTATATATTTTATTAGTATCAATATCTTTAAAATTATTTTAAAGATATTGATAGTAGTAGTTTAATCGCTTCTATCATATATTTACTTCATAATTTTATTAAAGTTTTATTATCTGAACATGCTATTTCGTTTTCATCTACAGTCAACTAACATGCATTGCTACAACTTGGCGGCCAATCAATGTCACCGTTTCTGGAAATTAATTGACATGGAAACATCCTCTTTAACATTGCGATTGTGTGTCGTGCTGCGTGACATGTAGCCCCATCTTGTTGAAAAAACATGTTTTTCAAACCCAACTCATTCATTTGATGGAACAAAAAGTTGTTGATCATGTCACGGTACCTATCACCATTCACGTTACAGCATTATCCGTATCATCTTCGACAAAATAAGGTCCAATTATACCTCCTGACCAAATTCCACATCACACTGTCTTTCTACGAAGATGCAATTGTCATTCATGAATTAACCTAGGATTTTCATTACCACAATACTGGGAATTTTGCATATTAACGAAACCATTGAGGTCGAAATTGGCTTCATCAGTCATAATGATTTTCTGATGAAGATTTGGGTTATCATTCAATCTGTTTAGGATGAAATTACAGAAGTTACGACGCCGTAAAATGCTTCATAATAAATTTACCATGTATATACCCATGAAGTATTACACGAGAACTGTCAGAAATGACGGCGAATCAAGATATTGTACTATGGATATATGAAAAATTATCTCAGATATCGTAAAAGGAGCTGTGGAATCTGGAAAACTATTTAAATAAAGTTATAATTGTTTGTTTTTGTACCTGTGATCCTGTTGATGTATTGTCTTTGTGATCTTGATCCTTGTGAATCACACGAGTTTTATCTACCACTATTGTTTTAGGTTCATAAGCGATTCTTAAGTAGATGTAGGTACATCAAGTAATTATTATAGACTGTTGTCTTCTATAGCTACTTGAGATTGATTCAAGAGCATAAATTAGTTAAAGAAGATAAAAACTCATGTGAGCCATAAAGACCAAGACCACCATGAAAAGAGACCATCTTGTTGTTTAAAGTTATAATTGTTGTCAGAATGTGTTTTAGAAAATATTAACACACTAGTATATGGCCCCTCAAAATTGACAGGAAAATAGAAAGAAAACAACTGTTTATTGGTTTTTACAACATAATATATTTAAAGACAAAAAATACCTAAGAACGCAACTAAATTAATTAAACTTGAAACCTATCTATTGTGGAATTTTCCTTATACATCACATTCGCTGGATGGCGGCAGACGGCCACGTTGCGGACAAAGTGACAAGAAATGTGGGTTTTTATTATTAAGAAGATGATGATGTTCTCATTTAAAAACCTTGCAAGTGAATCACAGTAACCGCAACTCTGTCCGCTGAGAATATTCTAATAAAAGATTAAAATAATTAATTTTTTGTTATTGATGTACAGATTTATAGACTATTATTTTCACTATATAGAACGCCATTAGTAAATTAAAAGCCTAATTCGACAGGATTTCATATTGTCAATATTGAATTAAAATCGTTATAACGTGAAATTTATTCAAAAACAAATATATGGTGTCATATGCTATTTACGAAACAACCTTGTACATTTCTACGAAGAGAATGTCACAGATGGTAGAAGAATATCGCGATGTAATTAAAACAGATTTGTCATTTGATGAAAATGTCACTGCTCCAGGATAGGATTTGAACACAATATACATATTAATACTCACGATCCATCTGATAAAAGAATGATTTATATAGATATGAGTACAGGATTGAATGTGTTCTATAAAAAACTATATAATTTTTATTATATACTGAACAAGTCATTCCAAATTTATTTAGTTATTAAAATGATCGTTCATGTCTCACCCTCGACAAAATAATAGTAATGTATCATAAACTTCTATTCTAAGACATGTGGTGTCCACACTTTGAAAGTTATGGTTTCCGAATAAAATTTTATTCAACAAAATTCTTAGATATCTGACTCACTTTTCTTTATAGCATATATATATATATATATATATATATATATATATATATATATATATATATATATATATGTATATATAATTGATCTCAATACATAACAACACGATTTAAAAAATAGTAATCGAATTTTATTTATTACAATTTAATATATTATAAAACTAAATAGATTAACATAATATTAAAATATTTGATTTTATAAGTTTCGCTAACTTTTTTAACGTTTCTGAGAAACGCTCGATCCGTTACACTTAAAAGGTAAAAGATGTTTTTTTTCTCCTACTTTCAGTTTTGAATTTATATCGTTTGAAAGAATGTATACAAAAAAAAACTTGTCATTGATTTCACTTATACGAACCCCCAAGCCACTGATTTCGAATACTTGTACAAATTCAATAGCCGTGAGATTGTTCTTCAAACAGAACAATCCAGATTCCACAGTTCAGCTTCATAAAGATGCAATAAAAATATCAAGAACACGCATATACATTACATGCATATAAACACACGCACACACACACACATATATATATATATATATATATATATATATAACTATTAATATATATATATATATATATATATATATATATATTAATTTTCTAAAAATATAAATATTTTTTCGTTAATAAAAAGTATATAATTTTAAAAATATATAATAATTTTGTTTATTTATTTCATGAATAGAAATAAATAAACAAAATATGCTACTATGTATTAAAAAATATTAATTTAAAAATTAGTCAAATATGAGACATGTATGTTTCAATTATATTTTTCTATTTTCAAAATAAATATTAATATAGAATATATAGAAACCACCTGTAGAAATTCAAAAACGCAAATCAAGTAAATTAACTCAGTATTTTGAGAAAAGTACGCATAAATGTATACGTGTATGAACATTTTTATTATTTTTTCTGATCAAATTCGTCTTTATTATCAAATAAGTAACTAGAATCAATTTAAATCGATCAATTCATATAAAATGTATATTTTTTATGTATTTATTTTCCAGAATTTATTTTAAATTCGTATTGAGTTTTGTACATACTGTAAATAACAAAGAGAGGAAATACATTTATTTTTATAAATTGTAATTATTATTTGCAATAGAACTGATTGCTGTAAAAACGTACATTGAGAGCTGAACATGATGCAAATAGGGACAAAAAAAATGTTCTTGGGAGTACTGTCGCATGTTTTGTTGTATCTAAAATATAAAATGTGAACATTCAGGGAATATAAATCATAATATTCCTATATGTTATAAAATAAATAAACAATATAAACACCAGATTTTGAAAAAAAATGTATATATCACAATATACAGAGGTGCTAGGGGATAATTCAGGGGTTGTGTCAAAAATGATAGATGTTTATGTGATTAGTTTTTATTAAAATTCAAAGATTATTGATTTTAAATGAGATAGACATTTTGATGATATTCCTATTTTTATTGTTTTGAAGAGGTAGTAGTAGGAAGTTCAAAATAATGGCTAAATATTTTTGATGTGTTGGTGTGATTGCAAAACGTGTTCTGTATTCGCTGAAATCTGTATATATCATTTCAAAAAAATTACTAAAAATCTAATACAAAGTTCTATAAGATTCACCGAGTAAATATATTGCTTGTATTAAGTTAGTATGAAAATAATTGAGGTTTTTGTTTTTTAAATTCTAACCTTAATTTTTTTCAATGAAAGTGCAATTTTATCGTGTTCATGTTAATATCATTTTAAAGAGCATTTTTCGGTCTGTATTTTGGTAACATCGACTTTGGTTTTATTATTAATTTTGCTTCAAATTGGGATATTGAATTAAAGATGGTAAAATGGAAATAAGATCAATTTTTGTATAATTTCAAAACGGGTGGTAAAGTAGCAGAAACTGCTCGTAAACTAAACGATGCTTTTGGTGTGGGTACTGTTAAGGAACGTACGGTGCAATGGTGGTTCCAAAATGATGAGAGACCTGAAGATGAAGAAAGCTGCGGGCGTCCTTCTTCAGTTCATAACGACCAACTGAAGACGTTAGTTGAATCAGAACCACATACAATTCGAGAGCTTGTACAAAAATTAGTCGTTAATCATCCAACAGTTCTGGACCACTTAAAACAGCTAGGAAAAACAAAAAAGAGAAAAGTGTACATGAATTTGAAGGTCATAAACCGTAATAATTTTTTTACCAATCTAATATTTTAGAGCCGTAATAATGATTATTTTTTAGATATAAATTTTCAGAAAAGTGATTTTATTTTTGGTTCCGGTGATATAAAGTGCATACGCACAAAAAATCTATTCTTAAAATTCAATGCTTATCATTTTAGAGTTACATGAGAACCCGATCGACTTTCCACGGGGTACTTTGACAAAAAAATAATATCACTGGTAGAAATCGTGAATATTTTACCAATCAAGAAACCAATCTTTCTTTTTTGTCTCTAAATTTATTTTATAGTTTTCTAAACTAATTCATCCAAGAAATGATATTAAAAATGTTAAATAAAACAGTTATAGTCTTTGAAATTATTAATTATTTGAATCTAATAAAAGCAATTTTTATAAATGTAAAAAAATTGCTAATTCTTTTATTTGGAATATAATTTAATATTTGATAACGGTAAGCAATACTTTGATAGATGATAAGGAAATTAATCAATATAAATTTAAATTTCCGATTACTTTTTTACTCCCATTCTTGTCATCTGAGATAACTGCACATTTTTATTTATTCCCAATTAGAAAAGTTTGCATTGATTTTTGATTAAACGTGAAATTAAATCAATCGTAGTAAGTTATAAGAATAACACCTCTAAGAATTACATCTAACGTAATAATTAGAACGAAATCATAAATACAAAAATACAATGTGTAATTTTTATGCTGAACTAAGGAAATGCCTAACAGATAAGATCATGAAAATGCTAAAAATAGTTGTTGGTTGGTTATTTGGAGTTTAAAGGAGCGTCGAAATTTTGTCACTAGCGCTTTGAGAATATTAAAAAATATTATTGAAATACAAAAGATTTAAGTGGAAAAATATTTTATGTGGATTTTATACGAATTGTATATCAATTTAATCGAATTAAAATGAAATATATTAAAAAGAAACTATTAAGAAAATTATAAATTGACAAGTAGACATCTGTCGTTAACAGTAATGTAACAAAATCAGTATAGGAAAATTAAAAAAAAAATGAAAATCGATTATCTACGACTATGCAACAAGAGTCATGTTCGCCATACATTTCCTTTTAACATCGTCAGTACGTAAATCAGACAGAACACGAGATCTGAAACCCGAGCATTATTTTCTGCACGACATAAAATATTTCGTGTCATCAGTTCTGCTCCAATTACCTTAGCGAGTCGTCTTGTTCTACAATCTAATCTGAATATAATCCTGTCAGCTCGAAACGCCTAATTATATCCCGAAAGACGATGACATCGTCCTCCTGCAAATCGTCTTAGTTTAATGCTTGAAATGTACAAGGGACACGATTAAAGCGTTCGACGAGCACACAGAGAACGAGTATCCGGGGAATTAATTATGTACAACGGTACTTAATTTTATAGACCAGTTGTGGTACTTTGATCTTCGCCATCAGCGGTTATATCATTTTTATGCGAACCATCGTTACGCGTTGGGTGAAGATTTTTAATTAGCTTTTTATGAAGTGCCGGGAATGATCACACAAGAACGCGAATTTTTACTAACGTCGACATATTTATTGAATGAGGGGTTGCTTGAAAAAGGTGAATTTAGAGATAAATATATGCATGTATAAGTGACCTTATGTTTTATGTAGAAACGCAGAAGTATTTACGACTGTATAAAATACTATAAAATATTTATTGTTTAAGAATAAATTTAATAAATGTACGAGTGTATCAAACTTTTATTAAATCACTCTTAAGTATGCAGCGTGTCGCCTTCGTTGCAAAATGTAATACTATTTTTATATAAATCTCATTATTGTTTGTGAAGTTGTAATTAGAAAAACAGGCACATTTGTACTGAACTGAATATATTATTTTTTTATCATTCCTTTTATTATGTAAGTGATTTAAAACAATAACAAAGACCTGCTAGAAACAAGCATTGTCTAAAATTATAAGAAATCTGTAATTTTTATAAATATAAATCATGGACTAGGATATAATAGGACGGTAGAAAAATAAACATTTCATAGAAAAGTTTAAAACAAAAATTCATTTTCCATTGTGAAATTAAATATAACCAAAACAAACAGTGTTCTCATGCTAGTGTGAATATTTTAAATTATTTTTTTTCATCTTTAAAATACTAATGCAAATATAAAATGTATAATATCTCTTTACAACTTATATTTTTTTCTCCTATGAAAAAGTAATTTTCTGAGTTATAAGAATTTACTACGGAATATGCGCAATTATCCATAAATCAATTCTACTGTTCCTCCATGTTACATTGTTGTTTAAATATTCTTAATTTTCATCTAAATGTTCATTTTTCTCTATAAATTATTCTACTTTTCTCTCTATTCTACTTTTTCATATACGACAAAGCTGACATCTGTAAAAATAGTATCATTCCAAAAGCTTATTGAAATTCTTAAGAATTCTATAAGTATTCTAGGTGCTTTTTCTGTTTCATTTATTATATATATATATATATATATATATATATATATATATATATATATATATATAGTTTATGATGAGTACTGTATGCCTTATATTTTTTTATAATATTATTTGTTATATATATATATATATATATATATAAATTTACTGTTTTTTATTGCTTAAGGTCTTAGAAACAATTTCAAGGGAATTGATTTAAAAATGTCCAGAATAATTCAGTGTTAGTCTCACTGCAATACCTAATTTTCGACAACAAAATTCCTCTATACGATTTTAAGTGACAACTTTCATCCAGATAAAATTTTATCTTGGAGAAAATGTATTTTGAAGTGTACTGTAAATAATTTTACCGAAAATCATGTATATCCATTTTCATATATTTTTTTCTTCGTTTAATATTTATTAAAATTTTATCCAGAAATTATTTATAAAATATAACACATGGTCTTAATTTTTAATTAAAATGATAGTGTATAAGTTCAAATATATATATATATATATATATATATATATATATATATATATATATATATATATATAAATTTACTGTTCTTTATTGCTTAAGGTC
Source organism: Acanthacorydalis orientalis (assembly GCA_034766995.1). Lineage (NCBI taxonomy): Eukaryota > Metazoa > Arthropoda > Insecta > Megaloptera > Corydalidae > Acanthacorydalis > Acanthacorydalis orientalis. The sequence goes on along the minus strand of CM068315.1, from coordinate 38,064,021 downwards.
TTAGAAACAATTTCAAGGGAATTGATTTAAAAATGTCCAGAATAATTCAGTGTTAGTCACAATGTTTCAATTTTTTATTTCTGTATAATTGGTTTATTTATACACCTATCTTCATCTTTGGACCATCTTGTACCAAGTATTTAATTACTGTCCAGGTGCTTTGTCTTATTATAAAAATATACTATTATAATTTAGAATAATATTTAGATGACTCTTACTTTCAAACAGCCTGTTAGTAATATTGACTTAGAAATGTATGTCCAGTTAAAAAGAAAAATCACTGCAATACCTCATTTTCTACAATAAAATTCCTCTATACGATTTTGAGCGACAACTTTCATCCAGATAAAATTTTATCTTGGAGAAAATGTATTTTTAATTGTACTGTAAACAATTTTACCTAAAATCATTTATATCTATTTGCTTACATTTTTTTCTTCATTTAATATTTATTAAAATTATATCCAGAAATTATTTATAAAATATAATACATGGTTTTAAATTACAATTAAAATGATTGTGTATATGTATAAACATATATATATATATATATATATATATATATATATATATATATATATATATATATATTTGTATATTATAACAACATCGGTGTACATAATTTAAGTTACTGTTGTTACACGTACCCCTTTAGCGGTAATATTTCGTCCCCTTTATGTATAGTTCACATCGATTATGGATTACGGTTCGTAGCGTTTGCGATTTTCGGAACACGTTACATGATTCATAATGTGAGAGATATTGTGCTTTGCGTGAAATTAGCAACGTGTATTCGTACATAATTATGTTAATTGGAAAAGTTGTCGGACTAATAGAGGCATTTGCGAATGTTGCATATCACATCCCATTGGATTGTATACAACAGCCTCATTCGCAGCAAACCGCACACAACTATATTATTTGATTAATGCATGGAGTGATCGGTCATTTGCATATTTGCATCTGCTGAATATGTACATATAATTGTTGTTTTTTTACTATACCGTGGGTTTTTTTTTAATTAAAATTTCAGTTGTCTTTTGCACACTTATTTATTAAAATAAATTGATATTGTACACCAGTGGTTGCAAATTCATATATGAATACGGACCACCGAATTCAGTTTAAGAGTCGGCGGGCCGCAAACAAAAAAGTCACCCAAAAATTATTTTTAGTGAGTGAAAAAAAAGTCTTTTATTTATGTTCGAAAATAACTCATTTAAATTTTACATTTATTTTTTCTTTAATGAATTTATAATTTTTTTTAAAAAAATACAATAATTGTAGGTATTATTATCATAAAACGATTTTACTTACAATATCATTCTATAAATTGCAATGTTTTAAATATGTGTTTTATATTTTTTTCAAATTCCATTTTATTATTTTAATAAAGTCATCTTGAAACTACAGGCCACGGACCGCATTCTAGAGTCATGCAGACCGCGTGCTTGACACCACTGTTGTTTACTAAGGAAATGAAATCTATTAACAAATTGAAAACGTAAATATTAAATATTAAAATAGCAATCATCTCATAATATTTATGTTTTCATCAATCAGTCTGCGTAACGTCAATTGAAACAAACGGCGACTTCCTGTCTTTATTTCTTAAACAGATGACAATATTTAAATCACGTAGAGACATGTATATTATTTTTCTGTCACTTTAATATGTTTGTCATCAGATAACGTACAATTGAACGTAATATATGTACTTCTTATATTCCTATTGATTTTTTTCTTTCATATGAAAAGCATACTACGCGCTTATTTGAATTAAATGTAGTGGTGTAAAAAATTCTAATTGTCAAACATTTCTGTATCACTACAAATAGGGATTATTTTTAATAAATAATGCATAACGTTTTAAAATATTTATATATTAGTACCTAAGGAAATTATTGTTATTTACAAGTACAGTCTCACTGATTAATTTTACAAGTAATTGAAACTCAGCTGTATTGCAATTGTATTTAGTTCAGTTATCAAATGTCCATTAACGCTGGTATCAAATAGACAGATATTTTAGGAAAAAATACAGACAATTTGTTTATTCAAACATTTTCAATTTTCATATCCATATACGCTACATTTTGGAAAATAACTTGAGAGATTTATTTGCTTCGAGTATTCTGATCATAGAACCGGTAATATTTAATGTTCTGAGATTGTGATATTCATTGTAAAAAAAAAATATTATCGGAAACTGTACACATATGAACTTGCAGATTTGAACGATTGAGAAAATCATGTACGGAGATGAACTTAGCTACCTCTTTTTAGACACGCGGAGATGACACACGCACATATAATACCCCTTTGCATAACATTGTGACTAACAGGGAACTTCAGAGGGGTGGCGTGACGCAAGTGAATGACGACATATGATGAAATACGTACTACTATGAACGTACTTCAATGAGTGATATGTGAAGTAAAGGGGAGGTTTTGGTAATGCAGAACCAACTAAATAGATAGGTAGATAGTAGAGCTGAGTACTTGAAAATAGTACCCTTAAACACGTGCGTAAGGGTTATGTGAAACGTATACTATATATATATATATATATATATATTATGTTGGTAGAAAAATAATTGCAGTTTCTGATCTTCAAATGCATATACATTTACAACATTTTTGATTTTCCTAACTGTTTTAAGTGGTCCATAACTGTTGGATGACTAAAGCATAACTTTTGTGCAACCTCTCGAATTGTGCGAAGTTCTGATTCATCTAACACCTTCAGTTGGTCGTTATGAACTGAAGAAAGATGCACGCGACCTTCTTCATCTTCAAGGCTCTCGTACCTAGCACGAAATTATTGAAACCCTCGTTGCACCGTATGTTCCTAGTACCCACACCAAAAGCATCGTTAGATTACTAGCAGTTTATGCTAGTTTACCACCCGTTTTGATCTCATATAAAAAAAATTTGCTCTTATTTGCTTCTCTTCCATCTTTAATTCAATAGCCCAATTTAAAGCGAAATTAATAATAAAACCAAAGTCGATGTTACCAAAATACAGATCTAAAAGTGCACTTTAAAATGATATTAATATGAATACGATGAAATGACACTTTAATTGAAAAAAATTAAGGTTAGAATTCAGAAAATATAAACCGCTATTATTTTCGTACCAACCTAACATATGTATCAAATATCGTGCATAGTCATATTTTCTTTCAACCATTTATTTTTTTAGCAAATGAATTTTAAACCCGAAAAAAATTAAACAATTAATATGCTCTATGAAACCTGCTAAAAAATGCGAAGTTTGAATTATTTTTTATATTTTTGTTTGTTTCTTTTTGACATTTAACATAGTTAAATAACTTGAAACAACTGTATATATATATATATATATATATATATATATATATATATATATATATATATAATACATTTATTGATTTGCATGTGATTAAGGTAGTGGAAGAAGGGCTGTAAAATGACACTGATTCAAGTGTGGCAGTTCGACAAAAGTATACCTGTGGGAGAACGTCGCCCGAGATTATCTCGCACGTATGTCTAATTTTATCTGGTGACTCATCGCAAGGGTAGTAAAACATGTGAAGTATCTCTACATGCAACCAATTAGAAAGTTTAAATTGGTTTTCATTCAAGGAACGTGGGTTTGTATCTTTCATCGATTGCTAAATTGATTTAAATGTATTTTAGGAACGATACACACACACAAATATGCAGGATGCGTCAATAAAATTTACGTTTGAATATTTTGCAATGTTTTAAAAATAATCGAATTTTCCACTCACTCATAGATTAGTCAAAAATCATTCGATTTAACACTATGCCAATATCTAATGTATTTTAATCACTTTCTTTAGAATTAATTTTTATGAATCAATCATCTATTTTTAATAAAAATATATATTGTCGATAAATTTAAGAATGGTCGAATAGTTATCTTTCCAGTATTCAGGTTTTAAAATTATCAGAAGTTTGAAACATTTTTTTAAATATATAATAGATAGATAGATATATAGATAAATATATTTAATTTAAAACAAAGTAAAGTTATTAATCACACTTATAAGAAAAACGTACGAGTTGTTGACAAATATTAATTATAAAAGTGATATAATAGAATTTATCTGATAATATAAAGTACATTTATACTTTCACACATGATTTTTTTTTATTTTACAATCAAGAAAAATATTCTGGTCAAAAATATTCAATAATTGATATTGATTTTTTGATTGTTACTTATGAATTGTATCAGTAACAATTCCACAAAAAGTATAGAAAAATTGTAAGATCGAAGAAAAAATTCATTTTTGAACATTAATTTATATCATGTATTGGAATTGATTTACAACTTTTTTCGGTAACTCCTAAAATATTTTTTTATATCGAGAGAACACGGTACTTTCTGAAATGATTACAAGTGAGAAAAATTTGACAGCAAGAACCACAATTCCGTTTCTGAGAAAACAAGATAGACACAATAAACTAATTATAACCTTAAATACGAAGAACCAAAGATATTTTTCGCAGTATCTCAAATATTTTATTTGTTTTATTCATCATTTTCGTAGGATTGTTACATTTACCAGAGAATTTTTCAAAATTTTTATTGAAAAATATTTTATAGCAGAGCTTAAAACTAGCGAATAAAGAGTGATAGTTAAATAACTTTTAATGGGAATTAGTAGAATTGAAAAAATATATGTAATTAGTTTTATTGTAATTATAGACTTAATATTGATGATTTAGTGCACATTTTTTCAGTTCACATCGCACGAATATGTATTGAATTTATTTTTTATTTACTTGTTGTTTTGTTATTATTATTTTTGAACATTAAATTATCAGAATTGATTAAAATTTTATAATTATTTATTTAAACTCGTACTTTAAATATTGGCTTTTAACCTCATTTTGTTTTGCTTAAATTGATTTGGGAAAAAACGCATACCACTGATATTAACTTATTTTTAATTTCACCAGTAGTATGATAAAAAAATAGAAACACATCAATTATTTTATTTTCTTCTACAAATAACTACGTGCAAAAATACGATAACCTTTCTTTTTACTTGACTGCGATAGTGCAATAAGGATTAAAAATTTGTAACGGCTATATTTAAAATGCACGATAATATAAACATATTTTTAAAAAGGTCTTCTTGGAAAATCAGTAAATATTTTTTTTCAAATTAAATTATATCATACATTTTACTTCAGACTTTTATAAAATATATTTAACTATCGTAAAAAGCACAGATCTAATAAATATAGAACGATAATACCATACACAAGTTCCTATACTTTTTTTCGAATTGAAAATTAGTGAGTGACTAATATGACAAATTTGTCGACAATTAACTTATTGTATCCTCTTAATTTATAACGCTCAAATGTAGAATAAACTAATAGAATAATTGTATGTTCAAGTATTGTATTAAAAATAAAACAAAAAATAATATAGAATAAGTCTAAATTCTCCGAAGAAGTTTGTTAATTCTATTCCAAATAGAAAAGAAGCTGTCTAACTAGGTACTAAATATTCAATTCTAAATTAAAGAATTAAGTATGTACAAACTTTTTTTGTTGTGAATTGTTTTTATTATTATCAGTTTTCATATATATATATATATATATATATATATATATATATGTATCTATATATGTATATGTATATATATATATATATATATATATATATATATATATATATATATATATATATATATATTTATATGTATATGTACATGTATATATATATATATACATATATCGCTATATATAGACATATATATATATATATATATATATATATATATATATATATATATATATGTATATATATATAATGTATTAAAAATACAGAAAAAAATTGTCTCTTTTAATTTTTATTTTAAATTTTTGCTGAAATTGTCAGTCTATATATATTACATCTATAGTAAAAATAAAATATTTATGTTGGATGTTATTGTTCATCAGTTATCACATAAACTAATTTCATATTTATTATACACATTTTTGAGTAAACAAGTGATAAAGTCTAACATTTATTTACAACGCTCTTTATAAACACGTCATCCATCTCATTGACGCCATTGAGTATATAAAAGCATTTAGTACAATATTATTTTTTATTTACAATAATGCTGATATAAACTAAATCGTTCAAATTGGAAGTAATTAATAGAGCCATTTAAGCAACTGAATCTTGAAAGATATGTGATAAATATATTTTAGTTATTTATATATATATATATATTTATATATGTATATGTATATATATATATATATATATGTATATTTGTATTCATACACCAGTCTAACCAGTGTCTGGTGCGACTGGTACCGAATAAAAATAATGTCAGTTATTTTTTGTGTTTATTAATTTATATTTAAAAACAGTCATGTGTCAATACAACGTTAAAAGCGATTAAAAAATTTTCGAAGCAGTCTCTGTACTCCATTTTCAGAATCACCTTTAAAACCGCTGTCGGAACATGCTCTTCTGCATATTTTTATTTATTTTTTTTTGCACGAATTTTTGGGTGAATTTGTTCTTCATATGGTTCTAATGTTTTTGCTTTGTTTTGCTTAGATTACTTAAAAGCCATAGTGATAAAAGAACACGAACTTTTAAAATAATCATACACTTATATACAAATACATTCATACACTTATAACTGTTTAAACAACCATTCACATCTTTTAATGTAATTATATCATCTTATGTTTCAATTCTTGAATTTATTATTAGTTCTCAATCGTAATATAAAATATATAATTATAAATTGTCTTGTCTCCTGATATGTACAGTTTGATATATCCAGTATTTAGTATAACGATTTTGATATGAATGACAATCAAATTATTCTTATACACATTTTATGTTTTTTTCTTTTTAAAAAAAGGCAAGTGGTATATGTATATATATCTTAACATTTGTCTACACATTATAAATAGACAAAGCGATTGTCAATGATCCGTACATGTTTAAATTATAATAGAGCGTGCAGATTTTAATAATACACACGCTTGTCCCGTGTGACCTTATGGCATTGGGGTTGAACGCAGAGACTCATCGATCTTAGTCAAACGTCTGAAGGGCGACACATATAGTCAAAACAGTCCTTTCTATGATTTGAATAGCACTAACGATCAATTCGTTCGTCATCCGTGGTTCAAAGACGACGGAAGCTGTAATAACGACGTTGATTATTTGATTACAGAGCCCCATGAATGAAATAATCGCGTATCGAGTGAACAAATTAACATTTCTAATTCAATCTTATTCAGTGTACGAATAAATCTTATAATGATATATATATATATATATATATATATATATATATATATATATATATATATATATATATATATATATATATATATATACACATATATAATACAATTGAAGAACAACAGATTTTGATGATCCAATTTTGAATAAATTTTACATTTCTTATTCATTTTGAACGGTTTAGTATCTCTCTTTTTCCTGCGATGTAAAAATATATAAAATAATAGATAGATATACACCAAAAACATCTAGATTATCAACGCATGGAGACAGGAGTATTATTTTTGTCAATTTTAATACAGAAAACTAACAAAAATCAACCATTCGTAATGACAAGTTACTGTATTAACCCCCTTACTACCTTAGATAGATAGATAGATAGATTATGTTTGAGGAGGGAGGGAGATATCTTGCCTCCCGGCACTTAGACTCGAAGTCCATTATGCTTTCCCTCGGCTGATAAAAACTACTCGGGAAGTCTCGCTTCCTTCCAGAAGCCTATCAGCCTGTCCGAGTTTATAGACCCTAGTTTGGCCACAGTGAGGAGAAACTCCCCAAACCATCATCGTCTTAAATTGACCCATGCCGGACATTCCACGAGGAGGTGAATGGGGGTCTCGTTGCCTCCCTCCACATCATCTACACTTCCTGTCCGTCCTTCGGATTTATATATGTTCGTGGTGGCTTAATCTCCCGTGTCCTGTGACAATTCGCACCAGGAGCCGGGAGAAGGATCTGCCACTTGTATAGATTCTCTTGGTCCAGTCCTTATTTGGGGCTTGACCTAAGAGTACCATGGATTGACGGCAACCGTCAATCTTTAGCCACCATTCTGAGTGTTCTGATTCAACCCACTCCCGAATGGCGCCTTTGGCTCAGCATCTTGCTAGCCATGCGATGTAAAAATACATAAAATAATAGATAGATATACACCAAAAACATCTAGATTGTCAACGTATGGAGGCAGGAGTATTATTTTTGTAAATTTTAATACATAAAACTAACAAAAATCAACCATTCGTAATGACAGGTTACTGTATTAACCCTTTTACTACCTTACAAGTTTTTTTATGCACCGCTCAAAAATACCTTGAAAAATATGTATTTCTGAAGCCGTTTTTAAAGTTAACATATTTTTCTTAAAAATAAAGACAACTTTTTTTTATATTTTATTGTAAAATGTATTTAGTTTTACATAAGAGAAAGAAAAAGAATATTTTCAATGAAAAAAGGAAATGAAAACAGTTGTCATTACCATGGGTTAAAATTGAATTGAAAATAGAAAACCGATATATCGGTTCAAGGTATTTCTGTCTCAGGAAAAATGGAGTGCCGATATATCGGCTCTAAGAGAGTATTAAAAGAGTTAAATTTGAATCGTGAACTTGTAATTTAAAGATAAAGATAGTCGACATCACAGTAATATTCGTGTCGTTTATTGACATGAGATTGGATGTTAATGTCATGATTTCGCATTTTTAAGTCTGTTGGTTATTTTGTTCTTACTTTCTCAATAAATAACGCACGCTTGGTACTAATGTAACTCAAGTAAATATTCTCTGTTACATCTTGGGCTATTTTGTTTTTTTTATTTACTTTTTTTAAAAAAATTCATTTAACATCACTTTTGTTTTGCTTTAAATTAAAACATATTTTTCGATTTACTTCATTAAATTCTACAGTCACTTTTTTAGCATTTGATGGTTTACTCTTCCATATTTTATTTTGAACAAATTTTTTTCTAATTCAGTAATTTAGCACATCTTCTAAGAACAATTTCAACGAAATTGCATTTCTATGCCTTACACCTTCCTTAGTTTTTATTTTTCTTGTTTCATTATTTATTTTTACTGCTACTATTGCTTTTTGTACATTTTGATAAAATTTTTAAAATAAATATGTTCCATTTGGGTTTTTATAGTATATGTATATGTATATATATATATATATATATATATATATATATATATATATATATATATATATATGAAATAATTTATATTTTTTATTCTTTGTTTGTATATTGATGGCTATAATACTATAATTTTTACAACCAGTAATTGTTTGATTAAAGTTTTTTAGCATTCTATCTAAATTCACTTATCTTAATTATTTTTTGGATGCGTAAGCAATAATCACTTATTGCAAAACTGATTAGACAAAAATGCTTGCTTGGTTTCTGGGAATGAAAATTCATTTGAGAAAAATAATTATGCATTTTTGTACTTTAGTTTGTAAAAAGGTAAAACATGACTTTAATGACAATGATATTTATGTACAAAACTTCATAGACAATTATTAAAATTGATAATTATTTCACAATTATTTTTCATAATTAAAGTCCATAATTATTTACGGATTTTCTGTGCGTATTGTGAAAATTATGTGAATAGAAATGCGTATTAGAGTAACAAAGGAGTCAATAATCAATTATTGATCATCATAAGAGATTACTGTATTATTTGTATTGTTAATTCATTTATGAAAGTGATTACGATTTATTTTTACAAATTCTATCTTCAATATACAATCTTTTAGTTGCATTTCCTAAATTCATACTTATTCTCAGATTAATCTTTATAACAAAAATGAAATGATTAAAGTTAATTTTTGTAAGCTTCATGTATACAAGCTAATGTGTCAACATTTAAATATTTTCTTAATAAATCAAGTCTAAATATATTTAATCACACAGTTAAAATACGTGACAACTTGTTAATCAATTATATATATATATATATACAACAATTTGCAACACGAAATAGCTTACAACGAGATCGGCGTGCATGCAAAATGCACATTTTTTCTGGAAAAAAAAGTTTATCTCGAGGGCATCGAACGATTCAACCATTAAATTACCTGATTCGTTATGCACGAGTTTTGCGACGACCTCGGCGTCGTTTTTCTCTCGATTCATTCATAATGATATCACAACATCATTTATCCATTCGAACGTCGCGTCCATTGATCGAACGGATGGCCGTTGTATCGTACTTTGGCGTATGTACGGCATCATCGCGACTTTATATGCAAATAATCTGAAAACCCAAATGGGATGATTTTTATGAATATATTAAAAGTAGCGCACGCGATCGCTGCCGTAAAATGGCGTTTTTAAAATACATACAAATACAATTAAAAAAAGTTTAAAGCATGTTGCATGCATTCACCGTTCGTAATAATGTTACTACCTCTGTTTTTATGCAGACGCATCGACGTGAATTTTTTATGCGGGCTGTGTGTAATCTATCTCTGTTAAAATAAGTTTAATTCCTTTTATTTACAAAAGATATTATTTTTTTTTATTTATTTCATATCTAAATTACTACATGTCTTTTAAATATATAACAATCTATGAATAGAAAAACATGATAAAACTAATACTTGTGTATTTCATAAATTATCAATTTATTCACGTTTACAGCTACCAATATCATATAGGTCATGTATAAAAACTACAAGGTCTTAAAAACATATAATCAATAGATATATAAAAAAGTTTAATTCAGAAACATTCTTAAAACGTTTAAATTCATCATTTAAAGACATTTAAATAATCCTTATCGGAATTCTTATCTTTATAACCCTATCTTAAATGACAATGATCTCGACACTTTTGATCTTACACATTTATGAAAAGGTTACAGAGGCAATTGAACTTAATAAGAAAACAGTTAAATGTAAGATTGACAGGAATGTAAATCGATCGGAAATAATATTTTGTTATACATATTATATTCTGTATTATGTACTATCCTCTTCTCTCTCTCTCTCTACATATATATATATATATATATATATATATATATATATATATATATATATATATATATATATAAATATATATATAAATATATATAAATATATATATATATATATATATATAAATATATATATATATATATACATATATATATATATATATATATATATATATATATTATATATTTATATATATATATAAATATATATATATATATATATATATATACATATATTTATATATATATATATATATATATATATATATATATATATATATGTATATATATATATATATATATATATATACATATATTTATATACGAGTATGTGTATATTTATATATGTGTTGGTTATATAGTGTTGAGATTCACCCCGTTTGAACAGCACGACGAATGAGAGGGTGGTGGTACGTGGCGTGTTAAGCAGAGCGTCACACGCAAGAGGGAGCGATGATATATTATCAAATAGTTGTTTCACGCTTCATTAATGAATGAGGCTATTTGCAGAATGAATCGTTATCAAAATTGATCGATATATAGTTGTACTAGTGTTAGAAAAAGATGAATTTCGGTTGTTTCGTTCATGTAAATGTTTAATTAGTTGGTGCGTTTTATATTTTTTTGAACATTTATAGTTTATTTTTAATGATTATTCTCACTAGACACTAATCACAAAGTAAGATAAATTTATTTCATTTTTGGATATAATACAAACCTATATTTCTCGTCACTCTGTCCGCAGGACAAATTCTCAAATGTTTATCTGTGGTAACGAGAAATGTTTGCTTTTCGGCTCATAGGTTTCAAGTTTAATTCATTCAGTTTCGTTCTCAATATTTTCTATGTTTAAAAACGTTCTATGTTATGTTGTAAAAACCAATAAACAGTTTTTTCTTTCTATTTACTCGTCAATTTTGACGGACTGTATGCTAGTTCTCAAGTATATTTGACTATTCTTCGAAATAGTCTTCTTTATATACTAGTTGACTAGTACCGGGTTATATACTAGTTGATTAATAAATGAAATGTGTTTTCTTTCTAAATAGTTCTTAAATTGCATTTTACAAACATTGTACGGTTATTGATTAAAATATGTTGGAATAACAACAATAATCACATCACAATATAGTTTTAATAGTGTGTCTAAATTAATTTTCACAAATGATTTTTTCAAGTTTCATAAATCATAAAAAAGACCCCAAAGTGCTGATTTTCATAATAATCAGAGATTTTTCTGTATTTTAACACTTTGAGGATGATTATGTTGCAATCGAAATACACACATGTCAGTAAAATTCAAAAAAATGTAAACAATCAATTATTGAACATTTTTGATAAGGAAATTCTTTTGTGGGTAATGAAAAAAGTGAAAAATACATTCATCAATCAATAATTAAGATCGTATTTATTACGCCATTCAAAAAATAATTAAAACTTCACATAAGTATAGTTTTTGATAACACTTTTATAAAAATATAAAGTGACGTCGAGAAGCTAATACCATTGTAGTCAAAAATCAAAAGAAAAAATTTATCAAATTTGATATTCATTAAACATAGAAATAGTCTAGTATTTTTTAAAATTTGTAAAAAGCTTATTTTAAAGCTTTTTAGGAAAAAAAACTTATATTAATTAAATAGTTAAAGATTGATCGTTAATTTTAATTGATATAAAGTCTCCTAATTTTTTAATCAAGATTTTAATAATTGAAAAATGATATTACAAAGTCCAATATTTCATTCAGTTTTGAAAAGAAAATATTTTGGCAATACTAGTACATATTTAAGTTTGATAATTAAATGATTGGATGTAGTTATAAAACATCTTGAAATCTTAAACAGAAATTTTTAAATAGGATATATTTGAAATGTGTCTAAATAGTTAATAGTGAAAAAAATATATAAAGTGAAATTAATTTTTGAGTACGCTATAAGTATAATAGTGAAACTGCACTCAGTCCATGATGAATGACTACGTGTTCTAAAATAAATCCCAACTATCTATCATTCTAGGTTCCAATAAAGCTGCGCATTACATAACGTTAACTGCACCTGATGCCTGCGGGCATTAAGGAAATGAAAATGCGATGCGGTTAGTAGACATATCCTTTACGTCTTTTGTCGATTGATTAATATTTTCCGAGGGTATTTTTCCTCAATTTATCGTTTGAAAATCTAGAACCGGAGATGCTAGGTTATAAATACTCTCAGTCTTGTTCGAACGATTAGTGGCTTCGTTGAATTATATTTAAAATAAGTCATACTTTATATGCTTTTTTAATGTTTGAAATCATTTCTTTTCATACATTCTTTAAATAGGATATTTTCTAACTCATTATAAAATTAAATGAACCTCCTCGACAAGTCATTAATTTTTAAAAATTTACAAATAAGTAAATATTTTTCAAAATATAAGAAACAGATAATTAAATACCAACAGAAAATTGATTTGCATTAAATAAATATGGGGATTTTCCGGAAACTAGAGTACAGATTCAAATATCGCAAAAGGTTTGTTTATAAAAATTTGAAAATTACACAGAATAAACTTACTAGTAGTGTTCAATGTTGTCTCGTTTATTCACTAACTTGAAAATATCATCATGCATTTGTATGAAATTGAGATAGGACATTTATTTGCTATTTATAGTTGAATTTTTAAATAATGAAAAGTTTTGTTTTGAATGGAACCTAAGAAATCATTAAAAATGAAAACATGTATTAATGAATTTTTAAAAAGCAGTCGTTTTACAGAAAAATACAATTAAAACGATATTGTATTATCGACTGTACTGCATCGTCAGAGCACCGGTGCATACCCATAAATTATATCCAATGGCCGACGATGCGTTGCTAATTTGAATACAGACTATCTCTGGACATTCCACATCGTACGTTGTTGTTTCTGCCGACATCACGTTGCATCAGAGATAACATCGCTTTTCACAAACGGATATTGCAACTACAGCCAGATAGAGCAAAACTGGAGTTGATGCCGAGCTCGCAATCAAAACGGGACAAGTACCTTACACGGGGAAATTTGTTAGGGTTGTAGCAACGCAACCGTGGTGGGTGAAATGAAAGGGGACGCGTGGAGCTAATTAAACAATATCAAATTTATGTACAACACGTACGTTTGGGTAAAAATTTATGTGGAGTGCAGTTGTAGTTGTGCACGTAATGTTTGGTCGATGTATGTAGAATGTTTAATAGAATATGAATGTTAAGCTTGGTTATATACATTAGTGTTAAATTTCATTTTTTTTTTGTTAAATCGTGTATTAATAGTCAATTTTAAAATAAAAATTCGATAATTATAACTACTTTTGCTATAAATATTGTAATTTTATACGAATGTTATTTGACTATCTGTATATAAATGAATTCTTCACTATACATTTTAAAGAAATTCTATTTTTCAAAATAACATAATAAGCACATTCCAAGTAGAAAGCGAAACAAAAATTGTACAGCAAAAACTTTTATATAAAAAAAATAACAAATAATCTGACTTATCCAACTATCTAAAAAATCTAATTAGATTTTTTAACTATAATCAGATTTGTCTGTATTTGAGCATGATGGCATCGTCATCGAGATGCACTTAAACAATAATAAAAAAATATCAATGATGAAAATTGAATATTTTTCATAAAATATTTTTTTGGTTTGTGGAGCGAAAAAAAAATTGATTTGCGAATTTAGCCATAGTGATAGAACTGCTCTGATAATGAAAAATATGTAATTGTTTTTGTTCCAAGAGAGACGAAATGATAGGACTTATTTACATTATTTATTGATTTATTTAAAACACTTTTTACATTAGCATAAGTATGAAACTAAGTATCAAAATATAAATTGTTGTCATGTGTATATACATCATATTTTTATCAAGTTTCACAAAATCAACTGGTAGGAAAATAATTACGGTTTTTGTTTTCTGAATTCTAACCTTAATTTTTCTGAATGGAAGTGTAATTTCATCGTATTCACGTTAATATCATTTTAAAGTACATTTTTCTGTCGGTGTTTTGGTAACGTCGATTTTGGTTTTATTATGAATTTTGGTTCAAAATGGACTATTGAATTAAAGAGTAATATTTTTGTGTAAGTTCAAAACGGGCGGTAAAGCAGAAACTGCTCATAAACTAAATGATGCTTTTGGTGTGTGTACTATAGGAATGTATGATGAAATGGTGGTTCCAAAAAATTCTAACTGGGGACAAGAGTCTTGAAGAAGAAGAAGGTCGCGAGCATCTTTCTTCAGTTCATAACAATCAACTGAAGGCGTTAGTTGAATCAGAATTACTAACTTAAAACAGCTAGGAAAATCAAAAAAGCTTGACAAATAGGTGCCGCACGAAGATCATAAACCGCAATTATTTTTCTACCAACCTGATACTTGTTTTAAATTTTTAATAATATTTGAGGGTAAAAACAATAATTTGTAATATATCCATAAATTTTGAAAGGCATGTAAAATTTCTGTGGCCCCTGTATATAACTGTATTGATCGGCTGTACCAAAATTAGATACTGGGCGTTTAAATTATTAGTATTAGCTACCTCTAACTACCTGGAAAACTACCCTTTTTAGATCATAAAGAAAGATCAGTATTAAGAATTTTAAATATTTATATTTTAATATTTACAGCTAAGTGATTTTTAATGATAAACATACAATTTTGTCAGTTAGATATAAGTATGATAACATAAATGTATTTAAAAATTATACTATTAAATTTAAATAATAATTTTATAATTGTTACACTCTTAGGACACTGTTAGTGGCAATGGATCTTTTTACTTCCGCATAAAAAAAAACATTTATTCGATAATACCTATTCAACTATCATCTTATACAACACTGATTTGATACTTTTGAGTAGTTAAAAGATTTTATTTTTTTATTTCAATAATATTTTCAATATCTTTTGTTAATAGCATTCACTATTACATTAATTTTAAACGAGAACATTGTTAATCTTCACAAAATTTAATACTAATAATGCAATTTATGCCCTTTTATAAATTTAAAAGTATTTAATTTGTAAATTTTAGAAAAGGTAAACCGTGGTAATTATTCGAAGCTATTTTTTAACAATAATCTGAAAAATTATCATAGTTTTAATATTTCGATTTGTTATTTCTATAGCTTAAAGTTTGAGTGAATCAGTGTTTGCTGTTATTGTTTAACCTTTATTTACATTCATTGAACTCATTTATCATAATTTTACAAATTACTAAAATGTATCGGCTTTTTAGATAAAATGGATACAAAAAATATGATTGAAATTAAAAATGCAAATCAATTCTGTTAATTATTTAACAGATCGTGTTTCAATAACACTTCTTGAAAATACTTCATGGAACCAATTCAAGATTTTTGTGATTCATTATTATAATCAGTCATTTGATCTATACAACTATGTATGTAGTAAATGTATGTGAATTTGAATAATTTTTATTTTCAATTATTACATTTTTTGTTATTTAGATATGAATGATGCGGGAACACTTGAAATATATGTAACAGCGTTATTGTATTGTATAACGTTTTTTAAACTGTATTTTGTCAATGAATATAAAGTAGCTTCAAGCATTTATTTAAAAAAGGTAGCAACTAGTTAACATGCAGTTGGAATTGCTACAAAAATGATTTTGAAAGTAGATAAAGATTTGTTCAATGAAAGTCAAACTTTGTATTATAAGTATTGTATAAGAGGCAGTTCATGAAAATTAGTTCGAAACTGATCAAGACGTTAGCTTTAAATTAGTATTAATATAAAGAGTTAATATTTCTTTTTAAAATGCAAATAAATATTTGAAGAGTTGAATTATTTAATATATTGTACTCTAAAACCAGTAAGTTTATTGTAAAAATTCACATAAGCAATATATTAAACAAACACTATACCTTTCCCAATAAAATAAATTATAGTGTTATTTTTACATAAAGACTGTCTCGTTGTATTTCTGCCTTAGGAACATATATAGAAACAAAGAGTAAGTACAAGCATACACAAAACCGCCACACAAGAACAATATATCGAAACCTTTCAAAGTCGTAATAGAGGGCGCGTTCTCTTTAGTAACAAACCGCGAACGCTTCATAAACGCCAGAACTGTTGACGGTCCGGCACAATAAAACTCTGAAATCGTAAAACACGTTTACGATACACAGACACGAAATATACGCCACGTACTTTTTACTGTTTGGGTCAGAGCGCACGCACGGTGAGCGATCCGAGCGCTGAAGCGCATCGAAACAGTGAATCCGAGCACCGTAGAGACCGCAAAGGCAAAGCGGCACGTGCTGGTTAGATGAAAGTACCATCTGCCGACGATAGCAAAAGCATCCCCTGGCCAGAGAATCGAACAGGCGACGAGGGGCACGCGGCACTGTGTGCACTCGTGCTGTGCGAACAGAAAATGCAGTTGCAGCAAAGCAAAAAAATTACCATTGACGGCACTGTTCCGTTTCTATATATTTTCTCTGTCTGACAGTGTGCTTGATATATGGGATACAGGAGGGTGGCTGTAAACGTAATTTATGTATGATTAGATTTTATTATTAAGACAAAAATTAAACCGATGGAAGTTTTCTAATTTTGTTTATAATTTCTAATACGATTTCTAGATATCACTATCAGAATACTGATGATTAATACAAACGAACTATAGATGAAAAACAACTGCAATTATTTATCAGCGAAAAAGTTTTATTATAAAATTAATTTTATTAGAAATTATCACCGCTGATTTAAAAAAAATGAATAAAAATATGAAATTAGAATTCAAGACTGAAAATTAAATAGCATTCAAAATTCATATCATATTTGATATTTTTTGCAACAAGAAAACTATAATTTTTCCAGAAACAAACAATCAAATCTTGTAAATATATAACATAGTATACTAAATTTACAAAAACTTTTATTTCTTTTTAAAATTTTAGTTCTTGGCAAAATAGTTAATTTCACCTCTATGAGTGAATTTTTAATCAAAAAAAAATTTGGTTTATGGATGAGTTTTGTTGAAAATTGATTTGTGAAAGATAGTAAAATGATTCGTATCGTTTTCTAGTTATAAAAAATATTAAAAACACAAACACAAACATTCAAAACAAAGAAAAATGAAGATGAGACATTAATGAAAGACATTTATGGCTTAATTGTTAAATGAACACAGTCCACAATTAAGTAAAGTTTGCACAAATGAAAATAAAGTTTAATAATATTACAGAACAACTTTATACTATAAACACTTCTATTATAAATCTCTCTCTCTCTCTCTATCTATCTATTTATATATATATATATATATATATATATATATATATATATATATATATACACACAACTGTGTGCGTAAATCTAATAAGAAAAGGGACACTTTTGAGGACAATATTTGTAAGGTGTCTAGAAATTTTTACCTTTTTAATAGTTTTTAATAAATAGTTGTCATCGTATAGATAATAAATAAAAATTTAAATCAATAAATTCGTTAAATAAACCATGAATGTATTTCATGTTTTTAATATTCTGAACGTATACTTTTAAAAATAAATTTGTTATTGTACATAATAAGAAGTGCAAAGAAAGAAAAACTGTAATGTATTTTTTTCTATAACAGAGCAAAACTCATTCACTAAAACTTATTCTGAATTATGATAATTTAAATATGTGAAAAATATTGGAACATATGAAGAATCAATTTTGTAATTTTTTTATAACCAAACTTGAAAATATAACATTGAAAAATTCTGTGTATTATAATGAATCCAAGTTTTATTCTTTATTAAAAATAATTACTGTTATCGTATTTCACGCCAAAATATTCCATTCGAGTCATTTCGGTATTGTTATTAACCGAACAGTCTACACTTATCATAATCTATTAAATGATTTAAATATTCAAACATTGATTCACCTTATCTAGAAAATATTTTAGAACTATAGAAGTGTTCAATAAATAAATATTAGGACACGTATGAATAGCATAAAGTAAACATTTGTCTCAGAAAGAAAATATTTCCTAAATATTTTTGTTATCAAATAGAAATGATTTGGAATGAACATATATTTATATTGAAATGTTCTGTATTGGTTTATGATAAAAATAAATGTCTATTATTGTTCAAAACTATGTCATACAAGTGAGTAATGCGTGTAATAAAGCCTAATTGTAGGTTATTATTGTATTTATATATATATATATATATATATATATATATATATATATATATATATATATATATATATTTGTTTAACTTCTTGAAGCCGAGTGTGGATCTAGGAATCCATTGATGTTTTCCAGAGAAACGATGGTCCCAGAGTGCTATCTTTTGGATGATATATTTAAAGGTCACTAATCTCTTTCTAATGAAACTAAATTTATAACTCTTTCTTCCATTAGAAAAAATACAGTCGTCCAAAAATCAGAAAAATCGCGGTTTTTTCATTTGAAAATCTATAGAAGTTGTGAACTTGAGAATTGGATTGAATAATATTTTTTTCCAAAAGATCATCATTGGAAGAAAACGTATAAAAAATTTCGAGACTAGGTCCAGGTACAAGATGTGACTGATGTGAAATCGTTTTGTGCACACTTGATTGTTTCAAAATTTTACACACTCAACAGTAATGTTATGTCTGCAAAGTTTCAATTGTAATACATTTTTTCGCTTCTATGTTTCCAATCAAGAGATTTATGTTTCCCCGAATATTATCACCGATTTTCCAGGATATATCAAATAGATGTGAATTTTCTAATGGCTAATCTAAATTTACATATTGTTTCTTTTAACCGACAAATTTCTAATTTTTATTTTGTTTCTATAAAACAATGTCGAATTAATCGAAAAATATTTGTTATAAAATTTTAGTGCCCTTCCCTTTCCCCGACTCAAAACGGTTAACATGAAAATGTAATAAGAATATCTGATTTATCTTCAACATTTACTATCTGCTTTAAATTTATAAATACTTGAATACTGAAATATATGTCATTTTAAATATATTGCAGATTATTTCTGCACGCATTTTTCTCTGGATAAAAAATAAATATCATAAGAAAGTCTATAAAATCATTATGTACATAAAATTAATTTTTCTGACGAAAATAAAAATCGATTAAATATAAAATTATTTCTCTGTTAAACTCAATTTAGTCTCGAATCACATCGACCATGAAACACTCACGCAGTCTCTCTTAATATCAAATATCGTCGGAGCATAAATTGCGTAATATTGCACAACAATCTACCCCTTTTATATTATTACGGGCTTAAACAAACAGCCCTTTGAATGTTATCGCAAAACTGCACAACCAGTTATTTCTGACGCGCAACATAAAAGTTCTAGATAACTCGCGGAAGTGAAACGGGAGATCGCATTTGCAGATGGTGTGCTCATCGTCAACGGGGCCACAGTTCGACGTCCTGCGCTCTATAAAACCACTACACATAAGTAGTGAGGTCTGTGAAGGATAGACTATTGTAATTTGTTTTACTTCAGTGCGTTGTGTCTTTCTCTAACAGGGGATTTGATTAGTTTTCAACGTAATTAAAATGGCGTGGGGTTGTTTCACTACCAACATCAAATGATCCTCCGCTTTCCTAATTCTCATGTTTTAATTCGGTTTCTACAATATATTCGATGTTTTATCTTGTTTTAACTGTATAAAGCGACATTGAGTTCGTTGTTTGCTTTTTAAATGTGTTTATAATCGAAGATTGTACTTTATGCATACATTCACTTTTATTTATGAAAATGTATGTATATATATATATACATACGATGTTTGTATTTATTTATTAATATATAATTTATATAAATGTAATACAACTAATAAAATACACAGAAAACAAAAAAATAAATCATAAAATTATAAGAATATAACAGATATTTTTTCAATTAATTTTACATAAACTGTTCATTTTATTATTCATAGCTATGAAAAGAGATTAAACATACTGAATTTGTTATTTTGTTTTGTTAAATGCCTTTAATGATATTTGATTCCAGCAAATTTTTAATTCGAGAAAACTGTTTATATGAATTTCGATATAGAATTTGAGTTGGGTTCCTTATTAATTTTTCGAATTATAGGTAGTTTATAAACATACGAGTATTGTTCTTGTGTCTCTCTTTTCCACACAATCTCTAATTCATTTTATAATATCCTTTTCACATCTGTTTATTAATTGTTGTATGCATAATCAGGTCTGTTTTATTTAAAAATATTGAAACTAGAATCAGACGATTTTCCAATTTATACATTTTTTAAAAATTAAAAAAAAATTAAAAAAAAGTAAATTTTATGTATCATTAATTATATTAATTAAAAATTTTCAAAAGCATTTTTCTGCAATTAGTTTGAAATTTAAACAGATTTAGCAGTGATTCCTTATTACTACATTATAAACAGTAAGCAGATAACTAATGAATTAAATTTAATTAGTTGCTTAACAAATACTAGTTTGTTTATTGAAAATTAACTATAAAATTCCTAATTATTAAAAAATATTAAAATTCTCCCTAAAATAGCAATATTTTTTTTCTTTTTCAGTAATGATTTATATTAGTTATTTTTTTTAGTTGTGATTTATTCAATACATTGAAAATACCTTTCTTTTACATAATTAAAAACCAATAAATAATGAAATTTAATATTAGATTCAAACACACACACACACACATACACACACACACACACATATATATATATATATATATATATATATATGTCCTTGTTATAATTAAAGTGTAATTGCTCAAGTATTAAAATATGAATAAAAAAGAAGCTAAATATACAAAGCAAGATAAAAATAAAGTGTAGTCTGTACCACCTCGATGAATTCATTCATTTTTCGAACAGTACTGTAAAGAATAATGAGTGAACTCTAATCTTAGAACAGATACAAACATTCACAGCATCCGAAAATCATAGAGGGTCATCGTCTCGCTTGGAATTACCAATACTATACAAGTCTGTATCTCTGTGTATGCGCATATATATATATATATATATATATATATATATTCATATGTATAAAAATCTGGTTTTTACAGTCGTCATATGTGAAAGTGAAACATCAGAGCCAAATTATATTGAATATCTTTTCCATTTCTGTCTTATGCTAGCGTTATTCAATAGACCGAACGAATACAGAAGGGCAACCAAACACAAAAACATTCTTCTCTCCATTGATGTAGGTCCGTTCCTGTGGGAACGTTCGCTTTTTCTTATCGTGCAGCTGTCTGAATCGAACATGGATTACACCATAAATATATTTCGTGTTTCGACTGGTTAGGTGTTTTCGATTGAATAAAAAAAATGGTTATTGTAACTGTCATTTCTATTATATCATTTATACCAAGAAATCCTTTTCGCTGTGGTTTTGAAAAATATTTAAAATCTCTTCTAATATACAGTTTTCGTTTTCTATATTATTGTTCTAATAGTTGAAGTTAAATTTGGTTCAAATTTCATCAAATTCAAAATACAGAACTAAACTAGATATAAGAATACATATTTTTACAAACTAAAATCATCCACCCCATTTCTCCAGACTTGGCATCGTATGACTTCTACCTCTTCTCAAACTTGAAAATTTGGGTCGGTGAGAAGAAATTCTCGTCGAATGAGGATGTCATCGCCGTCATCAATGCATATTATGCAGACTCGCTGGACCAAGTGTATAGTTCAATAGAGACTATGTTGAAAAATAAAATCGATTTTTTTTTCAAAAAACAGTGTTTAACTTCCTTTTTTTTCATATTTATCAAACGACCCTCGTATATGTTTATATATATATATATATATATATATATATATATATATATATATATATATTATATACATGCCACAACAATAAATTTTATATAACAACCCATAAAAAAACTATAATCGCTGACTGGTAACGGCTACTAGGGTGATAACGTCCAAACGGCATTTTAAAACTTTAAGATCAATCGATAAAATATTATTTTTCATAATATTTTTTAATTCATTCGCTTTGAGCATTGTTCTAAACTCAAACTGGCAAATGGTAATAGATTTTAAACTAATTCTGGATTCATAGAATACATTTCCAGGAAAAAATACATGTCACTGTGCAACGAAGTGCAAACAAGCTACTGGTTCCCTCATAATTGTTTATTAAAACACAATAGTTATCTCCATATTGAAGTTCATCCGACTGTGTTTCTCGATAACGCCGCTTTTTTAAAAATAATTACTGTGTATGCATTTGCAATTGTGACAACGGTTTATCAATAAATATGCATGTAGTATACGGGCTTGTAATCAAAAGTAACATTTGAGCTGTGGGAGGATTTTAAAAATGATAGAAAGATTATTTTTGATTAATTTTATGTACTTAATTTTATATATATATATATATATATATATATATATATATATATATATATATATATATATGAGAGAGAGAGGGAGATAAAGAGTTTCCCATTCCAATATTATAGATTTATGTTCGAATAAAATTTACAAGAATATTCTAATTAATCGTCCTCGATAAAGTATAGTTCCTGCTATTTTGTTAACAAAATAGTTTATTCATATTCAATTTCAGATTCAATTTTAGATTCAGAATTTTAGATTCAATGTCAGCATGCAATTATTAGTAATTTTGTCCTTTCTAATTTATTTTATTTAATCAAATTTTTTATGTTATTTTTATTATTGTATGTTCTGTTTTATACTATAGAACCCCTGCCGACATTTAAACCAACAAAAGATTTATTTATTAAAATGTCACTTATGATACTTTACCTTTTAGGGGTTGGTATGTTTTTGGTTTAATTTACATCACTGAATCTTTTACAGAAACACAACTATTAAGAACTAAAAGATTTTGCTTTCTTCTTTCTTTGCACTTTTCACGATATATGTAATTTAATAAATTAGTTCAATATAAGTTTTAAAAATTGACTACATGAAATATGTATCATATTTTTTATAATACTTTTGTCTATTTCAAGTATTACTAGCTATTTATTTAGAGAAAAAAGAACTTTTATTTAAAGTCTCATTGAGAAATAGATATATTCAGACTCCTAATTTATAACTAATTTATTTATTATCAATTCTTGGGCTTTCTTTGGATTGATTTTTTCTTTACCTGTTCTCTTTTGAAAATATTTCAGTGTAAATCGATGTACTGCTATGTATACGAATAATATATATATATATATATATATATATATATATATATATATATGTATATATATATATATATATAGATAGATAAATGAACACCAAATGAATATCAAATATCAGTATGTTGGATTTATAGACTACGAAAAGGATGTCGACTCCATTACCACATCATCGACCATATCTGTATTGAAGAACCAGGTCATAGAGGACGCATACATCGAGTTGATAGATAACATTTACAAGAATACAACCTTAAAGTTAAAGCTACAGGAAGAAACGAAAAAAAATAAAAATCGAGAAAGATGTAAGAGAGGGAAATGCAATTTCGACGAAATTATTTACTACAGTCTTAGAAGAAGTATTCAAATCGTTCGATTTGGAGGACAAAGGAATCGAAATAAAAGGCGAACGATTAAGTCACCTCCGGTTTGTTGATGATATAGTTATCTTTGCAAGTACTCCGGAAAAACTACAAAAGAGGATAGAAGAATTAGGTGATGTTAGTTAAAAAAATGGTCTGAACATGAGCCACGCAAAAATAAATGTTATTCAATGCGTTTGTCTGCCTGAAGAAAATTGAAATAAAAGAAACAGAAATGGAAGAAGTTACTCAGTACGTCCATCTAGCCCAGCTTATCAACAAAGATGAATCATTAATTAAAGAAGTAAACAGGAGAACAAAAGTGGGATGGACCTCATTTGGACAAAACGGTTCGATATTTAAATCAACAATCCCACTCTTTTTGAAGAAAAAAATTTAATCAATCCAGTTTAATATACTATCAGTCCTTACCCACGGAAGCGAAACATGGGTGCCTAACGTCAAAATCATTCAAAGACTCCAAACAGCACAGAGAAGTATAGAAATATGCATGCTAGGAATAACAAGAAGAGATAGGAAAAGAATATAATGGTTACTAAAACCGACCGGAGTTATAAATGAATAAGAAGAGTGTAGTGTCTGAAATGGAAATGGGCGAGGTATGTTGCAAAAAGAGAAGACAACCGATGGCCAACAGACATTAACTGGGAACCAAGGAATGTAAAAGATCAAGAAAGAGACCAATGAACAGGTGGGATAAGCAAATTAAAAATTTTATTGTAAACCAGTGGAAAAGAGAGGAATTCAATCGTATAAAATGGAAAATCATGGAAGAGGCCTTTATCCATCAGTGGACAGACGGAGGCTGTTGATATATATATATATATATATATATATATATGTCTACGTGTATATATATATATATATGTGTGTGTGTGTGTGTGTGTAATGTATATATTTTTTAAAAATAATTGCATAACTGTAAATAATATACATTATTTACCGGAAACTGTTCTGTGTATTCAATTGATAATAATATTTAATATCGATAAATGTGGGAAATGGCGGCTTTGTTAATCTAATTACTTACGTCCTGATTTGCTGACTATACCTTTTTCCAATAACACACACAAACACACACGATACAAATATGTATGTATATATATATATATATATATATATATATATATATATATATATATATATATAAATGTATATATTGTGTATGTATGGACATGTATTCGTTACTTATATTAAACAAAAGCGCGGTTTTTTTTAATGAAGTAATACTTTCAAAGAAATTACAATTGTCAATCTTGAATGTTGCAATTACAATGTTGTTGTTCTTGATAGATAACCCAATCTTTTATTGGTTTGTAATCATTTTTATTGATTAACATAATATCTAAGAATTTCACTCCATATCAATATTATCAACGTTTAAAATTCTAAAAACTGACTGTTATTAAAATCAAGTGTCTACTATTTTTTATTCTATCCAGTAGCTGGATATTTATTGTTCATTCCATTTTTTTAATATTTCTTAATTTTCATTTCTTCTTGGTTAGCTATTAAAAAATCTGACAGACGGTATATTTTTTATGTACGATTTTACATATAAATTATGTACATTTTTCATACATGATTTTGTTCAAATTGGTTTACTGATTTAATCAGTTCTTTGACAATTAGCTAAATTTACTACCACAAATAAATTTGTTCTACGTTAGTTCTATGAGAATGATGACATCGTTATAGAACTAAATATAATTATTGATCAAGGAGGTTTAATAATCAATTATTGAACATTTTTACCAAGAAAAATGTTATATAGTTATGAAAAAAGTGAAAAATTGTCGACTAACACAACATAATTTCAAGATACAGAAAGAATAAATGGAATACGTTTGCTAAAAATAACAATATAGGTTTTTGGACCATGGGTAAATTCATTTTCACAAGTGACTTATTCACTCTTCATTGAACTACAATTTTTTCTTACTGAAAATATTCAGCAACAAATGATCATTTGTTGAATATACGCATTTTAATGGCAATGATACTATCGTCAGGGCTGTAAGTTACAAAAGATAAATTTGAAAACAATATTAATCATAAAGTTTTTTTGTACTGCACGAGGAAATGAAAAATTTGTTTATAATAATAAATATTTGTGAAACGTTAGGAACATATTGGAAAATTGTAGCAAAGAAATTGATTGTTGTGTATTTGATTGTTCAAATTAAATGAAATTAAAGGTGTTCCTCTAGCAGTGAATTACCAAGAATTATAATGTATATATATATATATATATATATATATATATATATATATATATATATATGTATAAGATTGAAGACAATTAAATTTCTATTTAAATAAAATATTATAAAAATAAAAAAAAAATTCTGTATGCATTAAAAGTGTTTTATGGGGTCACATTAAAAAGAAACAATAATCAATGAACTGAAAAGAGTACTTGTAACGTAAGGGGCGACTCCCTCCTATATTTTTCTTTTTTTTCATTAGGGTGAAATATTAAATTCCCTTCATCTTTAACTCATTTCGTTCATCTGCGTACATTTAGTAAATCAATACATATTCTTAAATTTTAACGACTAAATTTTAGGTAATCACTTCTACTTTGTAAAACTTCCTTGATTTTATAAGTCTTTTTTATGTTAAGATGAGTCCTTATTAAAGTACTGGACGATTTTCAAGATCAATAAAATCTAACAGTCCTTTTCTTTGAAAATATTGCCATGAAAAGCAGATGAAATTGTTTTGGTGTACTGGATGTACGGAACACCCATGCTTTCATTGACAAATGACTGAAATCCCTGCTTAACGGTTCCCATTAGTCTCGAGTGGGTCGATTAAAAGTCCTGTCTGGAAATGCATTGTGACGTTACACCAAATGTCCACCCGACCGCATGTACGAGTAATTGACATTAAAAGGTACGTCGAACAAACGGGACCGTGATGACTAATCGATAAAAATTGAGTTTCGATCTATATCAATTGATCTGTACACCCACTCAGCCTGTTTTAATCAGGATTGATATTCTTTTCATCTCTGATTTTTTTTATTCTCGATTGTTTTTAATGGATTGAATGTTATGTTTGTATTGTTATACTATTCTTAATTTTACATTCTTATATGTCTTTAAATTATATCACTGTCAAATTAAATTAAGTCCTATCAATATTTTTTTTTATATTATTATCTTAAAAAAACTATAATAAATCAGAATTTCTGACAAATAATTTGAAAATTTCATCGAACTCATTTATTGACCGGAAATTTCTAATGCTTTTCGCAACAAGCCTATTGTAGCCCCCAACAATTTATTCTACAGTTTCGATAAGTATAGTTTATATAAGTATACACATTCCCAAATCTAAAATCTACCTAACTGAGATGCAAATTGAACTTAATTGTAGTAAGTAAACATTTAATAGTAGTTAAAAGATAAAATTAAAAATTAATATCGAAAAAAATTATCAAGGAATACAAAATAATAATAATAGTAAATTTAAGATTAGAAAACAATCAGTACATGGACAACGAAAAGAATCCAGAGCTATAGAAATATAGTTTTAATTTCACAAAGTGAAATTAGAGAATGAAATTAATTTTAAGCTGTAAGAGTTGATTTTTTTCCTGTTTACTTCTTGTCGAAAACGAATCCTTTTATTATTCTTTACAAAATTTAAATACTTATGAAAAATATTTTATTTCTTACTGTATTCTAAAAGTATACCCATTGAAAATAAATTATTTATGTTTTAAATTCTCCTTCTCGAAAACAAACATTGAAGGAAGTGGTAGTAATTTCCATGTATCGGTCGTTTATAGGGATGACATGTGACGTGCGTCGACCGTCTCACAATTTTCACTCGCCCTCGTGCCAGATCGTAATAACGTTAGAGCAAAATTTAATATTCAAAAGGTGTCCGCCCCGTGTGCATTTTAAAGAGGCCTCGCGAAGGTGTACAGAACGTACTGTGTAGCAGGACGAGGAGGCGAGGACGAGTCCATCGCCCTTCGTATTTTGCGCGGCGATCAATAACGTCCGTCTAGGGGTGACGGCACTACAACTAGTAGCTCCACGTTTTGTAACTTCGAGCTATGACGCAGCTAACATCCTAGGAAAAAACATCGTCGTCGATTTATCACGGATGTCTTATGGTTCAAAGTAAAACTGAGATTTTTAGTCATCACTGATAACCAAATAACAAATAAATACACAATATTCTAGTACCTAGCAATAAAAACATTTATGGGTTATTTCAAGAGTTTTATGTTAAGATGTTAAATAGGAAATAAATACAATTACTTTATTGTTCAATTCAGAATTTCGTTAAAAATTAATATTACAGAGTAGGTTATTACTTATTTTTAACTGCTAAAGTAATTATCTACTTCAGTTTCAATTCTTTTTGACATAGATTTACTTTAAAGGCTGTGTGCAGCTGATTAATCGTTTAGTGTTCTTAATAAAAAATTCCATTGAACGATGTTGGATATAGAGCGGCTTAATTAAACTCCTTACTGTTTTAGCGAGTGTGAAAATTCGAATCACAAGTAGACAGCTATCTATTTAACAATAAATGTCAAAAATGGACGTTTTAGAACGGGGTTTCATGTTACTTTGAGGAAAATTAAAATTATTTTTATGGTAATTATATATTTTTAATTTTGTTACTATTTTTTAATTATAAATGAAGATGATTAAGGAAAATTTGTATTTGATGTCCCGTATATGAAAATTTCAATATGTTTATATATATATATATATATATATATATATATATATATATATATATATATATATATAAACGTATTGAATAATCTTAGATACTTGAAATAAAGAAATGTCAAATCAAAGAGAGGATAATTGTTCAGCAGAAATTAAATATGTACTCCTAATCATACAGGTACAAACAGAGCACTAAATCGGATGAATACACTGTTTATTTCTTAAATTTGATTATATATATATATATATATATATATACACATATATATGTATGTATGTATATTAAATCTTTTAATAAATAATGTAATTTGTGAATATTTTTTTAATGGATACGAAATATTTCGTTTAGTGTATAATACATTAGTCTAGTGATATAAGTTCTCTGAGGAACAAAACTATAACTTATAGTGTATTCACAGCTTTAATTTTTTCTCTGAAAACAGAAACAGAAGCAAGGAATGGCAATATATTAATTTATTTTAAGTCCACACCTCTATACAAAACTTGTCGATGCGCCCTAAAACCCCAATAACCAACCAACCAACGATCTATAGAAAACAGAAAACTTTCTCATACTCTTTCTATAATTATCCATTTTATTAGGTTGGTGTATGATTAACGGTCGTTCTTTTTATTCTAAATTTATTCAATAATAAAATAATAAAGTACATTCAAAACATGTTCAAACGGTTATTCTGGAACATAATCGTCGTCTTCTTCAATAGCTGCTTCCCATTCGCCTGGCAAACGATCGATTTCACGGGTAAAAAAGTCTCGTTTCTTCGACACGATCCACGCCTTGACATCGGCAACAAACACATCCAAATCATCGTAGACTTTGCTCTTCTGCTAATTTTTGAACGAGTGATTAACGTGATAGTCTGTAGGTGCTTCGGTGAAAGAGTATGCTCGAGCAAGTCTTTGATGGATTGCATGATTCAACCTTTAACATGCGGTCGGGCGTTTATTGAAGAAAGGGATTTTTTCATTTTCTCTGAAGCAATTGGGTAAATATGTGAACTCGGTTGGCCTTGTAGTCGTCGGAGAGCTCGTGAGGAATCCATCCAGTTATTTTCCACACCTTATTGAGGTTTTAGTGGTGCCTGACGCTTGTTCAATGGTCGACATTGAATTGTCCGGCCAGCATCCTTGTTGTCAAAATTTCGTCTTCTTTCACGGCCATCTGAACAGGCTGATCATCGAAATTAGATGGACGACCTCTTCCTTCCTCATTTTTTAAGCTCGTGTCTCTAGATTAGAAACGTTTGAATCATTTTCAAACTAAACTTTCGCTGATTGTTCCTTGAGATCTCGAAATGACTGTGTTGCAGTCATTCATTTTTCGAAGTGATAAAACATGATATGACGAATATGCAGGTGGTTATTGACACGCATTTTTACTAATTGTATAATAAGGAATAGATTAGTAGAAAAAATTGAAACAAAATGTGATAAATTTGACAGATCCGAAGGGCTTGGGCAAAACGATCGTTAATTATGCACCAACCGAATATAATTTTTTTTTACCGATGTGAAATAGATCAATTGGTCTTTGATGTCATTTATTATAATCTGGAATATCTATTAAATATTTAAATCGACGATATGATGTCGTGCATCTATGTTATTTTTTTTAATTTCGCAAAAATATTTTTTTTTTGGAAAAAAATAAAAAATGGTTTTATAATTAACTCAGTATAATTGTTTTCTGTACACAAAATAAATTTAATTATATGATTCTAATCTAGAGTAATTGTTTTAAAATTTTATTTTTCTGCTTCCAGTTTAGTGCTTGCGTTTATTTCATTTGGTTTAGTACTTGTATAAACTTGAACATTCGCCATATCTGAAGTTTACAACTGAACAAGTATCTTTGTCGAGAAAGTACAAAAGCACTTTTACCATTTCGATTGAATAAACCATTTTAACGATAATACGTTTGCATTAGTTGAAAACGTGTGTGAGAATACTTTGTATATATAATCATATACTCATACATACATGTGTGTATGTGTGTGTATGCCAAATCGAACCAGTCCGCAATAACAAAACTTGGTAGTCGTAAAAGAGCTTTATCGGGTGTCATCGTTCGGAAACAACGGGTCCTGTTTCTTCTGCGCGGTCAGTTTTTTCACAGTCGAGACAACATTACAGATGCTGCGGACGACGTGTTTGTATAAAATTTCAACGGGTCGTTTACAAACTGTGGGAGAGTCGTAAACGCGGGAGAAATCGCCCGGACAGAGATATGAACCGACTACCCTCTCCGAGAGTGAAACGTGCGCGAACGGAAAACATTTCGAAATGTTTTGCATCTTTTATTTGTTTATCTACTTTCCGTGCGAATTTAAATAAGATAATCCAGCCCATGGTCACAAGATATTTTATTTTTAAAGGAAGTACTTTATTAAAAAGATTATTTTCATCGCGAAATGTATAACGGATTTTTTGTACAAAAAAAAACACAATTATCTCTATTAACATTAGGATGTATATTTTTTATATTAAAATAGCAGTTGAAAGTAATGATAAAACAATCAAAGAAATACATTTTTTTTCAACGTAGGATTTAGACAGGGGCAAAAGAGCAGGAAAATTTGTGGGGCACCAAATTTTGAAAAGCTGGAAATTTTATTTTCAGTCATAATTTCGATTTACAGGTAGTTCAAATGTGAAGTGAAAAATTAAATGTAAAAAGTTCATAATTTGTATTTTTTAAATAAATGAAATGAATGGAAAATTTTACAAATTTTTTAGTGATCATTAATTTTCTTCTGTTGAAATGTTCTCGAAATTACTAACAGCCACGGATTTCTTTTAATTCATGTGGACAAAATTTGAGGGAAGGGGCGGCATTGGTGGTTCAAGGACGGCACTTAGTGTAATTCCGGCCCTGTTTTTTTTTAGTTGATAAACATTTTCTTTCCTACTTCTGAATAGATTTGGTTCCTTAGTGTTTATAGAATGATTGCATCATCTAAATGCACAAAATCAGCAATTAAAAAGTATCAGTAATATTTATTGGACATTTTTGATCAGAAAACATTCTTGTGGTTTGAGGAGTGAGTGAAAAAATCATTCATAAAAGTAACATAAATATTAAATTTAAAATAATTCTTGTTCATAGATGATCTGGTTTAGTTATATGTTGTTTTTAATGTATTACTTTTGATAATTTGCTACTAAATGATTATTAATCATTGAATTCATTACTTGGAAATATTTAACTATTTTTGAGAGGTTTTTTTATCAATAAATATTTATTATGTGAACGATTGTTTTAATACATTCTGTGAAATGTAAGCCAAGTATTTAACTGCCAAGTCAAATACAAAAAAACCGTTTTAAATACGAACATTATTTCATCTATTCTTAAGCAGTAGCAGTATCAGTACTATTAATCAACAATGCATTTCCGTTACTCACATCCTCTCTCTGTGCCGTCTGTTCAACGAACACGGATTCGATTCTGATTTACAGAGTAAAATCGCGACTAGATAAATTTACTGTTGTGTTTTTTTTTTACACTGTGGTGTTCGAACGAGACGAAGGGAATGTTAGATTGGCCGTGACACGTCGAATCGTTTTACGACAGAGACTTTCTCAAGAGTGAGAATTTATTTCGTTTCAACGTCTTCAAGTTTATTTTACGGTCAACACCGAAAGATATTTATTTCATGCGCACTTTGAAGATATGGTACTTTGCTTTATTTACAATTAAAAATTATTTTAAGACTCAAAATCTGTAATTCTACATTTTCATCATTGATTTTAAATATGTACATAAGTAAGATTGTATTTGTCTATATTTGTTTCTCTTATGAAGTACTTTTATTTGTATTGAAGAAATACCACACTAAAACTATAACTTGTTATTGTAAGACTGATCGAATCGTTTTTAGTAAAAAGTTTTTGTACATTTTAATATTCTAAAATCAAACAAAATTAAAAATTCATTTTATTTTATAAACCAGGATGTTCTGCCCCCTACTCGCTACGCTCGCCGACTCGGAGGGGGCACTTCCCCCGTTCGTTTCGCTCGTACCCCCGATTCGCTTTGTTCGTATCGTATATATTCGCTCAATACTGTAATATATATATATATATATATATATATATATATATATATATATATATAGCCGTGTGGTGGTATTTTAGCACCTGAAGCAGACATTCTTAAAAAGCGTCTTTATTCTATACTGAAGTGACTAATTAAGTAAATTAAAGAACCTAAAATTCATTTTATATATTTATTTAACGCCTTCAACATTTTTAACACAAATGGGAAACAGTTGCAATAATACACGGTAAAATAGTTACATGTTTACAGAATAATTAATAGATAAAATAATTATGTATATTATTTGAAATTTACACGCCTAGATTTCATTTCCATGAAATCCCGAATTAAATCGTTATAATTTAACGATTCATATACATCGCTTTCAATGGACATCGTAGCCAAACCGACTAATCTTTATTGTCCCATTGCTGATCTACAGTAATTTTTTATAATTTTTAATTTCGAGAAACTGAATTCTCCATGAGCAACTGATACGGGTAAAGTTACTATTATTCATAGGCTAATAAACAATTTCTGAAATAGTGTAATCATCTTATGTGTTCACAAATAATTTAATATTTTTAGTGGTTCCATTTGAGAAGACAATAATACAGCTAAATTAATAATTTCATCATAAAGTTCAAGGCTATCAATTACTCTATTATCATTATCAGCCAACAATAAATCCATACATTTTTTTAATATTTCTGATCTATTTTCACGCTTCAGTCTATAAATGTTGTACAATATTTTAAACTTATCAACATGTAATTTCATTTGTTCAAATCTTTCACTAATTGCATTAATCGCAGTGTCAAGAATGAAATAAAAAAAAATAACTTTACGATTGTGTTGTGGGTCTATAATGGAGTTGTAATTAGATTCGTAATCAAAACTGTCTTCATTTTTACTAATTCGAATCGTGAAATCGTCCCATCGTCATGTGGGATCCTCATTGTACAATGAGTGCTCTTATAATAATACATAAATATTGAATGAAAATAAGGATATTAATGGGAAATTTAATATGTTTCGGTGTATATAAATATCAAATACAGTTATTTACTACAATGTTAAACACACTTGCATATTAATTTAACATTAATAACATATAATATACATCTGAAGATGAAATCTATAATTGTAAATTAGGTACAGGGTGCCTTCTAACAGTGGTGACAGCTCTATATATGATTTAAGCTTTCTTATTCGTTATGAATAAACAAAAATCATACAAATAATAAAACAAGATAATAAATTGCGAAATATCTAACAAGCGCCTTCATACCTGAGGTGCCTTCAAACGTGAGGCGCCTGGAGCAAGTGGTACATTATTTCATGCCATCATACGCCCCTGTATATATATATATATATATATATATATATATAGTATATCTGTATAATCATTCTCGGCTGTTGAATGCTTGTAAGTCTATTCCTCTTGGAGATATATGGCAACGTAGTTGTTTTATAAAGTCGCACATTTTATTATAATATCAATATAACAATTATTCGTGTAACTTCGCGTGTCATCGTTAATAATAATTTAATACAAAATCTTTACACATTTTTTTAATGAAATTTTACTGAACTCCGGAGATAAAATAACGCATTATTTTCTCTTCACTCTATATTCAATTTAAATTGTGTATCAATTTTTGTGTAATGGATTTTAAATAATAGATTTTAATTGCTATTTAAATAACTAATAAAAAGTACTAAATTCACAAAAATTCAAAGTTAATAATAAAATTCTAAATTTCTCTACTTATTTTATTTTAAACTCAGTCTGTACTCGTTACTAGCTCGGTTAACGAATTTTTAATAAAATATTTATTACTCAAATGCAGATAGATAAAAAGAGCTAGTATGATATACTCTATTTGATGTTCATGCACAAACTTAGACATATTTTAGTAATAAATGTAGTTGTATGATAACTTAATGGTTTTAATTTATGACAAATAAATATTATAGTAGACAATTTTTAAATAAAAAGTGAATTAGCATTTCATCCTGAAATATTAAGAGTAATTATGTTTTTTTAAAAAGAATAGTGGTTTGAGAATGATTCGAAAAATTTTAACGATGAAGAAATGTAGAATAAAAGTAATGAATTCCACAATTATGGACATTAAACGATGACAAAAGACATATTAATGAATGAAATAAATAAGATAGAATAAATCAATAGACATAGAGAGAACACATTTATAAAAAAAAACAGAATAGTTACCTTTTAAATGAATAGATTGAATTGAAGATATCATGAAAATTCATATAAATAAAATTCGAGAAAAAAGAAAATGTGAAACATTGGTTTAACACATAGATTGACAACCACCATCAATTAATTTAGCTTTAGAATTTTTACCGAA
Source organism: Acanthacorydalis orientalis (assembly GCA_034766995.1). Lineage (NCBI taxonomy): Eukaryota > Metazoa > Arthropoda > Insecta > Megaloptera > Corydalidae > Acanthacorydalis > Acanthacorydalis orientalis. The sequence continues at coordinate 38,028,260 of CM068315.1, read as the reverse complement.
ACATGTCTACGTTTATTTATTTTATAAAATAGTTTATTTTTTAAACTAGCAACTCTAAATAATGTTATTAAATGAAATTGTCGATTTCATTCATGGACACAATTGTATAAGTTGATCTATTATTTTAGAATGTTGGATATGATACATTTTGAGAATGTATGATTTATAAAGAAAATTGAACTTATTCATAAATAATCAATGATTATAAAAGAAGGTATAAACTTGAATTAAAATAGTATGTGCGATTTTTGGAGAGTGCTGTATTTAAAGGGTCCTTTCATCTGGACTCGTACGAAAAATGCACATTGGCTAAATTAAGTTTCTAATATTGGATAGAGTGCGTGTATATCATATGTGTATATGTGTGTACATACAAAAGCCTCATGTGCTTCGTATATACACTCTCTCGTGCCCAACAGCTGACGATTGTGTCCTAAGGCTGTTAAATACGCTCTCGCATTAGGACGCACCCTCCGCGTGAGCTATTATCCAAATAGCGGAAACTTTCGAGGGAAAAAAGATTGTAAATGGTTTGGCTGGACTTCGTTGCCCACTGATGTCGAATAAAAGTTCCTTCATAAATGTTTTACTCTATAAATATGAATATGGAAAGAGGTTACATAAATTATATATTTAAGTTTACAAAAATGTATAAAAATAAAGAGTATAGAAACTTTTTTTTATTTTTACATTAATTATGCGACGTTATCTCGGAAAAAATGCATTCATTTAATGTGTTTATTTGAAATTATATTTTAATTATTCCTTAGTCCATTTCGATCTTACACTAAACGTTTAAAAAAATATATTTTTTATAATTTTTATCATTTTCTAATCGCTGACAAGTATTTTCAAAACTATAAAATATTTATCATTAAATATAATACTATTATATAAAGAGACTTGTTTTAGAAGGAAATCTTTTATTTTTAAGTTAAATGCTTGTGACAAACAATGAAATTTTAGTTCATTATAGAAAAATCGACAAATTATCAAAAATGTACTGTATAGTTTGTGATAAAATATGAACATTTCAAAAATATATTTTTCTACTTGGTTGAGTTGCGCAGGAAAAAAATGTCGATATCATTACTAAAACTTATCGATTGGTTTTAAATATGATAATATTAGGTTGTTAGAAAAATATTTGCGGTTTATGACCTTCAAATTCATAACATTTTTCCATTTGTGGTCCAGAACTATTGGATGACTAACTCCTAACTTGGATTAATATGGTTTTGTTTCATTAGGTTGGTAGAAAAATAATTGCGGTTTATGAATTTCAAATTCATATACATTTATAGCTTTTTTGATTTTCCTAGTTGTTTGAAGTGGTCCAGAAGTGTTGGATGATTAATGCCTAATTTTTGTACAAGCTCTCGAATTGTTCAGCGTGGTTCTGATTCAACTAACAACTTCAGTTGGTCGTTATGACCTGAAGAAGGACGCCCGCGACCTTCTACACCTTCAAGGTTCTCGTCCCCAGCACGAACTTTTTGGAATCACCGTTGCACTGTTCGTTTCCAGTACCCACACCAAAAGCATCGTTTAGTTTATGAGCAGTTTCTGTTGCTTTATCACATCCGTTTTGAACTCATACAAAAATTGCTCTTATTTGCGTCTTTTCCAACTTTAATTCAATAGTCCAATTTGAACCAAAATTAATAATAAAACCAAAGTCGATGTTACCAAAATACAGACCAAAAATGCACTAAAATGATATTAACATGAACATGCCACTTTCATTGAAAAAAATTAAGGTCAAATTCAAAAAATAAAAACCATCATTATTTTCCTACCAACCTAATAGTAACATGTTTCATTTAAAGAAAATTTTCAGATGGGATAGTTTTAGTAAAGGAATAAAAAAGTCAGTAAAAAAATTAAACAAAAAAATCGCATCCTCGTCTTGTATATTTTATATAATTTGTGAAGTATCCATCATGATTAGAATTTAATCCGAGAATATCGTGTGATAATACATTTAAAATTAAATTAGACAATTATAACATACAGGACAGTGAATGTTCAATTTTTCTTTGAGGCTCATGTCTGGAATGAATTGGATCTGGTAAGTTAAATCCAATACTTTCGAGAAAATCAATAAAAACTGAAGTAGATGTTATTCTTAGAATCCTTTCCACCAGATTTGCAGTCCCTAGCAAGTGTTATTAAATCATTATACCATATATATATATATATATATATATATATATATATATATATATATACCATTATTATTATACATTTTTGCGCGAAAATGTAATTTCTCCAAAGGCAAATATCAATGAAAGGAATGATTCCAGGTTCTTAGTTTGTAATTTATTCTAAACTCTTTCGCCTCGGTTGAAAACAAATTATGTACCTTAGTTATTTCTATAAATCTCGCCTTTAACGTTACAATTCTGATCATTGGTACATAGTATAAGGTTGAGCAACTATTGTTTTGAAAAAATGAAGTTTAAATTAAAGAAGAATATTTCTAAGAATAGTCAAATACAATTGAGAATGTCGACAGTTATTTTTATCATTTCAAACATTTTGGAAACACAAAATAGAAAATGTTATTTTTCTAACTCTGAAAACAATAGTATTATTTTAATTTATAACTTTATGAGAAATAATTTGTAATAATTAAATTCCACATAATATGTCATCAACTGAAATTGTATAAACATTCAACAAAGAATTTACACACACACAGCTACGTTTTTATAATTTCATTTATGTAACACACCTGTGGTATACATTCATTGTAAGAAAATGTAAATTGAATAACTTACTTTAAAATGTTTCTAAAATATGTCATTTAATAAAGACAAAAAACATAAACATACCAGAGCAATCGTCATATTTAACATACATACATACACACACACACACACACATATATATATATATATATTTATATAAACAATAAAAATTGTGTATAAAAAATGTGATGCTGTTTCAAAATAAAGATGCTCTCCATTAAAATTAGAGGAATTTGGAAAAAAATTTGTTCATCAGTGGATCAGTAATATTGATTAAGACATATATGTATATATATATATATATATATATATATATATATATATATATATAATGTATAAAAAAATCCCTAACTAAATTATCTATTAACTAGCCAAATCTCTATTTTCAATTTTCTAAGACAAATTACAAATTTTTAAGTTACATTATTTTATAATTTTAGATATTTAATTACAAGGACTTATATTTTTAGTAGTTTATCCTTTCATATAGATTAACTACTTCAATCAGTTAACAAATACATGACAATTAATTCGTGTGCATAAAAATTATTTTTAAGAGAAAAAATTACGTGTAAATCTGATAACATCAACAGTTTGTGCATGCAACTTCACTTAAAACATTTTTTTTGCTTTTTAACTGCTTTTTTTATCATTTGACCATGAAACACAGAAATTATTATTAAATGAAACTCTTAAAACCTGAAGGCATCAATTATGCGTTTTTTCTTCAAATTTATTTAGATTTGTGTCAGTGAATATTTTACATGAATATAATTATTTCCGTTTTAAATAAAAATATTATAAAATTTGAACAGATTCATTTTAGTTTTTGTTGTAAATTAAGTTCTCTCTTATAAAGATTACTTTTTGTGGAAGATAACAGTTTGAGTTTCGCTGTCCAGAAAATATTTTATTAAATATTTATTTTCTTTAACTAGATTTCATACCATCATATATCTTTATGAATTAATTTACATTATTTATTTTTACTTCCTTATATTTATATTTCGTATGAACGTAATTCATTTAGCATTTATCACCTTCGTTGTAATTATTAGTGTGTCTCATTTAATGAATATATTTTGTTCTACCTTAAAAATTGTACACAACAAGAAAATCAATGAGATTTAATTAAGATACAAAATGTTATATGAAAATTAATTTAGGCATGGTATGACAGTTATTGCTATAAACATACTAGCAACTTGAAAACTTTTGTAAATTAATTAGTAATAGTGAATTAAAAATTCAAAAATTCGCAAGATGAGTTTATAAAATTCGAATAAAAAAATTAAGTATCATTGATTTATGTAGATCCGGTGAACTTGTATAAATTAATTTTAAATCAATTGATACTCGCCAGCACTGACACGAAATAACGGTTCAATGTAAGACATTTTTATTATTATAAATAACTATAAAAAATTAGTAATATGATCTAAAATCACTGCAAAGTCTTTGATACAATGTTTTAGTCTTAAAAAATGTTCAAATGTTCAATAATCATTCGGTTTGTTTCTTATGTGTTCACCAATGGCGATAACATCGTTGTAAAAGGTTTTTTTGTACTTTAGTGTCCTATTGATAATAGCGTAGCCATTGAAATACATATAAGGAACAATAAAAATTATCATACAATATAAAGAACGTCAATACGCCATCTCCTAATAATTCAGTAAAAAAATGTTTTTTTTTTTTTGTCAAAATGATCGTTTTATATGTTAATCAGAAACATTAAATACAGCGGTTAAAACGAAAATAAGCACTGTGTCTACTTGAAATAACGAATTCAAAAAAAAAGAATATGCTAATGTTGAGATATAAGGAGGTGTGTTTTCCTGATAAAATATTCATATAAAGAAATGTAAAAATTTTAGAAAAATTTGTCATTTATGAGTAGAAATGTTTACTTAAAATATGTTTGGATCGTAAATGTTTTTTTTTTTTGGAAAAAATGACTTAAAGCAGTATTGATTCAAATAACAATTCATTTTGCAATCAAAGGGATCACTTTTTATTAAAATGGAAAACAGTTGCAGAATAGAAAAAAAATATTACTGATTAAAAATATGTTTTTTTTATTTTACTTCATTCATTTTGAAGAGTACTAAAAACTTAAAACTTATAGAATGACCTGCTTTTTTCACGTATAGCGCAATCATACTAATTTGTAATTTTAAGTAGACGATAACATTTATGTTGTTAAATTTAATCTTTAGCTATTTAATGTTGAAAAATTGGGACTTTAATCTACTTTCATTCTTTGTTTACTTTTATATTCGAACAATAAAGATATATCATTTAGTAAAAGATTATAAGATTACTGAGATAATTCATAATCTAATCAAATAATCTTATACTTTATAATGGATTACATACAGTTTATTTTGTAAGAAGAGAAACAAAGCAAATTAACGGTAATTAAGAATATTGTAAAATGTTGCAAAAATATATTTATATGCTTTTTATTGTTTTCAAAAAATGACTGTTTTTAACAAAAGAAATAAAGAAAAAAACTAAGCGTGAAATATTTCAAAATTGTATATGTTTGTACTTGATTATAATATATTTCTTATTGGGTTATTAATCAATGTTTCTAATTTTTAGTATTCAGTTTATTATATGACCATTATGTGATTGTTTTTGATCTTTAATGAAATTCTATCTTAACAATATTCTGATATAATTTAAATAAAACAAATCGTTTAAAAACATTAAGGAATAGGATTTTTCTATTTTTTATCCAGAAAATATTAAAAGCTGAATACGTTGTTATATGTATGGCCCGGCTTTAATCTTGAAAAGTAATTTTGAAGCACAGCTACATACTACAATGTCTAACATGCAAGCTATCCATTCAACCGGTCGACTCTATCGAAAGAGACACGCATCCCGACGTCGTTAGTTCCCACCCCATCGCCGTCTCGTATTCCCTTTCGTTTGCCTGGGGAAACCCTCAGTGCGGTGCTACTGCGCAATATTCGCGAAATTTTAAAGATCTATCCGTGTTCGATTTCGGCACATCCGCTTGAAATCTGTCTAGAAAACACGAGTACATACATGTATTCACACACACACGCCTGCAAATATACTCGCTGGGAAAAGTTTTCCCTCAGACCTCCACTACGCCTTCAGGAAAAATATAACTTTGTTGCGCTATAAACTCGTTCGGAACATTGCTGATATGAATTTTCTTGACGTTTGACTGTCTTGTGTGTTTTGCTAACGTAAGCTTCTCCTTTCTCTGCAAGAAAGTTTACTTTTCTCCACAATGACGCATTCGAATTATATATATATATATATATATATATATATATATATATATATATATATATATATATATATATATGTATGTACAAATATATATATATATATTTATGTATATATAGAGGAGAAGGAGAAAGATAATTTCTACTAGGGAATCTTGATTAATTTTTAAAAGAAAATGTCTAAATTAATATGAATTTAATGGAAAATAAATTAAAAATAATGACTTCTCAATATAGACAAAATGTCATGCACTTGCAGTTATATTCTTGAATAATTTATAAATATATATTGTTTTCTATTGATTTAATTTATATCGTAAATAAATCTTTGCTAAACTGAAAGTAAATGACAAATGTTATATATGTAATTAAAAAAATATAATCTTTAATCAAATCACTAATACTTCATTATATATACGAGTATAAATATATATATATATATATATATATATATATATATATATATATTAATATATATTTATATATATATATATATATATATATTTATATAAATATATATATATATTTATATATATATATATATATATATTTTTATATATATATATATACATACATTATATATATATATATATATATATATATGTATATGTATATATATATATATATATATATATTTATATTTATATATATTTTTATATATATATATATATATATATATATATATATACATATATATATATATATATATATATATATATATATATATATATGCATTTGTATATGTATAGATATGTTTGTAAATAAATCTTCACCAAACTGAAATGTAAATGACAAATTTTGTATATGTAAGTTTTATTGATATACAGTGTGGCACCCAGGGAGAGATCAAAATGCTCTAGCACCTTCCAAATCATCGCTAGAAAGTGCTTCTATATAGACAGAGAGATTAATGTAACCACGACTGAAGTAATTCAAGAGCTCTGTAAAAAAAAGAAAAGTAGTTTTTTTCTTTAAATAATTTTTTATAATCAACTAATGAATTTAATTGGATTCACATTGAACAATTTTTATCTCTTCAACTCGCCCCCTCTCAGATGAAATCTTAAGTGCGCCACTATATATATATATATATATATATATATATAATTATAGTTTTTATTAATCAGTATTGTAGCTAAATTCTCTTTCACAAACAAATTTTTCACTCATCTTGCAAACCATAAAATGTTTTTCTCATTAAAAATGTTCTATAACCGATTATTAATCATTTTAAATTGTTATTTATATGAATTTCGATGGCGGTATTATTATCCTAAGATTTATCTATATTTTAGTACTTTGTGGATGATTGTATTGCCATCGAGTTGAAATGTGGAAAGAATATTTAAAAAAATAATTAATTTCTTGTACATTTATTTGTTAACTATACTATATCAATATTTCTCAAATGCTATACTGTTAAATGAACTGAATGGAAAATTTCTAGTCAGTAACAATTAAAAAACAATAAACTCCTCGCAGCCAGTTAATAAATATTATTTATGAAAATGTCTAAATTAGCTCTCAGAATTTCTACCACTTCATCATTTTTATATTATTTACATAAACTTTAATTATTAAAAATACCCATTGTATTCATAATCAGGTACACACTTATCTCCATAAAATTCAGATACTATTGTGTTTCCACCCTTCTGCACAAATTACGTTCATTTTTAAACACAGAACGCACTCGTCGCAAGTACTATTTTTACGTAACGAATAAAAAAAAATTTTTTTTTAAAGATGAAATATGACGAGGGACACGCAAATTGATGAATGCATCAATTTACATTGAAAGAAAATTTTTACGTACGGAAACGTCGTCGTGACTGTTCGAGTGCACCACTCGAATAAGAAACGTACGGAAGACTTGGTTTTTTAGGGTGGTGGACCGTAGTCCCCCGTGTACGCACTTATATGCTTGAGACGAAGCAAATTGATTTTTACACCGTCAGAATGATCTTATAGATGACGTTTCTGAATACAAATTATGACTGTTTTCCATATTGATTAAGATCTCATATTCGAGTATTCATTTTTTATTATACTCGAAAAATATTTAGGCACACACACACATACACACAGGTTCATATATATATGTATGTATATATATTTATATGTATATATATATATATATATGTATATATATATATATATATATATATGTATGTATATATATATATATATATATGTATGTATATATATATGTATATATATATACATATATAATAAATAACAAAGTATGTTTTTTTAAACAATTAATAACCAACGAGAATTTATCTTGATAGAAAAATTACAAAGAGAAGTAAATGGTATAGAGTTCATTTGAACGAATGAGACGTTTACTTAAATATTTGAACAACGTATCTATATCTATCTTTATTTAAAGAAGTGAAATATAATTCCTGGATGGCAAAATAATTCAGATATTTCAAATAATGGGGAAAGTCATGGAAAGTTTCATGTTAAAAATAATAAAAATGAATATAATCGATACGAAAACAAATAAAAGTAACAAGAATAATAAGAAGAATAAAGAGTACGGTATGTAAATTGATGGGACTGGTAAAACTTAATAAAAAAATAACTTAATACAAAACCTTTTAAGTGATCAAATCAAAAATTATTGAAATATTTGATTGTATCAAAAATATTATCTGTATTGTTATTAGTTAGAATTGAGGTTCAGTGCAACCTAAATGACAATCTTTTATGCAGAATCGGGTATATTGTGACAATATTTTTTATTCGACTAAAAGTTAATCCTGGCGAATAATTTTAAATTAAAAATACAATACAAAAAATACAATATTAGTCTCTTATAGTTCTAATAAATAATAAGAGAAGAGTGATACATATTCGAATATCCGTCAACGTTCATAAGAACACCATAAAAACACCATATACGACTTTTCCTAATCGATGTATCGAAGAGCGTTTCCATTGTTTATAGCTAACATAAAATGGATTCTATTTGAAAAGCGGATTCATTATAACGATTTTTTTATTGGCAGTTAATTAAAGTATATGACCGTGTTAAGTGTCCTCAAACGCAGGAGGTTCGTTTGTTGTTTATACAGCAAAATGCCGAATCCTATATACATTTACTGTATGGAATACATATTTATATATATATATATATATATATATATATATATATATTGCCTCTTAAAAAATCTATGTTTTTAAAGATTTCAAATTATTCATAGAGCTTTGCACAAGCGTCTATTTTTCTTCTTTCTTTCTTTCTGCATTGACAGTATATGCAGTAATATTTAACTGAATGTTTTCTATTAAAATTTTCATGGTTTTTTAGTAAAATAAACTATAGAGATAAGTTTTTTATCCTGTATTTTGTTTGAAAGAAATGATTAGAGTTTATATACATTAATAAACACGCAATGATAAAAAAATATTTCGCATACTATTATTAACATGTTTTAGTTTTTTTTTAAAAAAAAACAATATGTTGTATAAACACAAACCATAGATATTCAGATATATAATATTTACTTTATCAAGCAGTTAAACAAATTATGTGGTAAAGATTTATATATTGTTTTATGTAAGTTATATACTTTTTCAGTAATAATGTTCATTGTGGATGTAATGTTACTGCGGATAAATTCTTTTTTACAAACAAATGTTCATTTTCTCATTAATCATAAAAAAACTTCATGAAAATTTGTTTAATAAATAGATTACTGATATTTTTTGATTATAACTCTACGTATATTTAGATAGTGATTTTCTCATCATCCAAATGTTAAAGGTGCAGAAAATTCTAAATCTTATTTTAGATTTTTCTGTACCTTACCACTCTAAGAATGATGACATTGCTATCGAAATGAATATAAGCAGTAAACAAAATTAACAAAATTCAATTACTGAACATTTTTGAACCGATACTATTTTCTGATTTTTAGAAAGACGAAAAAGTAATTTGAAAAAATCTGTTTTCAAGTTAAAGATATTTGCTGAAATTAGAATTTTCAATTTACTATTATACTTCCGTTTAATGAGCATGTATCTGTTATAAAGAAACCTTAACAGTATGAATAATAAGATAATGTGTAAGTTATTTTATTTTTCATTTGTTTAGATATTAAAACTGATTGCTTAAATCTAATCTAATCGAATGTTTCTATTATATTTTTATTAATTATATTTCTCTTTCATCTATTTTTCTCCGAATTTAAAACTTATAACATATTTATCAAATATATTTCATAAATCTTTTAAATTTTACAAAGGGTACAAAGGATTTATTCTTTTTAATGCATTTTTCAAATATGTATTGAAAGTCACAATTTAAATATTATATATATATATATATATATATATATATATATATATATATATATATATGTATATATATATATAGGCCTCTTTATTTGCACCTACATTTTTCCAACATAAATTTTGAACATTTATGAAATGAAACCTTCTAGAATCCACATATCTCTGAATTTTTATAACTCTTATATATATTTTGAATATTTTTTAAAATTAAAAGTAATGTTAGTCTTCCAAAAAATTATAAAATAAAATAAATTAACTTATTTTTCGAAATATTATTCTAGAAGATAGAGAAATAATTTAATGTTGGGTTTTCTAATAGAGGATTTTTTTTAATTTGAAATAAAACAGAATTTGCACTGATATTTCAAGTTTTTTTTATTGTAAATAATAGTTGGGAGTATACCGTTTATAAATGAAAAATAATATCGTATAAGTGACTATCACGTGCTCTTTTTATAAGTAAACATTATTTTGTTAACTTTTTCAATAACATTCCTACACAGCTAGGACTATACCTCACTAATTACTCTTCGGATTTCATCTTTTAGGTCGGAAATTGTGTTCGGATTATTAACGTATACCAATCCTTGAACGTAATCCCATAGAAAGTAGTCTAACGGTGTTAAATCGTAAGATCTCGGTGGCCAATTAATGTCTCCATTTCTGAAAATAACACGACAAGGAAATTTCGTTCCCAATAAATCAATTGTTTGCATCAGCTGTGTAACTTTTTGCACCGTCCTTCTGGAACCACATGTCCTCCAGATGAATATCATGCAATTCTGCCCACAAAAATTGGTTATCACGTTGCGGTATCTTTCTTCATTCACATTAATCGGTTTAACAGTCTGATTCGCAAAAAAGTGAGGACCAATGACTCCATTGAACCACGGTGCACACCAGACAGTCACTTTTCTATATGCAGTGGTTTCTCAATGATCAACCTTGGATTTCTCCACCTCAGATTAGACAATTTTGCTTGTTAATGTACCAGAGGGTTCGAAATAAGCCTCATTGCTCAGATAACTTTTTCTGAAAAACTGTGTTGTTGTTCCAGTATCCAATTAACAAATCTCTGACACAGTGAATGATCTGCTGGCTTCATTTCTTATGTTAATTGAACTTTATAAGGCTTCAGCAATAAATTCTTATGCAAAATACATCATGTGGTCATCTACGAAAGGCCCAGTTGCTATGAACGTCATGAAATTGACATTCTTGGTTCTTCCGATACACTTACATGAACCAAGTAATTTTTTTTTCTTTAGAACGAGCACCGTATTGGTCTTTTTTTATCTTCAATAGATTCAATCTCTTAAAATTTACTCACTAATCGAAAAATTGTTGATTCAGATGGACAAGTATATCAAGAATAAATACGGCGTAATTTACGAAATGTATTTTTATAGAACGATCATTTTCATTATACAATTTTATTACCTCAAAGCGTTGTTTTCTTGTATACGAAGCCATAACTAAAAATGTCAATGTCATACTAAACAAATGCCAAAAAAATATAGCTGTCAGTTTGACATCTGTGAAATAAAACATTTTAAAAAATTACGTCCCTATTGGAAAACCATTTATTATGTTCTGAGTTATTAAGGTATGTCCTTTGTTAAATCTTTTGTTTCTCAATAAAAATTGAATTCAGGGCATTGTTTTTTATTATATACTGTTTTATATTTCAATACACACTTGAAAACTGATAATATATATATATATATATATATATATATATATATATATATATATATATGTGTGTGTGTGTGTGTGTGTGTGTGTGTGAAGTGTATATATATATATATATATATATATATATCCAAGGTTAATTACTATTGTTTTGTTTATAAGATTGAGATTTGATAAAAAGTAAAAATTCAGTATTGTTAATTGATGATATTATGTATCATAAAGTTGGCTACTACCACATAACTGACTGATAAAATTGTTATCGTGCATATTACTAAAGTGTATTTGCATTGATACAGTTGTAGACATTTATTAAATTATTGTTTTCTAAAGTTTATTATTTTATAATATTATATATATATATATATATATATATATATATATATATATATAAAATAGTCAATATTGATGAAACAAAAACGAAACGACATTTTTATTAAAAAATTCAAATTGAAGCGCATGAAATTTCAACTTCCAATCAAACAAATGATATTATCAATTTATATGATGATGATGATTTTCCACGGTACGCAATTTATTTATATAAGGGCAGTAAAAGGCACTCGAGCGGCCATCATATCGCATACCATAATTTTTATTGTCCGGCATAAAAATACAATTCGCATATGTTTTCTGACGTCCTAACGAATTGGCCGCACTATGAGTTCGGCGTTTATCGAAAAAAAGGGATAAACATTTCGCATTCGACGAAAAAAATACACATACGTCGTGCGCTAGGGGTAGCACAGAAACCAACTGCTGAAAGCGTTATCGATTTTAACTGACCCTCCTGTTTCGTTCATATATCTCCATATATTTTTTGCCCCGTCAATTACGCGTACACGTCATTCGCTGCAATGTTGTCATTTCGATGTGATTTTTACTCTCATGACAGCAATTTGTCCAAAAGGATTTTTTCAGTATATAAATCAACAGATTAATACATAATTTCCAATTTGTCGATGCGTATTTCATAAACGATCGAAAATGTATTATATATTTTGTAAATTTCATACAATTATTGAAGAAAATAAATAAAATTATCGAAGAATATTATTCAAAATTAAACGCAATTTTATATATAAACATTATTTCGAAAAAAAATTAATTTTAAATCCCGACTAAATAGCAGAATAAAACGAATAACGTTTTCTTCATATAAAAGAATAGGTTTATTGATATTTTTTTTATTTAACTCTTAATTAAATTTCAATAAAAAAAATATTTCGCAGTTAAACTCATTACAAATCTATGTTTAGAACATGTAGAGAAATGTCATAAGTTATACTAGAAGTAAATAAAGAACATTCATTAAAAGAAGTACAATAAGAAGATTGATATTTTGAATATATAACATTTTCAACATAATGTTGGCAATATTGTGAAAATTAAAATTTTAAAATCTCGAGCAACATTTTAAAAAGAGTTTATTTTTTCATTTTTTATTTAATAATAAAAAATGAAAAAATAAACTTCAAATTCATTAATAAAGTATCTCTCATCAAACATTGTTCGTAATTTAAAATCTGTGTAGGAAAATCTCTGTAAGGAATCGTGCAAGTATCTACATGAAGAAATAGATAAACTATATAAAAATCTATTTTTAAAACAAAATAACACGGACAGCAAGATTCATCAGTTACATTTCAAGTGTACATCGGTAAAATTAAAAGTTTTTTTGTTTAAAAATAAGATAATTTACTTTTCATTTTATTGTTTATTTTTAATCACATTGAAATTTGATACGTACTATGTATAAAATATAAATTAAATTCCTCCAGATAAAGAATAATAAATCATTTACACTGATTATCAACGTTGTCAAATAAATAAATTATAGAGTAAGATAGTATTTTATTTTGTGGTATAAATATATCGGTATTATCTGTTATAAGCTGAACTCGATAACCGTATTATTCATTACTAGTCAATGGCTAAAAGTCTTTAAAAATCAAACATCTAATTTTTAAGGAACCGATTATACATCTGTATATATATATATATATATATATGTAAGGTTGGTAGAAAAATAATTGCGGTTTACGATCTTCAAATTCATATACATTTTTTAATTTAAGTGGTTTTATGTGGTCCAGAACTGTTGGATGACTAACGCCTAACTTTTGTGTAAGCTCTCGAATTGTTGTGCGTGGTTATGATTCAACTAACGCCTTCAGTTGGTCGTTATGAATTGAAGAAGGACGCTCGCGAGCTTCATCATCTTTAAGGCTTCATTCCCAGCACGAAAATTTTGAAACCACCATTGCAACGTACGTTCCTTAACAGTAACCACACTAAAAGTATCGTTTAGTTTACAAACACTTTCTGCTGCTTTACCATCCGTTTTGAATTCATACAAAAAATTTCTCTTATTTGTGTCTTTTCCATCATTGATTCAGAAGCCCAACTTGAAGCAAAATTAATAGGACGAAAGTCGATGATACTATAATATATAGACCGAAAATGCACTTTAAAATGATATTAACGTGAACACGGTGAAATAACACTTTCATTGAAAAAAATTAAGGTCAGAATTCAGAAAACAAAAAACGCAATATATTCTTACCAACGTAATAATATATATATATATATATATATATATATATATATTCATATATATATATATATATATATATATATATATATATATATACGTGTACGTTCCCAATATTAATGCAAGGATTTATATAATTGTTTTATCTACTACTTAAAAAGATGATTGAAAAAAATATCTCTGGTATAGTTTATTCTACATCATATGTGTACATTTATTTTTTAAAATTGTAATAGTACCCATATGTCTACTGCCAAAATTGTTATTAATGCATATAGACATTTTAAGAACTGGACTATGTTATTGGTTTGACCAAAAAGTAATTGCGTTTTTCTTTTTATGTAAATGAAAGGCGAATTTTTCATGGGAAACAAAACCTTTATTAAACAATATATTGTCCATTTTTTTCGATTATATTTTGCCATCTTTCAGGCAACATCATGATTCCGCGCTCAAAAAAGTTCTTATCTTTGTCGGCAAAAAACAGTTCCAAAAACGATTTAATATCCCGATCAGCAGTGAACGTTTTGCCATTCAAGACGTTTTGCAAAGAACGAAACAAATGGTAGTCTGATGTTGGCAGGTCTGGCGAATATGGTGGATGTAGTAACTCATCTCATCTAAGCTGTAACAATTTTTGACGAGTGACCAACTTGTATGTGATCTGGCGTTATCATGGTGAAACACAACACCTTTACGGTTCGCCAATTCTGGATTCTGCTTCTGTTTGATGGCATCATTTAATTTATCCATTCGACGACAGTACACATCCGAATTAATGGTTTGGTTCCTTGGATGAAGCTCAAAATACAAAGTACCTTTGAAATACCACCAGACTGACAGAATAACCTTCCTTTGGTGAATATCTGCTTTTCAAGTACTTTGAGCAGGTTCATCACGCTTGCTCCATGATCTTTTTCGTTCGACGTTGTTATAAACGATCCATTTTTCATCTCCTGTTATCATACGCTTGAAAAATTGATCTTTTTCTTTACGTTTCAAGAGGGAATTGCAGATGTCAATGCACTTAGTGAGACTAATTTCTTTGTGCTCGTGTGGAACCCAAATATCGACCTTTATAACGTATCCAAGTTGTTTTAAAAAGTTTTCTACGCTCAATTTCAATATTTTAAGATTCTCAGCAATCTCTCGTGTTATTAAACGCTGATTGGATTCGATAAATACCTTTATTTTGTCATCATTACGTACATATGGCTTTAAATTTTGTTAGAAGACGTTTATTATTTTTACAGCCTCCACTAATTGTACAGATAACTTGACAGCGGATGATAACAGTTCTTTGGATATTTTTTAAAACAGTTGAATTAATGAAAATTAATATCCACAGAAGGAGTTACACAAATGAAAATAATTCTATAATGAATTTAATATATGTGTACATTCGTTTGTATCAAGGAACACTTTATTTCGGCTTGTTGCTTGTTTGCATTGTATCTTAAACAATAAGCTGTCATCTGCAACAATTCTTAAGTTCCTCCATCTAGCATTCCATTGTCTCATATGAAACACAAAAGACATTTTTATGACTAATGTGTTAACATCTATGTACATATTTTCTAGTGAATACGAGTCCTCTATTCACATAAAATAGAAATAATGTTCACTGTTCGTGTAAAAGAATATATTTTTATTTTGTTTTTATTGCCATATGGCCTGTGTTCATAATCGTAATTCGACACATGAAAAAAAAACAGTTACTTGCAATGTTAGCTAAAGTTTATACAATCGATTGAACTAAAATGCATTTTTTCTTGTTTTTATTAATTCTGCACTCTATTTTGATAATTAGAAACAGCATATATTATACATTATAAATTTTCTATTTAAAATATGTTTATATATTTTTTACATACTTAATATCTAGATCCGAAATCATATGGTGAACACAAATCAGAGAAATATTCCAACAAATGAAAGCTTGATTCAGTTAATAGACTTTTGCTTTATAAAGTTCAATCTAATTGTCAATAGGTTAAATGCAAATAATCAGTTTTTATTAATTCGTCATAGCTGGCCAATAAAAGTTGATTCTTCACAAAGATCGTTTGCAATATTTTTTGTTCATAAAATTCTTAAATAATTATTTTATTATTAATGTGTTCATAAAATGTATATAAAATATTTTATAAGAATCAGAAGTAAATCTTACTCGATCTGGTTCTATAAATTCTAAATTTGATTGATGATTTAATAGATTCTGGTTCTATAAACTATAAATTTTCATTAAAAATCAGTACTAGAAATTAAAATAGAATAAAAATGAGAATAAAAGCGTTTTTATACGAGCGCTTGTGATACAATACATACATTCACAGAGACACATGAACCGACATATTAACAATAATATTCTTTCCTTTGTAGAGTCACATTTTGTGGTATTACAAACGCTCATGTCAAATTTCCATAAAGTTTTATAAATGTCCAACAATCTACGATATAAGTTTTTCGGTCATTAATATAAGTTTAAGATGTTCATATGGATTATGAAACGTTAATAAATAAAAAGAAATTTTGATTGTTTCTTACAAGAAAACATCAAATATATACTTTTCGTTGATGATTGGGTAGCTACTTTGAAAGTTTTTTAAAAAGAACATTCCATTCTAAAACTGTCAAAAAATAAAAAAAATACACATATATGTAAATAAAACTACTAAGCTCTATTAAATGTAACATTAATGAGTATAAAAACATAGTAAAGATGAATTTTCTTTATATCAGACATTATGTGTCTTTGAAAAAATATTTTCCTGTGAAAATAAATTTAATTTCTTTTATAATACTATTTAAAGGGTATGTAATGTATGTATCAAAAATAAAATAATAAATAAAAATTCCAGCACGATATTTAACAATTTAATTGTCAAAAGAAATACAAAGAAGGCATAATAAGTTATTATACGAACAAATTAATAATAAACATAAACGATACAAAATATTTGTGTGCAGAGTAAAATATTTTAAAAATAACAACATTAAATCCTATTAACTTTAATTAAAATATGTCCAGCCCGTGTACATGTCTTTATGTGTACAGTTTGAAAATCACTGAGTGAAAATATGTTTTAAAAACTCTCGTTATCGATCGATGCAAACATTGGCAAGTTTGCAGAGGAGTCCATTAAAGCCACAAAAAAGACTAATTGTACGCGGAAACCATACAATTAGTTGCAGTCTTCATGCTAATGGAAGATGGAAATTGCAGTTCCTCTAGTCATTTTTTTTATACATCATGTTGTCATCATTGATAGAAAATAAATTGTTATTAGTTCATGACCAGCTCTGTTTCTCCATTCGAAATATAAACATGTTTCATATATATATATATATATATATATATATATATATATATATATATATGTTTATTATTATTACTAATATTACAAATAATTTGTATTTCATCACAATATAACTACGTTAATAATTACAAGTGTTAATAAAAAATCTCTTACAAGTTCTTAAATCGACTAGATTAATGTGATTAATGACAATTTTATTCGCAGACATGTGGGTAGTGTATATAATTAAAAAAAATAAATAAACATGTAACATAGATAACAAGTCAAATCTTTATCGATAAAGGTTTTTTATTATGCAAAAAAAACGTATCAACAATTTACGGATATACTCTCTTAGATTGATCTAGAGAAAAGTAAATATTTTTCGCACAAATTTCATTAATGAAATGTTATGGAAACAGCACATTATCTGAATCTGTTACAAAAAAAGTCCCAAATACAGAAATTATAATTTTCTATATTTTTGTTAATGGTTATATAATATTAAACATTTTACATTTATACTATAGTATAATAAAAAAATAATATTGTTCGGATGTATTTATTATTGGTGAATTATAATATGTATTTTATTAACTGGAAATTAAGAATTTAAATCTAATTTTAGAATATGTATCATTTGTTATTATGGCCATTGTTTTAATGCAACAAATAATAAACTCTGAGATTGTAGTTCTAAAAACAAATATTATATAAGATGTTGAAGGGACGGTTTAGTTTGTCGATTCAAAATAATCGATTTTTGCATATTCTTAATCCATTCAAGTCTAAGAATCCATTGATGTTTTTCAAAGAAACTATGGTCTCAGAGCCATATCTTTTGGACGATATATATAAAGGTTACTAATCTCTTTCTAATGAAGTTAAATTTATAACTTGTTCTTTCATTAAAAAAAATACGGTCATCTAAAATTCAGAAAAATCACGGTTTTGTCATTTGAAACCCTATAAAAATTGTGAACTTGAGAATTGGATTGAATAATATTTTTTTTCCAAAAGTTTATTATTCAAAGAAAGAGTATAAAACCTTTCTAGGCTCTACGTTCTTCTCGTGCATCGCTAAAAAAATTTAAAATTCTGTGTGCAGCGATATTTTTTAATTCATTGGTAAGTTAGTTTTTTCCTGTAAAAAAATGATTTCGTGTCAAAAAAATGAAAGGAAAAACAGTCAAATGGTACAAAAAAACTTCTTGCACATTTTCGATTTTACAATCTGTAATGCATGTGTCATTTACTACCGTCTGAATCGTAAAGGAAGGAGTCTTCTTGACTACAAACTCATATTCGTTTCACATATTCTTCAAAAAGTTGCTCCAAATGCATCTGCTAAGAGAAGTCCAAATCCACACCGATCGACGCTTCATTTTCCGGACAGAATACAATCAGATCATGATTAACGAACACAGTGTGTAGTTTGTAAAGCAGATGCAAGAGATCGACGTCCAGGTACAAAATGTAACCGATTTGAAACCGTTTTGTACAGGCTTGAATGTTTCAAAATTTTTCACACTCAACAGTAATGTTATTTCTGCAAATTTTCAATTGTAATCAATTTTTCCGCTTCCAATTATATGTTTTCAATCAAGAGATTTATGTTTTCCCGAATATTATCAACGATTTTCCACGATATATCAGATAGATGTGAAATTTCTAATGGCTAATCTGAATTAACATATTTTTTCTTGTAACCGACAAACTTGTATTTTTTATTTTGTTTACGATAAAAGAATGTCCAATTAAGCGAAAAATATTTGTTAAAAAATGTTAACACCCTCTACTTCTTTTGGTTTTAAAGGGTTAAAGTTTAAAGTCTTAATAATATGTTTTTACAAAGATTTATTACAATTCAAAGAAACTCGGATGATGATACAGTCCATTAGTTTAACGATTTTGATTAAAAAAAATGTAATGAAATTTAATTTAAAAACCAGCCAAATGGCAAAATATTCCAAACGAAAAATAGTTATTCTCAGGTATTAAGTTTTACTCAATTGATACTAAAAACTTCTAGGTAAATTGAGATGCAAAACTGACTTCCAATATTTTATTGAAATTTGTTAATTTTTTTCATAAACTGTATTTGAAACTTTAAGCACGTTTTTTCGAAACAGCATTTTACAGAATGGCATACATTCTCAAGAACTAATAATCCAATCGTCTGGAAATGTTTCATACGTATAAAATAAAGCAGTCTTTATTGCATGCAAATTATGATATTTTTTATCGCAAAGGAATGTCTAATTTGATAAAAAAATCAATCCTTTTTTATTTTCGCAGATATTTTTTCAACCCGCAAAAAATATTTTGCATAGTATCTTACGTTACGGTTAGTAACAAATTTTTATTTAGTACTATTCTGGGTATATTTATTGCTGTGCATTTATTTTTGGGAAATTTTTTGTTCCTTGTTTTTGTCCAATTACTATTAGCGTAGAAGTAGTATTGTCGTTATTAATATATATTCAGTTTATTTAAAAAAGAATTTTATTAGTACAGCTTTAAAATCACTTACTAGAAAATTCTTTCTAGATTTTAAAAAATATATCCTAGTAGTTAATGAAACAATTCTAATTATTGGATAAAAATGGTACTATTATTTGATTTTTTCATAGTGTCAAGCTGTACTGTAATTCTATTATAAATAATTAATATTTATATTGTTACAAAACATCTAAAAGTGAAAGAAATCAAAACTCTAACAGCTCTGTAATAATAATAAGAAATATATAGATCTCTATAAGTATCTCTTCAATAAAGTGCAATTTGAAATAGTATATTATTGAACACTGTTCTGACCTGCCACACAATATTCCTCTTCATAATCTCCATACCCACATATTTTTCTAAATATATTAAACTTTAATTAAGATTCTAGTTGAGCGTTCGGTCGAATCATTTAAAAAATAAATTAATAACTACCCTAACGCGACAGACGTGCATAAGGTCATGCTAATAAAGTGTGGAATACATTTGATACAATGACCACAACATCTACAGAAAGATAAAGCTTATCGCCCGCATCATATGTGTAGGAGAATACGTGTGTAAAACGTATGGGCGGTTTTTTTTTACATTTCGTATTTTTGTCCTTGGTTGTAAATATCATAGTAGCGGACTAGCATAGACACACAATAATAGTCATTTTAAATCGCATTTGTTTTGGCGAACGCATCAATGTGATTTTAATTGGGATAGGTAAGTGTTATTCTTGCAATAAGGGCTTGTGTCCACATCGGATGTTTTTATTATTCAAGGCACTGGTTTATTTATTTTATAAAAAATATAATTTAGATGTGAACTGGAATTATCTTCAGTATGTATTTCAAATAATTTATAATTTCTAAATAATTTATAGTATTATATATATATATATATATATATATATATATATATATATATATATATATATGATTTAAAAAACTCACGTTACAATAGTGCACGCAATGTAATAGATAAATTAATGTCCGTTTTCCAATGACAGCACGGCATCTGGGTTTTTTGAAATTTTTCCCAGATTATGACCACAAGCGATGAGCAACAATTTCTATTGTTCCCAACTCACGGCGTTCGTTACATCCGAAGATATATACTGGTTTTCGGGTCTTTTATGGCTCCCGCCACTGTAGCGACGCTCAGGGTTCTCATTCGTTAACACCACAAGGCAAGAACTTGCCTAAACTTTGGCTCAAAAAAAAAAAAAAACTTCCAATGACAGTAAATGTTTTTTTTCCAATATCAAAAATGTTATACATCTTTCTAGTGTGATAGCAATTTAAGGGAAATTTTCAAAACGCGATAATTAAATGAATATTTATTTTTAGATATATTTGTTTACATGCTCTTGTTAGATATATTAGGCCACTTTATGTTTTAAAATAACGCTTCATAAACGAGCACCATTTCGACGCACGCATTTCTGTAATCTCATTGGGAAATTTTTCATTAAGCGACTTAACATGTCTGGTGGAAGCCTCGCAGTTGGTATTTAAGTTCAGTGATGGTGTGTGGACGATCAGTATACATTGATTTTCTATATAACCTATATATCTATATAAACTTGCACTCTAGATAACCTGAAAGAAAATACTCACACGTCGTCAAATATGGGGATCTTGTTGGCCAAATAAAATCTCCAATTTTGAAAATGATATGGCTAGGAAAGGACGCTTTTACGGCAGTCATGGAGCCTCAAGCAGACTGACTTGTTGCTTCGTCTTACTGGACCCTTGCAATTTGTGAATATCGAGTTAATTCTTGTGTCAGGAATGTAATTAATTTAGTGTAGCGGGCTGCTTTAACGTTTATGTAATTTTCGTTGTCGTCTTCAAAAAAGAATGATCCTATAAAGTTAAAAGACAAAAGTCCACACCATACAGTAATTTTTGGACTATCTAGCGGCTTTTGATATTATTCAGTTGGGTTCTCAATACTCCAATATCGACTATTCTGCTTGTTCACATAGCCGTATATATATATATATATATATATATATACACATATATATATATATATATATATATATATGTATACATATACAGATAGATAAGATAACAGAAACATATAAGTAATATATATTTATTACAACATACATTAGCGATCGTGCTTTAGTCAAACGAGCAGTTTTGTTACTTTTTATTCGTTTTAATTTTGTGTTAATAAATTTTAAAAATGTCTTTTCTCCAATGAATGGTCGAAGAAAGAATTTAATTCATTCTTCGACATATTCACCCTAAAAAGTAAACGTGCTATCATTTACCGAATTTTACTGTTCTAAAAAAATATTAATTCGTATTTAATCAAGAACTAAAAAAAAATAGTAAAAGTAATAAAAGTAATAAAATACTAAAAATTACAACGGTAATTTCTCTTGCGATTACAACCTTTATTGTAGTTACAAGAATCTATAATCAACGTATTTAATTTTATAGTGAAACAAACATATTTACAAGTAATATTTAATTGTAATTAAACAATTATAATTGTTAAATCATTATTAAAAAACTATTACTTTTTTAATAGAGTAATTAAATTAGTTGATTGAATTTAAATCATTTTAATATTTATTTAATAATAATTAAACAATTATAATTGCAAATAAACAATTTTAAAATATATATATATAAATATAATACATAAGCATTTTAAATTAACTTTAAATAAAAAATACACAAATAAAATTTTATAAAAGTTTTGAATATAATATTCCCATTAAACATTACAAGTACATAAAAACGAATACATCAAAATAATTTTTAAAATACACGAACACAAAATATAAATAAGAGGTAAGTAACAATATGTTTTTTTAATTGTTGATATTTTTCGTACGAAATAGATATTTTCAAATTGAACTAAAATGGTGTTTCGATTGTATAGAAATAATATATTTTAAGGAAATATGTATGGTTAATATGGTATTACACCTTAACGTACTCTTTATTTTTTACTTTAAAAAAGATTATAAATGTATCTAAATCTCGGAGAGCATGAAAACCGTTTATAGATGTACTTAAATCTCAAAAAACGTACTTCTGTTTTATTTAAAAAAATATTCTACAGGTATCTTATAAGGCTGTAGATGCTATTAAATTAAATCATTTAATACACAAATTATCTAATGAGGTACTATATAAATCGACGGGAGTAAGTTTTAAGCTTAAATAAAAGAAATGTCGATATTTACAAACTGCATCAGGAATTCTTTTAAATTATTGATATAGAAATGTAATATATATATATATATATATATATATATATATATATATATATATATATATATAATATTATCATACACATTAAAATTTCAAATTAGACCTTATTAAATTAGTCTAAATATAATGTAGCATAAAAATATGTGCAATAAAGTTATTTCGCAATATTATTTTATTAGTAACTTGGCATTCTTAGAAATGATAAAAAAGACACATATTGATATGGTGCTATCAAAATATAAAAATTCTATAACACTCCACCCAAAATAAAAAAATTCTTTATCAGAGTACTTAAAGTAAATACGCTGTTTGAATTTACTAGAATAATCTAAAAATATTAGTATGTAGATAAAATTTCAAATGCCAATAACGAAACAAGCGATCAATAACTTGCATGCTAATGCTCTAAACTGAGATAGGCACGAGTTGAAGTAAGTGGTGATGTGGAAGGTTGTGCCAACGTTACTGCTCCTCTTAAAGATTATAAACTATCGGGGATTATTTTTATCTTATCTGTTTTATACATACTTGTACAATCTTTCCACTCAATCACAACTACATAGATACACATTTACACACACACGCATATATATATATATATATATATATATATATATATATATATATATATATGTTAGGTCTTCATATTAATTCAGTGCTTATTTGATAAAAAATAAATGTTTAAGAAAAATTGAAATATATTTCAGTCTTTAAAATACCACTCATTATTTCATATGATTTTACTTATCAGTCGGGTAATTCGCGATTCCCTTGTCGAAAAAAATGGCGGCTTTCGTCAAGGAAATCGTTATATATATATGTATATATATATATATATATATATATATATATATATATATATATATATATATAGATACACTCAAATTTGAAAACTATTCAAAAATCTGTTAAAAACATTATTGTTAATAAAATAATGCCAGTCCTATATATTGAGTCGTATAATGAATTTCTATATTTTCGATAATAATTTTCCTTCTAATTTTATCACAACTGATAATTATATAAGTATAAAAAAAGAAAAAAATATACCGTTCAAAAGTATTTTGAATGCTATGTATCTTTTCAATAATAACAGTTATCTCTCAATAGTCGTCGACATGTGATTAGTAATATTCCTTGTCATATCAATGATTTAGTTTCAAGAGTTTTTATCTGTTATCAGAATTTTAATGGCTGTAGTTAAAACAAGTTTGATATAAAAATATTCAATTTATGCACTATATATATATATATATATATATATATATATATATATATATATATATATATATATATATAAGGTGTGCTAATTAATTCGGTACCTTAAACTGAATAAATCTTAACTCTGTTTTAAATTAAAATATTTTTTCATCGTTTAAGGATTTTGAATTTCTAAATCTAATGTTAAGGTGTTATAATACATAAAATATGCAAAAAAATGGTTTGAAGTGGTGTTTTTGATCTTTTTGATCGAGAACATCCTGGACAGCAGAAAATAATTGAAGACGAGAAGCTTGAGCAACTGTTAAGTGAAAATTCCACTCAGACTGAATAGGAACTCGCTCAATAATTTGGTGTTACCCAGCAAGCAATTTCCTATCGTCTAGATCAGGATCTGGAAAAAATTCAAAAGCTAGGCAGATGGATTCCACATGAGCCCAGCCCGGAAAACATTCACTGTCGAGGGAATGAGGCGTCATTTTGCAGCACGATAGAGCTCGGCCTCACGTCGTGAAACGGACCAAAGACGTTATTTGTTCGTTGGGCTGAGAAGTTCTCCCCCATGCGGCGTATTCATCAGACCTAGCCCCGTCAGATTTCCTTTTGTTCCGATCGCTC